>RYFJ01000425.1:0-419537 GCA_003991445.1 Oryza meyeriana var. granulata | reverse complement strand
TTTACTTGTGCTTGGATTGACATAAAACCATGCTACCCTTAACCGGATTATGACATAATAAAGCAAAACATATAATAAATATGGCAATAACACAAATTGATAAATAATTGGGTAAACTAGCCGATTGTTAAACCAAAGCGGGAGTACAGGATAAAACAATGAAATGAATGTAGTCGGTGTGAACAGTGGGGTTAACTTATCGGTAGCACTCCGAATAACACCATCGCACACCCCATCGGAGATTTTAAGAGGTAAAGCTATTAGCTCAGGCTAGTTAGATCGACCTAACCGTTCAGCACAGACCGATAATGATAACAAAGCCTCAATGAGCCGATAGATATAATCCGATCGTTGTGAAATAAGCTTTACCGGCTATTGCACTCCGAAAAACGCCTGCACACGAACGCATCGGCACCGCGGACCAGCAGATCGACTTTATCACTAGCACTCAGTAGGTCGGACGGCCGTAGGACCGAGGTGCACGACAACTATGGATAATCGCTCCTAGTATCATACAGTCTGTGCCACACGTGATAGTAATATAGCCTTAATCAATCTATGAATCTAAACTGAACTTATGCAGCCATAGATAAGTAATATATCGTGGTAAGCCCGACTACCATAAACCAAACAGAAATCGGACCCTAACGAGGAAGTCCTAGCCGATTGGTAGCGTGTGTACGAGAACTACCCTTCGCAGGAGTTGGACCCAACCGATGCAGCCCGGTCTCAGAGAAGCAGGATCCCGTCGAAGGGGTGGAAGATTGGCGACCGAGTTTGTAATGTCGTTGTGATGATTCAAGGTTCCCCGGCATACGTATATATACCCCGAGTACATGAGTCCTTATAGGGACACGTTATATTCCTATCTATAACAGAAAACGCTAACAGCCTGGACCGGACACGGAGGTCAGGTTTCTAAAAAGAAATAAACCTTTCCTATAAATATAGTAATTAACTGCCACGCCGCTTTAGCGTCCTTCTCAGACTCGGTCTGGGCTTCTTGGATCAATTTCCCATTATGTCCGACTGCAACCGTCCTCTTGACCGAATCTGATACAGCGCCTTACCAAATATTGCGTTACACCTTGCCCCCCAATTTCGGAGGTCTTGGTAGGATTCGAAATCTTCCAACTTTAGGCTCTAGATTTCTCCCATTATCGCAGGCGCCCAAGATAGCCCACTTGCCATTAAATGTTTGAAACAGTGCAACGGCCTCAATCCGTCGGCTTGTCATTACTTTATAAAACGGCTCCGTCTTCTTGCCCTCTTTTTTTATACTTCACATCACCAGAGCACCACCGTTCATCTGCACAGTCCTCACCAAGCTCTAGCGATCTGACAATTACTTGCAGCCTCTTCTCCGTCTGTCGACCCTGCAACCTTCTATTTCCGCGATGCAACTAGCATTCGCGTTCCTGAGGTTAATCTTCCACCCGATTATTTTCCCCAATCGCAATCTGTACGAACCCGATTTGCCTATGTTCATTCAACCTGTTCTTCGTTGTTTCTTGTCTACTGAGTGCATCTTAGAGCCCAGATCTTGATTCCCGGCGCGAATTGACCCTGCTTTTTCATCTGGGCCCAGCAGCGAAGATCCCACGATTCATCAGTGCGAAACCCAACGCCTCCCTTAAGAACTCGGGCCATGTTGGTCAGTGACTGGACCAACAGTTCAGGTCCTGGGAGAGATGCCGGATGGAAGAGACTGGTACATGTCAGAGTATCGGGCTGGCAGAGGATCTATTGGGAAGAATCTCACATCGGCCACTGGCTCAAACCTCTCCTTGGACCGATATGGCAAAAGAATTGAATCTCTGCTCGCATCGGCCTCTAGTACTTCTGGTCTGATGCTCGCAATTGCCTTTCTGTTTGGTCATAGGCCGCCGGATGACCCGCCACTCTGCTAGATGTGACCGTGTAACGTCGCTCACCTTGTCTGGACACGCACAGCTACCATCAATCCCTTCAACTCCGTATCAAGCCTGACCACCGGTTCAAACACGCAAAAAAAAGCATCGGCGGCTGGTGGGCGCAGGTATAAGTTCTCTTCACAACAAGAAATGGAACTGTTTGCTGAGATAGATCGAGACACGCTTTTCTGAACTTTAGTGGTTTAGAACGGTTCGTCTTTGGTGGCGCAACCCTCGGCCCGACGACCAACATGCAATGCCTAGCAGAGTGCTTGGCCGATAGGAAACAAATTGTTTAGGGCACTAATCTCCTTGGCGCCACCTAGCAGCTTCTTCATCAGTGGCATGTGACTAACTAAGTCGGCTGGGCCGGCCAGCCCGTCGGGCACATTGGGGTCCTTGTGGTTGAGTTCACGTACAGCTCACTGGCTTAATGTTCTACACTCCTAAGCCATCCGAGAAAACTTCCCTCCTCAAGCAATCCTTCCCAGCTGATTTACGCCAGACAGAACACTCAAGACCCCACTCTACCGCCGATGCATCTCTATGGGTGAGGCTTGCATCCCCTTTCCTGCGGCAGATAGTCCCCTGCTGTGAATTAGTCAGTGGTTTCAAGGGTTTTATATGCGCTTACCAGGATGCTACTCTTTGTTGGGGTTGCTTACAATGACGCATCATCAGTGTGCGAGATGCCTTCCAACTTTGATCCACATAAACTCTGAACGATGATCTCAATGGCATTAAATCACATGTCTCTAAAGCGAGCCAGTGGCTCTATTCCATGTCCTCCCTTGCTGCTGCCAACCAACCGAGCTTTTCTCTGGGCCGAACTCAACCATCGTATGAGTTTACCACCCATCAACCAGCTCCGTCAACTCGCTTGGCCAGCTTCCCGAATCGGCCTGTTCTCAACCGACAAACTCCAGGCTCGGGGTCGGCAGCAGCGCCCTGGATATGATCGGCTAGCGGTCTTTGACAGACTCCTGCCTGCTAGGCGCTGCCACCGAGGTGCACGTCTGCACTGCCAACACCAAGCCTTTTTGTCCGATGGTGGTCGGAATGGAAAAAACATCTGTTCTGCTAGGCCCACTGTGTATTGCCTCCCGTTCTGGACGCCGACTATTGAATCTGACAACGAGAACTCTTGCAAGCTTTCAGAATATCATCCTCAAATCGTCTCTGACCCTTGCTTTGCAGGCCGCCAGCGTCCGAGCCCCCATCAACAAGCAACAGCGCGTCGCCGATTCTGTACCAACCCTCATCAGCCGCTCCGAACTTTAGGACGCGACGCCTCCATCTCCATCGCTCTTCTCAAGCGCCCTCGGCCGATGGGACAAAAGCGGAAGAGTCTTTAGCGCATCGCCCTCTTTGAAGAAGCAGAAGACCGATGTCGATGCTGCTACCACAACCCATATTCTCCCCGAGATCGCTCCCACATGGTTCTCTTTCCGTGCCCCCTCAGCCCTGTTTTTACGCGCCAAATTAAACATTTCTTGTTCTCGATTTCTCATTATCTTACCAGTTTCATTTTCAGTTTGAGTCATCGGCTCCAGAACCCCAACATTCTTCTGACATCCTTCCAGCACCGACGATAGCTTCTCCAGCTCCCCCTCTTCAGCAACCAAGTCCTCCAGCCATCAACGAGACTGCTTTCTATTCCATCGCTGACATCGGCCCCTCTGACAATACAACCCACTCATCCACCGAAGCCGATGTTACCAATCTGCCGACGTCCTTCCTCAGTAACCTTTGTCATGCTCGTACTTGCTTCTAATTCTTATTGATCACCTTTCCGATACCAATTTGCAGTCCTTGACCGACTTGTTCTCCTTCGACAGTTCGTCATATCTGGAGGCAGAAGAACTACAGCCACCAGTGCAGCCTCCAAACCTCCTTCTCAGCCGATGTGCGCGAGTATTTTAACAAGCATCATCAGTCGCTGGAAAATCCAATTGATGCACTGTAGAAGACTGCGGGCCCAATCCGAGCAAGATTTGCAGACATCGAACACCACCTGCCCGAAGAGCTCGTTGATGCATTGACCCCGCAGCATACCTGGAGTCTCATAGGTCTTAAACTCATCAAGCTCAGACAGCGTATAGCCGATTCGTGCTGACCACAGAAATAGCCAAGATACATCCAAACCGATCGGCTATCAGCCCAGATAGACAAGAAGAAAACTTCGATGACATGGCAGCTGTCCCCCAAAAACTTCAATCCAAGCTAAATCAACTGAAGAAAAAAGGAGCCGATTTGCTGGGAGAACTTGAAAAAGTTCGCAAGGATCTCGAAGACACAAATCCCAGCTCATCGGCTGCCGCAAGCCATCCAAGATCAAGAAGCCAAAGTCGCAGGCAGCAGTGCGCAAGTCATCCATCGGCGCAAAGCTTGAAAGTCATCCCAGCTCTGATGAAGACGATATCCGGGCCATCAATGAAATTGATCAGATCCGTCTGCGCGCAATCGAAACTATCCGAAAGTTTTGTAAGCCTTAAACCTTTATAACTGACGATTTTCCGGAACATGCCAATCACCCTTCTGCTGTCATGTAACCAGATCGCTCTGCTACTACATCTCTCATCAACCCCTGATAATTTTTTCCGCTTATTTTAATCTAAAGGCGATATCAATTGAATCGGCTGTCTTAGCGACGTATAAAACATCGGCTTTCCTAAATTGCTTAGAAATCGGCTTACTTAACCGATTTAAGATTGATCCAAACGCTTAGGGTGTATTTCTTGAGATATTTCATTAAGTCTTTAGCAAACTCCGTCCCGTCAAGATCTTCTAATATATATGCGTTACCAGCACACAGCGATTAATCCGATAAGCCCTTCCCAATTAGCGACCATTTTCCGAACTTATTATCTCTGGACCCGATCGCAAAATCAACTTCCACAACAAGGTCCCCCTTGGCAAACGACTTATTCACCACCTTTTTGTTGTAATGCCGAGCTTGCCCTAGCCTTATTCTCCTTGATTTTTCCAACGCTCTTCTAAAACCGATTCTGAGCTAAATCTTCAAGTTCATCTGCCATCAAGTTATAATAATCATCGGCCGTCAATTGATTCTGCAAAGAAAGTCTTTCTAGAGCCGATGTTAGTTTCCCATGGTAAAACCGCCTCAGTCCATATACAACTGATACGGCGGTACCCGAGTAGACCCTGGCATGCCATCCGATAGGCCATAGTGAATCGGCTAATGTAGAATGCCATCGCCTGGCTGCTCATCAATTTTCCGCTTAATCAACTTGATCAACTTTGTTGGAAGCTTCTGCTTGCCCATTGGCTTGAGCATAATAAGGCATGAATTTCAATAACTGATTCCCATACTGGCAGCAAACTGTTGAAACTCATCAGAAACAAAAATAGACCCCTGATCAGTGGTTATCGTCTGAGGAATCCCAAACCGATAAATGATATGCTCCTTGATAAATTCAATCGCTTCTTTGACGTGACCTTCTTCAAAGGAACTGCCTCTACCCACTTGTGAAATAATCTGTTGCTGCCAATATAAACTTTGTCCCTTACTTGATGGAGGAAAAATCTGGCCGATCATATCAATTCCCTCTGAACGGCCACGTTTGATGATAGGATTCATAGCCGATGCCGTGCCCGCTGTATATTTCCAAACTTCTGACAATCTTGACATCCTCTATAATACCTAAAGCAATCTTCCAGCATTGTCGGCCAAAATACCCTACTCTCCTCAACAACCACTTCATCTTATGAGCCGATTGATGAGTCCCACAGATGCCTTCATGCACTTCACACATAACCACTTTGCTTCTTCCAAATCAGGCATCTAAGCAAACTCCCTCAAACGTCCGATAATACAACTCCTCATCAAGTAGCACATATTTAGTAGCTTTATACCGAATCTCCTGGAAACAAACTGCGACGGGTTTCGTAAGAATCAATTATCTCCTGTCTCCAGTCATCGGCCTTGTTCTGGACATCAATATCAGCTATCTCCACCTCAACCTGCCTATTCAGCCGACATCCTGAAGCAATCTGTGCAAGATCATTGGCTTCCAAATTCTGCTCCCTGGGAATATGATTCATTGACACCATCTTGAAATCCTTCAACAAATCCACGCACTCTTCATAATATGACCTCAAAACATCATCCCTGCACTCATATTCTCCAGATAACTGTTTGATCACCAACAAAGAATCACCAATAATCTCTATAATATCGGCCCCGATCTCCTTTAATAGTTGAAGTCCTTTCAGCACCGCCTCGTACTCCGCCTGATTGTTAGTCCGATAAGGCTTAATTGTAAAAGCAAACTCAAAACTTGCCCCCCGAGGCGATACAATAACCAAACCGATACCAGATCCATGCCTGCAAACCGATCCATCAAAAAATAAGACCCACGGGATCGGCTCCACATAGTCCTCGTGAGACCCCCTGTGCTGGACAATAAAATCGGCCACTGCTTGTCCTTTGATTGCTTTAGCCGATTCGTACCTCAAGTCAAACTCTGTCAAGGCAAAAACCCACTTGCCAACTCGCCCTTTCAAGACTGGAGCCGACAACATATATTTGACCACATCGGCCTGGCAAACTACTGTACACTCAGCCGATAGGATGTAATGCCTCAACTTTGTACACGAGAAATATAAACACAAGCATAACTTCTCCACCGCTGGATATCTCGTCTCAGCATCCAAAAGTCTCCTACTTAGATAAAACACAACTCGCTCTTTGCCTTCAAATTCTTGGACCAAAACAGAACCGATGGACCTCTCATCGGCCGACAAGTATAATCTGAACGGCACTCCTTCCTGCGGCGGAATCAAAACAGGCGGGGAACTAAGATAATTTTTGATCTCGTCAAACGCCTTCTGCTGCGCTGCCCCCCACACAAATTCTTGACCGGCCTTCAACTTCAATAACGGCGTGAAAGACTCAATTCTTCCTGATAAATTTGATATGAATCTTCTCACAAAATTAATCTTGCCGATCAACGATTGCAACTCTGTTTTATTACTTGGTGGCTCTGTAGTCTTAATGGCTCTGATACTTCGCTGACTAACTTCAATCCCTCGCTCATGAACCATAAAACCCAAAAATTGCCCAGCCGATACACCAAAAGCACACTTGTTAGGATTCATTCTTAGTCCGTATTTCTTGGCCCTCTCCAGCACTCTTCGTAAATCGGCTATATGGCTTTCTCCACTTTTAGACTTAACCACCACATCATCAATGTAAATTTCCACCAACAAACCGATGAGATCATGAAATATATAATTCATCGCTCTTTGATAGGTCGCACCGGCACTTTTTAATCCAAAAGTCATTACTACCCACTCATACAAACCGATAGCTCCAGGACATCGGAACGCAGTCTTGTGTATATCTTCTTCGGCCATGAAAATCTGATTGTATCCTGCATTGCCGTCCATGAAGCTGATAATCTTGTGGCCTGACGCTGCATCCACCAATAAATCCGCTATCGGCATCGGGTACTCATCCTTGGGGGTAGCTTTATTTAGATCCCGGAAATCAATACATATCCTCAATTTCCCATTTTTCTTCTCTACCGGGACGATATTAGAAACCCACTCAGCATATCGGCACGGCCTTATGAACTTGGCATCGTACAACCTTGTGATCTCCGCCTTGATCGGTTCATATAATTCTGCCTTGAATCTCCTTGGAGCCTGCTTGAATGGCCGATACCCTGGTTTAATAGGTAGCCGATGTTCAACAATCGATCGGCTTAATCCTGGCATCTCATGGTACTCCCAGGCGAAACAATCCCGATACTCCTTCAACAATGCTATCAATTCTTCTCGTATCTCAGGACTTAATTTTTTGCTTATATACGTCGGCCTTGGTCTATCTCCTGTCCTATATCAATCTCTTCCAAATCATCAGCCGACGTAAATCCTTGCCCCAATTTCCCCTCGAAGTCTTCAATGGAGCCCATCAGAGTAACAATTCAGAGCCGACTTGCTGGATCGGCTGTATCCCCCTGGCTAGTAACCTTGAGGTAATCTCCTTCCCAAACTCTTCCGGATAGGCAGTCAACACCATCAGCTTCCCAGACTGGTAGATCGGTCATGGCAATATTGGACGACCGATCTGCCTGCACCACCTCGACTTGATCTCCCTGCCACTGTATTAGACATTGATGCATTGTCGAAGGCACGCAACAGTTCGCGTGAATCCAGTCCCTGCCGAGAAGCAAACTATATGACCCCTTTCCGTCAATTACAAAAAACGTGGTGGGTAATGTCTTATTCCCTACTGTCAGCTCCACGTTCAATACGCCTTTCGCTTCAGATGAATTCCCACCGAAGTCCTTTAGCACCATATTTGTCTTGATCAGGTCTTCGGTAGTCTTCCCCAATTTCCGGAACGTAGCATGAGGCATGAGGTTAACAGCTGCTCCTCCATCAACCAACATCTTTGTCATCGGCTTCCATTTACGTATCCCTTGATGTATAATGGCTTTAAGTGCCGATGTTCTGACTTCTCAGGTTTATCAAATATAGCTTGATCAGATTGCAACGTTAGTTGAGCGAAAACCTCCTCATCTCCTTCCTCATCTGATGAAAGCGCTTTATACTCCCGAGGCAAAAAGAACACCATGTTTACTGGTGCTGATACGTCCTCATCGTCCTTCTTCTTCACTTGCCAAACTTGCCTAGTCTTTTTGGGACGATGATCAACCTCTCCCTGATCTTGACCCTGTTCTTCCTGTTGCTCTCGGTGCCGTAACCGCTGTGCCCTTCTCTTCTGATTTTTCGTGAATATCCCACTAGGGCACCTTGAGGATTCTGGACTTGCTTTTCACGTACTTCCTCTTCATCTTCTTCAAAGAATTCTTCATGGATCGGCCCCAATCGGCTATGAACTGATGTTCTTTTCCCAGGCGACCGATCCCGCGAACACTCCTGCTGGCGATCATGCCGATTTCCTGTACCGCTGCACTCGGGGCAATTTTCAGCTGATGGCAATCTCATCCCTTGATCCCAGCAGAAACGAAAAAAACGGGCAGTCCCAATGCGGATTATATTGTCCCGGTCCATCCCCCTGTTCATCGTACCTTGAGTACTTCTCTATCATACCTGATGAAGTAATCCTCGATTTACTCTGACGTTTTCCTTCATCGGCTTGAGTCCTGGACGATGACCCCGCATAGACCATGTTTACGGGGAACGGGTGCCCATCTATCATCATTGGCCTTTTATCTTCAAACTTGATTCGTCCTTGCTCAACGGCCAGTTGAATTTGTTGCCGAAAAACCTTACACTCGTTAGTATGGTGCGATATCGCGTTGTGCCATTTGCAATACTTCTTCTTCTTTAGTTCTTCGGCTGATGGAATCACGTGGTTTGACGGCAATTGTATTTGCTTTTCCTGCAACAACAAATCAAAGATCTTATCGGCTTTGCTCACATCGAAATCATATCGTTCCTCTTTGCCGATATCTTTGACCCATGGGCATGATACCGACTTCTTGTTCCTGGCCCACTCCGCCAATCCAACCTCAGCGTCGGATTCCTCATCATCTGAATCCGTTGAATAGACCTGAACCTGAGCAACTCTTCTCTGGTACTTGTCCTTTTTCGCCTCTTGAAATCGGCTTTCATGAGCCGATACCTTCTGTACTAGGTGCGACAAAGATTCGAACTCTTGAGACGAAAACCTCTCTCTGATTGGCGCCAAGAGTCCCTGAAAAGCTAGATCGGCCAGATGCCCATCGCTCAGGTTTAAACTATAACACCGGCTTCTGATATCCCGAAATCGCTGAATGTATTCCGGTACTGTTTCATCTGGTCGCTGCTTAACCGATGTCAAATCTGACAGTCTCAGCTCGTGAATCTCAGCGAAGAAATATTTGTGAAACTGTTTCTCCAGATCGGCCCACCCCCGAACAGAATTCGGCGGTAACGAGGAGAACCATGTAAAAGCCGACCCAGATAGTGATAGGGGAAAAAACCTAACCCTTAGGGCTTCTTCAGCCGATGCTTCCCCGCACTGCGCCAGAAATCGGCTGACATGTTCTACTGTAGATGTGTTGTCCTGCCCTGAAAACTTAGAGAAATCCGGGACCCTGTATCGGTGTGGCAACGGAACCCTGTCAAACCACTCAGGATATGGGTGCCGATACATGAACGCTTGTTCCTTGGGCTTGATCCCGAACTGCTCCCTTACTATCTCCTCAACCCGTGCCGACAAATCTTCCTCTCTTGCATTCTCCTGTTGATACTGCTGATACTGCATCGGCGGGGTTGGTTGCCGATTCTGTCTGTGATACTCCCTCTGGTAAGTACCTGGATCGGCTCCTCCCGGATAGTTCTGCTGGTATCCCCCATAATAAATAGATCGGTGATATCCAGGAGGGATATCCTGTTGCCCTCCGGCCTGGTTTTGCGCGAACAAGTGTTCTGGTATATCCTTGCTAATGTTGTAATTAACTTGGCCTGGCTCTATCTTCGGTGGGAGAAAAACAGGACCCCGAGTTGGCTCTTGGGCAATCGATCCATCAACAGTCTTCTTGATAAGGTTATGCAATGTATTTACTAAGACCCCTGATTGATTGATGAGTGCGTGGTGCACAGCCTCGTTGACCATCTCCTGTAAAGGCTTGATTGGTGGACTCTCAGGTTGTGTGCGGCTCGATTCTCCTACCAGTACTGGTTTTGGAAACTGAGACTTTTGAATCGGCCCTTGTCTTGTCATACTGAAGGATTCTAAACACAGCTTCTGGAAATTTGTCATGGTCTGTTCAACTTGCTGTTTCTGTTCTTCAGTTAGATCTTCCATGGTGACCGGAATTACGTTGTCCGTCTTGACTTCTTTTCCAGCCATGTTGAAATCTTGACTGAAACAATGTTTGTTGGAATTCTGGCTTAAAACTTCGTGTCCCACCAGGCGTGCCAAAAGCGTGTTGACGCCGAAAATCGCCGGGTCCCGGTTCGGCGTCTGGGTGACACGCGAAGGCCTGGGAGATTTGCTTCACTCCAGTGCAGGTCCTAAAGTTTGAGGTTCGTAGGCGTGCCAGTCAATTTGACCCTGTAATTGACAAGGAGGAAAATGTTAGATCAATGAGCCAATCGGCTGGAAGCCGATCTAGACTCGCTTCATCAGCCGATTGCCGATGCATACTGCAGCACTTACACATCGGCTTAGGTCCGATGACGGCAAGAACAATAATGTAATAATAAACAAATGCCATGCTAGCCGATCATCGAAGGGATATTCGAAAACCGGCTATGAGCTAGATAAAATAAACAAGTATAATGCATAAATAAATCAAATAGATCCTAGCTGATCATGATCTAGTGTTACTGGTGTTGTTATGAAGGTATGCCAGCACCCGGGCCCTTGCTCCCAAGATTTTCGTCCGCTATCCGGGCCCATATGCTGGTCCTTACCTCGTGCGTTCATGCCCGGGCCCTCACCTGGGGTCGTGCCCGGGAACCTGCTTGTACTTGTGCTTGGATTGACAAAATAAACCCATCGGCTAGCCCTTAACCGATTGTGACAATAATACAGGCAAGAACATATAATAAAATATGCAATAACACAAATGATAAATAATTGGTAAACTAGCCGATTGCTTAACAAAGCGAGTACAGGATAAAACAATGAATGAATGTAGTCGGCTTGAACAGGTAACTTATCGGCTAAGCACTCCGATAACACCATCGCACAACGCCATCGGCTTATTAAGAGTAAAGCTATTATCGTCAGTCTAGTAGATCGGACCTAACCGTTGCAGCACAGACCGATAATGATAACAAAGCCTCAATGAGCCGATAGATATAATGCGATCGTGATGAAAATAACTTACCGGCTATGCACTCCGATAAAACGCCTGCACACAACGCATCGGCCCAGCAGGATCGACTTATCACTAGCAGCTCAGTAGGTCGGACCTAACCGATGCAGCACGAACTGATGATAAATCGCTCCTAGTAAGTCGATACAGTCTGTGCACACGTGATGTGATATACCTAATCAATCTATGAGATCAAACTGAACTGATGCAGCCATAGATAAAGTAAATATATCGTGGTAAGCCGACTACCATAAACCAACTAGAATATCGGACCTAACCGAGGAAGTCCTAGCCGATTGGTAGTCGGTGTGACGAGACTTACCCTCTCGCAGGAGTTCGGACCTAACCGATGCAGCCCGGCTCGAGAAGCAGGATCCCGTCGAAGGGGTGGCGATGCGCCGAGTTTGTATTGATCGTTGTGATGATTACAAGGTCCCCGGGCATACGTATATATACCCCGAGTTACATGAGTCCTTATAGGACACGATATATGATTTCCTATCTATAACAGAAAACGCTAACGAGGCCTGACCGGACACGAGGTCAGGTTTCCTAAAAAGAAATAAACCTTTTCCTAATAACTATAGTAATTAACTGCCACGCGCGGTCTTCACGGCTCCTTCTCAGACTCGGTCTGCTTCTTGGATCAATTTCCATTATCCGACTGCAACCGTCCTCTTGACCGAATCTGATACAGGTCCTTACCAAATTTTGGCGTTAACACCTGCCCATTGCTAGCCGGATGGGCCGGGGAGGCGAAGCAGAGCTTGATGCCGACGTCGGAGCAGTACCCGCCGAAGAGCTCGCTCGTAAACTGCATGCCGTTGTCGGTGATGATGCGGTTAGGGATTCCGAAGCGGCTGGTGATCCCCCGGATGAACTTGAGCGCCGAATGCTTGTCGATATTGATCACGGGGAATGCCTCCGGCCACTTGGTGAACTTGTCGATGGCGACATATAGATGTTGATAACCCCCGGCTGCACGGGGAAAGGGGCCGAGGATATCGAGTCCCCAGACCGCGAAGGGCCAGGACAGGGGGATCACCTAGAGGGCTTGTGCCGGCTGGTGACTCTGTTTAGCATGAAATTGGCAAGCGCGGCAGCGCTAGACAAGGTCGAAGGCGTCCTGCAAAGCCGTGGGCCAATAAAATCCTTGCCGGAAAGCCTTGCCGACCAGGGATCGAAATGCGGCGTGATTGCCACATTCTCCTTCGTGGATGTTGGTGAGGATCTTGGCGCCGGTTTCACGCGGAATGCACTTGAGCAGGACACCGTTGGCGCTGCGTCGGTAGAGGTCCCCTTCTACCATGACGTAGCGTTTAGACAAGCGGGCGATCCTTTCTGCTTCCGCGTCGTCTTCTGGGAGATGCGCTCGAAGGAGATATGCCCGGATTTCATCCATCCAGCAAGGCGCGCAGGGTACGGCCGCGAGGATCAAATCCTGGGACCGGGAGCGCGTGTCTGGTTTGGCTCCGGGCTCGGGGCGGCCCCGAGATCCCGGGGGAGCGTGCCGAGGGAGCTTCGAGGGCTTCCTGGAAGACCCCCGAGGGGACCGGCGCCCGGGAGGATGCCAGTCTTGAGAGCTCGTCGGTGGCGAGGTTGCGACAGCGAGGGACGTGGCGAAGCCTGAGGTCGTCGAAATGGCGCTCGAGCTTCCGCACTTCGTCCACATACGCGGCCAATTGGGGATCCAATGTCTGGTACTCCCCGGACACCTGGTTGATGACGAGCTCGGAGTCGCCTTGCGCGCACAACCGGCGCACCCCGAGGGCGATCGTGGCCCGGAGGCCGGCGAGAAGGCCCTCGTACTCGGCCATGTTGTTGGTGGCTCCGAAATTGAGGTGGACGACGAAGCGGAACTCATCCCCGGTGGGTGATACGAGGGCGACTCCGGCCCCGGCGCTGGGACGGGAGGCCTGCCGGGCGCAGGAGCCGTTGAAGTTCATTGTCCAGCAGAGGTGCAGCTCGGGGGCCGGCTCGGGGACCGGGGATGCGTCGTCGAAGACGGATCCGGTTCGGGCCCGGCGTCCATTCCGCGAGGAAGTCCGCCAAGACTTGGCTCTTGATGGCATGGCGCGCCTGGAAGTGGAGGTCAACTCAGCGAGCTCGACCGCCCACTTGGCCACACGGCCTGTCCCCTCCCGTATGCAGTATTTGCCGAGGGGAAGGAGGTGACGACCGATACCTTGTGCGCCTGGAAGTAGTGGCGGAGCTTCCTGATGCGACGAGAACGCGTAGAGCATCTTTTGCGCCTGGGGATAGCGTGACTTGGCGTCGCGGAGTACTTCGCTGACGAAGTACACCGGCCTCTGCTGTTTGCTCCCGGATCCCGGCCTGATAGGGGCCGACGGCTCGGGCCCGGCACCTTCGGGAGGGAGCGAATTCTCGCCCGTAGGAGCACACATGGGCCCGGGACCCAGGGTCCCCGGGTGGAGTGTGGAATGTACTGAGGCGGTTTCCCCAGGCCCGCTCTCGCCGGAGCGGCGCTGTTCCGGCAGTCGCGTCCCGGTGGGTAAGGGGCGCTCGACGACGAGCGCCGCGCTCACCACTTGCGGGGTTGCCGCGATGTAGAGCAACAAGGGCTCGTCTGGCGCCGGCGCCACGAGGACAGGGGGCGTAGTTAAATACCTTTTGAGCTCGTCGAGGCTTGATTGGCCTCCGTCCACGCGAACCGCCCGGTGCTCTTGAGAAGCTTGAATAGAGGAGGGCGCGCTCCCCTAGCCTGGATATGAAGCGACCGAGTGCGGCCACGCACCCGGTCAACCTTTGGGCCTCCCGAGCCTGGTCGGGAGACGCATACGGTCGATGGCCACTATCTTCTCCGGGTTCACCTCGATGCCGCGGCTGGGACACAAGGAACCCGAGGAGCTTGCCGGCCGGGACCCCGAAGACGCACTTGTGTGGGTTCAGCTTCATCCTCGTGCCTCGAAGGTTGCTGAACGTCTCGGCCAGGTCGTGGAGCAGAGTGGCGCGGTCGCGCGACTTCAGCACCAAATCGTCGACGTAGGCCTCCATGTTGCGGCCTAGCTATGGTTCAAAGGTTACCCGGACGGCACGTTGGAAAGTAGAACAAGCATTCTTCAACCCAAAAGGCATGCACACATAACAATAAGCCCCCTGGGGGGTAATGAAAGAAGTTTTTTCCTCATCCTCCTCTGCCATGCGGATTTGATGATATCCTGCATAAGCATCAAGGAAACACAAAAGGTCGCACCCCGCGGTGGAGTCGACTATCTGATCTATGCGTGGCAGAGGGAATGGATCCTTTGGGCAAGCCTTGTTGAGGTCGGTGTAGTCTACGCACATGCGCAGCTTCCCGTTAGACTTGGGGACGACAACTGGGTTAGCCAGCCAATCCGGGTGGATGACCTCGCGGACGAAGCCGGCCGCAAGAAGCTTATCGATCTCCTCGCGGATGAAGGCTTGGCGCTCGGGGGCCTGTCATCGTGCCTTCTGCCGCACCGGGCGCGAGTCCGCGCAGACGGCCAAGCGGTGCTCAATCACCTCCCTGGGGACCCCGGGCATGTCTGACGGTTGCCAGGCGAAGACGTCGGAATTTGCCCGAAGGAAGGCGACGAGCGCGCTTTCCTATTTCTCGTCCAGCGATCCGCCAATCCTGACGGTCCGGGACGGGTCGTCGCTGAGGGCGACTTCCTTGATCGGCTCCACGTCGCTGGCGACGGTGCGCGCCTTGGGGGCACGGGATAGCGAGGGTCCCGCGCCGCCCGCCGCGTCGGGAGCTGTAGGGGTGATGTCGGCCGCGCGCTGCTCCGCGCATGAGAGGGCGGCCTTCACGTCCCCGAGGACAGTTATCGGGCCCGAGGGGCCCGGGAGCTTCATCGCTAGGTACGCGTAGTGTGTAACCGCCATGAACTTTACCAACGCGGGGCGCCCAAGCACCGCGTTGTATGGGAGATTGCACTCGGCGACGTCGAAGATGACGCGCTCGGTGCGGAAGTTGTCGCGGTCACCGAAGGTGACGGGCAACGAGACCTGGCCAAGAGGCCAAGTCAGGCCCTTCGTAATCCCAATAATGGGCAACGAGGGCTCGAGCTTCGTCCCCGGGGCCTTGAGCTTCTCGAAGACTCCGGGGGAAAGGATGTTGAGGGCGGCACCCCCGTCGACGAGGACGCGACCCACCTTAACGTTACATATCGTGGGGGAGACAGTCAGGGTGAGCTGCCCTTCCCCAGGTACCCGAGCCGGGTGGTCGGCAGGGCCGAAGGTGATCGGGGAGCCCGACCACTTCAGCTTGCAGGACGTCGCTGGGCCCGGGGTGGCTGCCAACAGCTCGCGCCTCATGGCCTTGAAGCCACGGCGCGAGGAATGAGCGTGCGCCCCGCCGTCGAGGGTGGCGACGATATGTTCGGGTTCTTGGAACTCGAGAGGCTGTTCCGCATCGGGAGCGGGTTTGGCCTGCCGCCGCTCCTGCTGGATTTTCTTGGTGCGCTCCGCCGGGTTCTGGACGGCGCGGCACTCCGTGAGGTCATGATGGTCCGTCTCGTGGACGGAGCACCACTTCCTGGCCGCCGCCGGTGGGGGCGGCGCTCGCGCGGCCTTTGGCCGCCTGCCGCCGTTGTCGTCCCCGCGGGTCATGTCGCACTGGGGGCCGCCCGTCGCCGCCAAGGCGAAGTTCCCGTCCGCCTCCTTCTGGCGCTTCCTCCTGTCCCGGCGTGACGCGGAACGTGAGGACTCGGGGCCCTCACTGGGACCCTGGCCGGGAGTCTCGGGGCACGGTTTGTTCCACGTCCGAGCCTCCTCCTTGCGGGCGCAACGATCGGCGAGGCCGAACAGCTCGGCCGTGGTTTGGACGTCGTGGGTGCCCAACTTCTCGAGCATGTGCTGGTCGCGCACGCCCGAGCGGAACGCGTGGATGACCGCGTGCGGGGCAATGTGAGGAATGGTATTACGGACCTGGCTGAAGCGTTGCAAAAAACGCCTCAGCGTCTCGTCCCTGCTTTGACGTAGGGCATGGAGGTCCGCCTCGGTGCCAGGGCGCGGGAAGGTGCCCTGGAAGTTTGCCACGAACTGGTGGCAAAGACTCTCCCACGAGCGGATGGATCCCTCGGGGAGATTCATCATCCAGGATCGAGCCTGGGCCTTGAGGGCGACGGGAAAGTAATTCGCCATTACCCTCTCGTCGCCGCCCGCCGCCCGGATGGTGGTGGTATAGATCTGCAAGAACTCCGCAGGGTCAACGGAACCGTCGTATTTCTCCAGCAAGTTGGGCCGGAACCTGGCCGGCCAAAGGACCTGCCGGAGACCCGGGGAGAGCGCTAAACAGCCCGAGCCGCCATACTGCGCAGGCTCGGGCGATGAATAACGGGTCTCCGTCGGCAAGTTGGAGCTGGAGGCCTGGGCCTCGGAGTGCTTGGCGGCGTCAGTGCGCCGTTCGCGCCGTCGCTCCAAAGTGACCCGGGCGTCCTCTTGGTCCCGCATCCGATTTAACCGGGTACGGAGATCGCCAGGGCTTCTGTTGGCCCCGGGCGCGAAGCGAGGTGGAGTGCCCCGAGCTTGGTTCCGGTTCGGGGCAGTAGGCCGGCTCGCACTAGAAGCCGTGCGGCCGGTGCTCCCGGCCCCTGCCTGGCGGTCTGTGGTGACCCCGCGATGGGCCGCGCTTATCAGGTTGGCGACCTCATCCAGCCACTGCCGCTCCCGGCCTCTGCCCCCGGTAAAAACCGGGGGGTGGCGCAGGAGGGCTCCTGCTGCGAGGAGGGCTCCATGCGGCGTCGCCGTCTGGAAGTCGAGTTCTCGGCGCGCCGTGGTGCGGCGCCCCGTGGTGCGGCGCGCCTGTTCGCGCCTCATGGACGAAGCCGCGGCAGACCCGGCGGGGCACCTGCCGGCCCCCTCTGCGAGGGAAGGGGCCGAGGCTGCGGGACCTAGCCGCTGCGGGGCACGCCTGGTCCGTCGGGTACGGGCCGCGTGCCCTCGGGAAGATGAAGGGGGACGCGGCGGACTTGTCACAGGGCTAACATTGTCCGGCAGGGTGAAACCGCCGGACTCCTCGTCCGAGTCCCGCGGTCGGTGCCCCCCTGCCATGGAGAGTGTCGGTGTATCACCTGAAAAGGAAACTCCCCCTACCTGGCGCGCCAGCTGTCGGAGGACGAAACCTCGACGGCGGGAAGTCGGGAGACCCCCCTTTTGAGATTCGGCCAGGGGAGTGGTTCTCAGGTGTACGAGGCGTTGGAGAAGACGAGAAACAGTGGCACACAGAGGAGACAGGAGGATTTATACAGGTTCGGGCCGCCGGAGCGTAATACCCTACTCCTGTGTGTATGGCTAGGTGGGAGAATGAACGCGGTTACAAAGTGAGCTCAGCCGGAGCTGAGGAAGAAGAACAGTCGTCTGAGAAAGAGCTAGAGTCGGAGAGCCCGGGGTCTAATCAGAGTCCGAGCTCGGGGTTCCTAATGCTGAAGCTTGCTTTTTTCTCGGTTCGGTGGCTTGGATCCTCCTTTATAGATTAGGGGAGTCCACAGTGCCAGAATACGGAGAGAGAGCTTTTCCGGTGAGCTCTCCTGTGCACACGTCTGCCTACGACGCCCATGCCGGAGCTGTTGCTGCTGTGGGCGGCTGGAGCACGCGCATGCCCGCAGCCTCCTGTTGCGCCATACCTGGAGGAGCCCCTGTCGGGTGCCGCGGGCGGCTGGTCTGGTCGCCTGGTTGCCACACACGCCCGGAGGCGGCGCCTCCGGGCACGGGCGACACGCGCCCGGGGCCGGAGGCGGCGCTCCCAGGCGGCACTCGCCCGGGGCCGGAGGAGGCGCTCCCGGGCAACACTCACCCGGGGCCGGAGGCGGCGCTTCCGGGCGGCATTCGCCCGGGGCCGGAGCGGCGCTCCCGGCGGCACTCGCCCGGGGGCCGGAGGAGGCGCTCCCGCTCCCGGGCAACGCTCCCCCGGGCCCGGAGCGACCCGCGCCCTGGGCCGGAGGCGGCGCTCCCGGGCGACAGGCGGCGCGTCCGAGCGCGGGGACGAGCACCCGGGGCCGCGGGCGACGCATCCGGGCACGGACGACTGGCGGGAGACACGGCCTCTCTGCCGGCCGCCGGTCGTGCAGGATATGTCCCCCGGAGGAGCCGATGTGGCCGGAGAGCCACGTGTCCCCGCAGAACATGGTACCCCCAGTCTCATTTCGCCGACAGATAGATTCCCTGTTGGGTGGTCGTTCGGTTTTCTGAACATTTCCTGTGATGATTTTCTCCATTTCTGATTGGATTTTTTACAGCAGCCAAACTGTTAGCGTGGTGTCGCTGTGATCGATCAAGAACCTGCAGAGAGAGAGAGAGATAGATCTTGTTGGTTGCCGTTCAGGCATTGGACCTCACCTCACCTGAAGCAGATCGCCCGCGCCGTCAGCGAGCGCGGCGGCGGGCTTCCATCCGTGCACGGCAACGGCGTCGTGGAGGTCGCCTGCAACCTTCTCGATCCGGCGAGGGTCGGGGCCGAGCAGGTGGTGGAGCGCCTCGCCGCCGGCGAGGGCCTCTCCGTCGGCAAGGGATATTTCACTGATTTTTCGCAGGATAAAATCGTTGAGTTGTACTTCAAACCAGCAGCAAACACTGCGGATTAACTGCAGTGCAAATGCAAAGGAATTCTTCGCAAAATTAGAGTTTATTTCATTTGAGTCAAAAACTCAAACCAGTGATTAGTTCCAACTAGGCGTGAAAACGGATCGAAAACGGTCGGAAACTAGCTATACCATATTTGTTTTCATATTTTTTTCGAATCGAAAACCTCAGATACAAAAACGAAATCGAATATTACCGGATATAGATACGGAACGAATACAGTAACAAATATTTATTCGAATATAAAAATCCCTCAAACTGAACTATACAAACCAACAAAGAGAGATAACTTATTATTTTTTTGTAAAATAATATATCAATATTTCTAAATTTTTAGCTAAATAACATATAAACAAATTTCGACCGAACGCGATCGGTTCGACCAGGTGGGGGGAGGTGGTCCGACCGCCACCCCCACATATCTACCACATAATAGAAAACAAATCAATGTTGAGCTCCACGATAGAAATTAAATCATTTGACATTCACCTAATATCTAAAATAGACTGTACAATCCCAATCAACGTAGCACTGAGCACATATATAGAGCTGAGAAAAAAAAAGGAAAAAATATGGCACTGCTTATCTTCTTCACGGCTTCACTTCACCCTCGATGCCGACCACCACCATCGCCGCCGCCACCCGCAGCAGCAGCATCGCCGCCCCTCTTCTTCCTCCTCCTCGTCCCTGCAGTTTCGCCATGGCTACAGCAACGGAATTCTCTGGACCTAATTAGCTATAAGCAATCTATGAATGATTGTGCTTGCTTTCTCCCTGATGTACTGAAGAGCTAGAGAGATCTGGGACATATATATATAGCAGTGGCTTGGAACGATTAATCAATTGCAGGTTATGATATATCTTATCACAACTAAAGTTATGACCGCTAATTGTCCCAAGTGGTCATGCATGGCGTCTGTCTGACTACAACCTCGTCTTCGTCTTCCTCCCCGTGGAGAATCCCGTAGCCATGGCCAGGCAAGGCCACCATGAGAGGCGCCGCCATCCAGAGCATCCACGGCCTCGTCTACGCGCCGCCCGGGAGGGCCCCTCCACCACCACAGCCTCGTCTACGCGCCGCCCGGTGCCACCGTCGCGTTAAGGAGCGACCTGCCGCCGCCGCGCTTCCTCCCCTGCCGGGCTCGCTTGCCGTCATCTTGCTATCCGGATATCCGGCAAAAATTCTAGATAATTTCCGACCGTTTTCCGATTCCGCCGGATATTAGCATTACTGTATCCGTTTCCGTATCCGAAAAAAAATCCGAATTCGTATCCGTATCTAAAAATATCCGAAAATTATCCGACCGAAAGAATCCGTATCTAAAAATACATCCGGATAGCGGAAACTATCAGAACCGTTTTCAACCCTAGTTCCAACTCCAGAATATACAATGGCATTAGATTAGCATGTTTAGAAATTTTCAGAATCATTTACCAAATGCCATGACAATTCCTACAAAAAGGATTAATTACAGTGATAATTGGAAGGCCCAGCCTTCCAATTTCTTCCCGAAACTTACCAAAAGAAATCCCGAATTGGACTAGGGTTTGGGCATGCCCCTCCCCACCGCCGGCACTATAAACCCGTCGCCTCGGAATATCTCACCTCCTCACCCACGATCAAGCTTCGCCATGGCCGCCAACTTCGGAGGGTTTCCGGTGCACGCCCAACCGGGCGAACCCGGCCAACCTGGCGAGCCCGGCCAACCCGGCGAGCCCGGCCAACCGGGAGGGCGCGGTCGCGGCCGTGGTGGCCGCGGCGGACGTGGAGGCGCCGGCGGACGCCGTGGCCGCCGCCGCGGCGCCGGTGGACCAGGCGGCGTCGGCGGGCACGGCGGCACCGGCGGGCAAGGCGGAGACGGCGGAGTCGGTGGCCGCGGCGGGGACGGCGGCCTCGGCGGAAACGGCGGAGTCGGCGGCCGCGGCGGAGACGGCGGAGTCGGTGGCCGCGGCGGGGACGGCGGCCGCGGCGGAGACGGCGGAGTCGGTGGCCGCGGCGGGGACGGCGGCCGCGGCGGAGACGGCGGGGACGGCGGCCCTGGCGGAAACGGCGGGGACGGCGGAGACGGCGGAGAAGCCGGGGACGGCGGCCGCGGCGGGGACGGCGGAGATGGCGGGACCGCCGGGAGGTGGATCCGGCGGCGTCGTTAGGATCAGGATCAGCTGCAGTTGCCGCTATGACTGCAACTTTTAAACAGTCTCAACTGATCCACCGTTGAACAGACCACCAACGGCTAGATCTTAAGACTCCTTAATTACTTCTATTTTGCAGATACAGAAATAGTCTCTTAGATGATATATGAAAACTTCTATAGATGGGATTAGGAATAATGGCTAAATTAGTTATGCTCTTTTATGTTCTAGTGTAGAAAAAAATTGAATCTCTCGACTTGAGCTAACTAATTAATTGCATGCTGAAATTAAATGATATACTTGTGGTTACTGGTTACTAACATTGTTCACATGAGCTGTTCATATGAATTACATATATCCGCGCCATTGACAGCAAATATAAATTATAGAGAAAACTATAGATTGTTTCTCATGCTCATCTCGAAAAATTCTTGTGACACATATTTGCAGTCAATGGTTGGATGGAATGACTGCTTAAGTTGCAGCCTATTTCATTTTTCGGACTCAGCCCATCTCCTATTTTCTTCCCTGGAGTGAACACGTGGGCCTTTTTTTATGCAATTTTCTAGCCTGGGCTTTTGGTTTTTGGAGTGGGCCACGAAGGTCTTGTGCAGTTGTGCCTATGTATTTTTTTTTCTTTTTTCTATCGGATCTAGTGATTTGTTTATCTTTTTACATAAATTTTAAATTTGTTTGTAAGTTTAGAGTAGAAGGATTTTCAAAATTATGTATGTTTATTATATATGCATAAAGTATTCGAGTTGTAAATTTACTGTTTATGCATAAACTTTTCAAGTATAAAGTTTACTGTTTATGCATAAAGTTTCTGTGTAATAAATTTCCTATCTTATGCATAAAGTCTCTCCTGATGTTTAGAATACAGTTCCCCTTAGCGTTTAAAAATAAATTTACCCCTTGTGTTACCGACGCGCACGGCTTGCCGTTAGGGCTCCTTATGTAGTTAATGTGGTCTTGTAGTTGCAGTTCATCCTTAAATAATCAAATATGTCTTGTTAGTTGTAGTTCTATCCTTTTGGAATACAGAAATTTTGTAGGATTTTTATATGAAATAGTATAATTCCTTTGAAGATGAAAAGATTCGTTGCCTGTCTGTCTCTGTCCCTGCAACACTGCATTAATATTCATCACACATAGAAATGTGGAGGATCACCGCAGCAGTGAGCAAAGCTCAACAACTGCTTCGATTAAACTACGAGAAAAAACAAGAATAAGAACATGAAACCCTGGCTGTGCCTTGTGGGGGACGGTGGTATGTTACATATGAGCCGCTCAGGTTTTTTTATTGTTTAGAGGTTACTGCTCTTACGGTAACCACGGTAACCGCTAAAAACCCACGAATTTATTTTCAAAATTTAAAATTTAAAATTTTTAAATCTCACGACAAGCTACGGTAACCGTGTCCTTTTGATTTAAATAAAGAAAATCACAGGAAAAAGAAAATAACAACCTCACATTTGACACTAAGAAAATTGCCATAATGTAATTTTCAACTGCAAAGATTATAATAACCATAATATAATGTCCACAAGCATCAATCTTGATGTTAAAGCAATGTCGCCTTGTTGTCATGCTAAATATAGACTTAGTTTAATATTTTTTAGAAAATTTCATCACCATATATCATTACAAATTATGTGCTTTTTCTATGAATTTTTTAGGAATTTTTCTTATTCATTCTAAAATTTGAGTTCGAACAGATTTTATCAAAAAGATATCGCTGGGGTAAGCATGGTTACCGGTTGCTGCTAGTTGCTATAAGTCGTGCATCTAACTGTGTAGCTCTTGCATGCAGCTAGCTCAAAAGCGATCCAGGCCAAGAGAGACTCTCCAGCATAGGAGTATGTCATCTCTCTTCCATCCCTGAATGAGATCTAGTCCAAGCTGCAAAAGGGACACACTCACACACTACAAGTACATCACCTAAGGTGACTGTTAGCTTCAGTTGTTATGTGCGGTTTATAAGCCACATGTAGAATAAAAAAATATTATTAATGTATGATTAATTAAGTACTAACTATTATAAATTTAAAAAATAGATCTATTTGATTTTTTAGAGATACTGTTATATAGAAAATTTTACAAAAAAACGTATCGTTTAGCAGTTTGAGAAGCGTGCTAATAGAAAACGAGAGAATAAGCTAAAACTATAAGCAGAACTGAACATGCCGGACATTATCAAATAGTTTTGGAGTTGATATGATAAGAGCACTTCCATCCATCCTCACAACTCTGCCGTAGTCCTTTTTGAAGCCCAGTCCTTTGTTCACATTAGCAAGTTAGTACTAGTCCTTACGAAATATAACTGTGCATATATTACTTGCAATGCACTCCTTATTAGTCCTTAGATATGTAGCACACATGATTCACTCTTCCATGTTCCACAGTGTGATTAGCAAGTGAGTTTGCTCTCTAACTTAAGGAAAAAAAGAAATACTTTAAATTAACCTAGTTTCATTTGTTAAAGTTGCAGGTGGAGACAAGAACAACCGATCCCATTGGCAACTTGGCAATACAAAGCTGTATTTATTAATCTTGTTTATAACTAGGTCATATTGTTTTCACTTGCAAATGCCATGCTTAATGACGGCATTTTCCTCGTTGTTCACTGAGCAAATAACTAGGTCATATTGTTTTCCATACAAATTTTTTCACCGGGATCGATTAATCGTGCTTAGCTTCAGGCACACAATTCAGATGCTTCTTTCAGACAAAGAGCACTCCTAATCCGGTGCACTGCTGGTGCTGAGAGTTGAGTGCTCCCATGCATCTTGCAGAAGCTGAGCTGATCAAGTGATCATGAATCAATGTAGTACATCAGAGACATTTTTGTTTGACTAACTACTTAGCTTGTTGTTCAGTACTTTAACAGTGATTTTATGGTCATTGAGAAAGTAACGGGAGGTACCATATTTTTTATGTTAAAATTTGATAACTCTTGGTATTTAATTTATCAAGAAGTACACAATTTTACACTAAAAATTATCTTTCAAGAACCATTAAATTTCTCATACGGGACTGTCTATTGTTTAGGCGTCTGAAAAATCAGCCAAATTTTGGACAGATAGGATGACTCTAAGATTCGTGTAATACCCTCTAAATCCACCTCCCTTATCTTCTTCCTCACCCCTCACGCCCCTTTCTATCCCAATCCCTGTCACACTCCGATCCGGCACCGCCGTACAACGGCACCAGTTAGAGCGTGCCGCAAAAAAATAGCGTGAACTGCCTTCTCACGGAACCACGATACCGATACTAGTCTCAGGAATCAGCGCTGGTATCCACGGTAATCAGACGTGCATCATTGCAATACCTTAATTAAATAATAATTAAATAGACATATACCTTAACTTACGTTGCAGCTTCGAGCAAGCTGGAGACAGCAACGAACCACACAGAGGCAGCGGCAGCAGCGGAACAGTGAACTAAGTCCCAACACACAAGCAACGACTGTGAACCAGGATGAAAACCCTAATCTTCTCTTCACTGCAACACCAGCATCTAGCTCCCGGCGGAGAACTGTATATATATAGAGTAAGGGTGAGTACTTACGTACTTAGCAAGCCAGTGAAACTTAGGTGGTTGTTGCAAGCTTCAAAGAGAGACTGGTTATTTTACAATCTACTTTGTTTAAATCTTTTTAAATCCACTAGTGTGTGCTTCTCAACAATTAAGGCGAGGTGAGTCTCGCTCGATCGGAGTGAGTTGTATCAATCTTTGAATCGGCGCAACTCTCAAGAGTTGGCCGATGGGATCCAGCGCCATTAGCTGATCCAACCTCATCAGGCCCACAGCCCTACCGCCATTGATAACTTCACAATGTTTTCCGAAATCGGATTCCCAATCCGCAAACATCATTTTACAATTAGTTGTCAAACAAAACTACGCTAAGAAATCACTTCACATCCGCCCATGACCGTGGGCACGACTGTTCAAACAGTTTAGACCTCTGCAGAGGGGGTACACTTTACCCACACGACGCGACTCACTCAAGTCACCAGCTCACACGCATTGGGTACGATTTGGTGACGTAGAGGTTTTCGTGACAAGGCATTTTCCAAACCCTTCTAAGTTACCCCATGCCAATTGGAAGGGTCCTCAGACCAACAACAGGGTAGGTTCAAGACCATGCTGTGCCAGGAACCTAGGAGGCACCCCCAACGCCCTCCCACACGATCCACAGTCTAATGGCACGCACACTAGTGACTCAGCTAGGAGTTATCCCATATCACCCATATGGTTGTACTGTCATATGTTCGGATGAAATTCCAGAGGAATCAATCCTTAGCTGTAGTGCGGAAGACTCGTCCGACTAGCACGATCCCCGCACCGTGGTTTTCACAAATCATTTTATTTTCAAGGCACGACCCAGGTGTCGGGTTTTCCAAAGTTTTGTAAACCCAAGTTTTACCCATTGTAGATATTTTTAAATTCGATAGGCGATCACCGATACCATGCCCGTTGACACGGATACTGGGATCTATCAAGGATGGTGACAAGGAAGTGTAAGGTAATCACAATCACTCAAGGAAGTCATGCAGCAAATGGGTTGATGGCCCGTAGGTCGTCTGGCGACCGCGGCCGAGAAGTTATAACAGTGTAACCTATCGTATGTGATTTGTCAAATAAAAATACTTGTTCCGAAATTATGGGTTCGAGATAATCAAGGGTAACTTGCCTTACTCTAAGTCTTCACTGGTCATTGAGAAATTGTCGTGAAATCCGCTCCGAAATGTTTCCAGCGACCATTACTATGTGCAAACACGCAAAAAGCTACACAAAGACTAGTAAAAGATCCTATTTAGTGCTAATAATAGTGCCATTAAATAGATCTCAATTTTAGAGAATTTCTGGA
This sequence comes from Oryza meyeriana var. granulata, assembly GCA_003991445.1. NCBI lineage: Eukaryota > Viridiplantae > Streptophyta > Magnoliopsida > Poales > Poaceae > Oryza > Oryza meyeriana. The sequence continues at coordinate 393,249 of RYFJ01000425.1, read as the reverse complement.
ACTGGAACGGAGTCAATCGAACGATCGGAGGAAAAGATATGAATTTCCGAAGATTAATATGAATTTTGGATCACTGAAAAAGGAGTTATTTAATTTCTGGAAAGAATATTCTCGGGAAAAGTCCAAGAAATAGATCTAATTTTTAGGAAATTACTGGAGCTGGAACGGAGTCATTCGGATCAACGGATTAGAAGATATGATTTTTCGAAGATTAATTGATTTCTGAATAGCTGAAAAAGATTATTTGGAATTACTATAGGAATTTGCTCTGGAATCACTGTCGGCTAGGGCCCACTAGTGGCACGGGTCCGCAAGTCAGTGAAGGAGAGGGAGCGCTGGGTAGTGGGCCTAGGTGGCCCACTAATCGATGGCCCATAGGGGAGATCACACCGGCCACTGCGGCCCATAAGTCAGCGACTGCGGGTGTATGGGTGCGGTCTACCGCGGCCGAGGGGCAGAGGGCCCACGCGACAGCGGCAGCAGCCAAGAAGACCGTGTGCACGGCTTGGGGTGCGGCCGTCGCTGTCCAGGCGGGGCCACACGGCAGGGGCAAGGAGGAGAGACGCGCGGCTAGCCGATCCGACGGCGTGCGGCAGTGGAGAGCAAATTTTGGCGAGCCGCGGTGCTCCGGGGCGGGGAATACGTCGGTGGAAGGAGGACGCGAAGGGGAAACTATTGAGTGGTTCGGATTGCGCCGGGGACGAGCAACGGCCGCCGGCGACGGGGATGCCGAGACGGCGGAGAGAGGAAGAATGGAAGACGACGACGGCGATGTCATACATGCGATATGGAATCCTTGCGGAGGGTTCACGGGAAAGCTAGGCCCCATGGCATCCAGAGAGGACTCGGGAGTATCTATGATGGCACGGGAAGAGAGCTCACTGAGGTGGCCGAGGGAAGAATGGCGTCGACGATGGCTGGCCCAGCGTAGGGAGGGGGAAGGCGTGTCCGAGGTGGCCGAGCGGCGGCGGGGAGCGGCCAGGCTTCGGGAAGATGTGCGCCGCCCAAAACCGCTGAAGCAAGAGAGGGGAGCGGAGGCCTCGGAGGGGATTTTATAGGGGCGGGGAGCTCGAGGTCTAGGTCGGGGAGGAGGCCAAGCTCCAATAATTGACATTCAATGATTGAGGGGAGAGGGCGGGAGGTTTGGCGCGGCAGTGATAATTCTCTCACGGTTGCAAATCGATCGACGGTGACGATTTGCCAAGCAACGTTGGCGATGTATCGGATGGGGTAATTTGAAGTGCTTGGGCGGGAGGAGCGGCGCGGATGGAATGATTGAGGGAGAAAAGGGCGAGGTCGCACGGGGTCATGCCGAGGCAATGCCTAGTCAAAAGAAGGAGAGAGAGAGGGAGAAGGAAGGGCGGCGAGAGACGTCCGTGCCATGGCATATAGCGGCGGGCGTCGTGGCGGGGCCGGTGCGGGGCCACCGTGACGTTGGCACTGCCGGGGTGTGCGCAGCGCGGCGCTCCGTCGTTTGACCGAACACATCCAGAGAGTGAATAGGAAATGGAGCAGAGTGGAGGTAGAAGATAAACAGTGGTCTGGCGATCGATGGCTCACGGGGTGCGCGGGGAAACCACGTGGCGGCCATCCGTGGCGCGCGGCGGCTCACGCGAGCGGCGAGTGGCGACGGAGATCGACGGTTGCGTGGCGCGCGGACGACGATCCGACGGCGGGCGAGTGGCTCTCGCGCGGACGAGCGATCGACGGCAGCCGAGTGGCGCGCGCGGGGTTGGGGCCATGCAGCAGCCATCCGGGCAGGAGGCGGCTGGCGCGCTCGGCTGCGGCAGTTGGCTGCGGTTGCTAGGCCGAAATGAGGAAGGGCGGCCCAATGTGAACAGTGAGGCTTTTCTTTTTCTCGGGGAATTTTTCTAGAGGAGTTTTGGGGTATTTCCAAGGAGTTTGAATGCACAATTTGTTTTTTTGGACTTTAGGAGAATTTGGGGGAATCAAGGGCAGGGATTTCGAGGGAAAAATTTTGGTATTTTTGGAGAAGTTTGTATCCGATCTTTCAGAGGATTTCAAAGGAAGGATGGACTCAAATTCAAATTAAATTCTTAGTTTGAATTTGTGGATGCTCCGGGGAACAACAGTAAGGGGAGTTCAAGGAGGCCGACGATGGGGATCTTGTATATATGTGTGTAAAGGTGGGAATGATGGCGAGATAGGGGAAGAATTGTTGATACATGTGTATATGTGTTCAGGCATATATATGAGGGTATATTTCATGCGTATATATTCTCATATGTATACACACACACACACACACACACACACACACACACACACACACACACACACACACACATATATATATATATATATATATATATATATATATATATATATATATATATATATATGGGTGGAAGGTTTTTGGGATAGGGGTTTGATACCCAAGTTATATTATTTAACTTGGGGTTTTATTTGGAGATTCAAGAGAGGAGAGAGACAAAGGGATTTTACGGAATGATTCAAGAGAGATAGGAAGCAAGGGAAGATACGGGATTTCTAGGAGAGAAACTAAAGGGGATAACTTAGGGTTCCGACTCGGAACTTCGGAACAAATATCGAACTGGGGATTTGAAGGAGACGATTGAAGGACTTTGCCGTTAGGGTTTTAGGAGCGATGCTCGGATACGGCGACTCGATCTCAGAGGTTATTTGGAACGGAAGATTTTTGGAGAGGAGGGATTTGTCGAGATCAAGGACAGGATTTTAAATCGAGATCCAGGGCACAACTTACAACACAGCGCTCAAGAAGCGAAATTTTCACTGGTAGTTTGTCGGTGAAACAGGAATGGGGGTCCCACATTCTCTGGAGACGCGTGGATCTTCCCCCACGTCAGCTCCCCCAGGGCCCTTTCTCTGCACAAGTGGCAGCGGGCTATTAGGAATTATCCCGTTAAATACTTGGGGGCTGGACGCTGCCCAGTCCCGGAAGCGTCATCCCCGGGTGCCGCCCCCGGGTACGGGACCCGGGGTCTCGGTGTCTCGCACGCGCGGAGGGCCCGACGAACTCTCCGCCCCGGAGCACGAGACCGGCTTGAGCGGATCAGCTCCCAACTACCCGCATTAATGGAGAAGCCACGGCGCACCTCCCGCCTGTCTCCCGGCTAGACAAGCGTGCGCTGTCATAATGACCCCCTGTCAGCTGGCTCCCAATACAGCTGAGGGCTCTGGTTTTCCACGGCCTGGCAGACGACGAGACGGGCCAACCCGACAGCATTGTCACTGTCTGGCCGCCCGCAGCTGGCAAGGGATGCGGCATCTAGCCGCCCGCGGCTGACGTGGGAGGCGGCATCTAGCCCCCCGCGGCTGACATGGGAGGCAACGACTGTGACGTGCTAAGCCAACAGCATCTTCACGGCCAGCCTCCGTAGCTACCGACAGCTGGGCGACGATGAGACGCGCCTCCTGGACGACTCAGCAGATGGCCGGAGCGCGGAGGTCCATGACAAGACGTAGCATACCTAAACTCTCTCTCTGTCAGGGACTAGGTGCAGGGGACTCGATTTTTGACAGATAAAAGGAGGATCCACGCCCGACGGAAGGGAGGGAGAACATCTGGCTGGGGCACACTCTAGTTACTATTCTTCCTCTTTGGCTCCGGCCTCGAGCTAAGGTGACCTTGTAACACCGCGAATACATTCATCTCCAGATAGCATCCACACAGGAGTAGGGTATTACGCCCCCGTGCGGCCTGAACCTGTATACTTCCTTGCGTCTTTCTTGTACGCCGATTCCCCGATCATTGATATTCTTCCACACTGACGCCGACTCCGCCTGAGAACCACTCCCCTGGCCGAACCTCAAAGGGGGGTCTCCTGACTTCCCGCCGTCGGAGTTTCATCCTTCGACATAGTTTTTAACGAAATATTGTTTAACGTCTCACTGAATGCGGGGCGTTACAATCCCCTAGCCACCACCGGTGCACCACTTCCTTGGCCTCGTCGGAGCTGGCGATCAAGGTCCACCGGTTTCAATGCTCCCTCCCTTATTCTGCCCCACCTGCCCTGTTGCACTCTTGCTTCTTTTTCATCGGTAAAATCCCCCTCCCCCGCCTTCATCGTGTGGGAGCCATGGGCCCCGGGTACCTCATTACCAGCACATGGGCCACTCGGATAGAGGATGGGCTAGATCATGTAATTAGAGATCAGATAGCACCCGGCAGGTTATGCCTTGTACAATAAGGAAACATAGCCTTAGTCGGATAGGATTCTATCTCTAACAAGGAAATCCCTTGGTCGTATCCGACTGGGATCCTTGCCATGTACCCCTGTCCCCTAGTATATAAAGGGAGGCAGGGCGCCCTATGAGGGCACCCCAGATCATTGATCACAAATCCACCTCAGAGGAATAACACCTCAACTGGACGTAGGGTATTACCTCACATCGAGGGCCTGAACCAGTATAATTCCCTCGTGTTCCTCTGCAATCCACCGAATTCTAGGTCGCTGAGTACCCCCATAGTATTATTGTCGGTGCAAAGCATCGACAGTTGGCGCGCCAGGTAGGGGACCGGCGAGTTCTTCATCAACAGATTCGATGGATCCCATCAACGGAGTCAAGGGCGACAAGTTCTCCAGCGGAGACACCATCACCTTCGGGAGCCTTGATTTCGTCGCCGATCAACTCGGCAACCTTTCTTTGGCTGAGGCAGATCCGATCTTGCCAGCCGAGGAGCTAGCCGGCGTTGCGCCAGCCGGCCTCAGGGACGTCGCCATCTCCTTCGACGATCTACTACGACAGTCCCTCACATCGCCGGACATCGGGTCAACTCTCTCCTTCGGCGTCCGGCTCGCACTAGGCCTTGAGCCAGCGCGGGTTAGGCCGAGAGGGGGAGAGATCGTCCGTCTCCCGTACAGATTCGGCGACGCTGTGCATCTACAACCTGCGCAGCAGACCCGACCTCCAGCGATTCAGTTTGGACACGGTCATGAACCGTTTCAGATTGGATCTAGGGAGGTCGGAGTCGTCCTAACTCCGATAAACTACTCGGAGTCCGACACTAAGTCGGATGGTGGTTCGAGCATCAACTCGGACTCCACCTTGGCAAGCTCCCTCCTCCCCCGCGAGATCTTCATGGCTTCAACACCACCTTCCGAGGTGCGCCGACTGCAAGAGGAGCAGCATGAGGAGGCGCGCCGAATACAACAACAAGAGGAGGCCAACCGACAAGCTCGCAATGACGGGCTTCGACAAGCTGGGCGAGCCGCCCAGCAGCAAATCCTCCGAACCAAAGTCAGCGACCACGACGTCTTCGTCACGCCACAACAGAACGTCGTGGCCGCCGCAACTCTGCTGGACACGCTCCAGTTTGGGCCGGACCATCAGGCCACACCAACCATCGCAAAGATCAAGGCGATGATTACAGCCGCCGCCTGCCAGCAGCAAGAACAGTCAGGCAACACCCACATACCGACCCGTCAAACGGGCTCTCCAGCGGCGGAGTCATCTGCATCAGCACGACGACGGGCAGCCGGCTCCATCCGGCAGCATGAAGAATCCCGCCAAACAACACTCGGCAATACCAACTGCGACAACCGGCGGCGTCACCAATACGACCGCCGACCCAATCAAGACCTCCGATTGCGGTTACAACGCGATCTTCGCCACACCCTAAGGGCCCGGCGCGAAGAACGCGAAGAAGACGAACGCCGCCGGCTGGAGGATGAACACGAGCGCTTCGGTCTCCATTACGAGCGACTACACCGCCAAAACCGAAGCCCAAGTCCTCACGATAATGAAGGCATTCCAGCCTTTACTCGGGAGTTACAAGACGTCCGATGGCCAGTCGGCTTTAAGCCTACCGGAATTGAAAAGTACGACGGCAAGACCAACCCAGAGTCCTGGCTCACCGTTTACGTCCTAGCAGTTCAGGCTGCTGGGGGCGACAGCAGAGCCATGGCAAACTACCTCCCAGTCGCGTTATCCGACTCGGCAAGGACATGGCTGACAGGCCTCCCAAGGCGGTCGATCGGTTCCTGGGGACAACTCAGGGAGCGGTTCATCGCTAACTTCCAGGGGACCTACGAGAGACCAGCTTCCGAGCACGACCTCTACCAACTGCATCAGAAAAAGAACGAGTCTCTGCGGGAATTCATCAAAAGGTTTTCCGAGAAGCACAATCAAATCCCAAGCATCAAAGACGAGGTCGTCATCGCCGCCTTCCGCAAGGGAGTAAAAGACGCCCCGCTCATCGCGAAGTTCACTCGGAAGCCACCATCCACCGTCCGGACTCTCTTCGACATGGCCAACAAATACGCCGACTCAGCTGAAGCTGTCGCAGAGGCCTTCGACGAGAAGAAGGAGCCCCGACAAAAAGACAACAGGGCAAAAGCCGACAACGAGCCGCCTCAGAACAAGCCTGGCAGTCGCAAGCGGAAGTCAGACAACGAGGTGGCTAACATGGAGCGCAGTCGGTCGCGGCCCCAGCGGAACAACGACTACCAGAAAGTCATGAGCGGGCCTTGCCCCTTTCACCCCAAGGGCCGGCACGCGGCCAAAGACTGCCACATGCTCAAGAAGTTTGCCTCCGAGCAGGCTTCATCATCTGGCGCCGACAAAGACAAGGACAAGCCAGACTCGGGTCCGGCTGATGACTTCCAAGACCCTCAAGCCGAACTCAACCACATCTTCGGGGGGCCGCTCGCGTACGAATCCAAGCGCAAGCAGAAGCTATCAGCGCGGGATATCAACGCGGTCTCCACAACGGATACCCCCCAATACCTGCGCTGGTCGGAAATGGCTATCACCTTCAACCGCGCGGATCACCCAGATCGGGTTTCCCACCCGGGACGATACCCACTCGTCCTGGATCCGGTCGTCAAAAATATTAGGCTGAAGAAAACCCTCATCGACGGAGGCAGTGCGCTCAACATCCTGTTCGCCAAGACTTTGGACGAGATGAGAATTCCTCGTTCAGAACTACGGCCGAGCACCGCGCCCTTCCATGGGATAATCCCCGGCTTGTCATCAACCCCACTCGGGCAGATAACCTTGCCGGTGACCTTCGGCACGCGGGACAACTTCCGCACAGAAAACATCTCCTTCGAGGTCGCCGACTTCGAGACCGCGTATCACGCGATACTCGGACGACCGGCCCTCGCCAGATTCATGGCGATACCGCACTACACATACATGGTGCTGAAGATGCCTGGGCCAGCAGGAGTCCTCTCCCTCCGCAGCGACGCTAAGCAAGCCTTCACCTGCGACAAGGAGAGCTGCGAGCTGGCTCAAACACAAGAAGCGGCAGTCGGGCGCGACAGCATCCGGCAAGCCACTACATCTGAAGTCGATCAAGATCCAGTTCCGGCGAAAAAAGCAGCGAAGTCGGGAATTTCAGCGGACTCTGACACGAAGAAGATCCCCCTGGACCCTTCCGACCCCTCCAAGACTGCCTTAGTCGGGACCGGACTCGACCCCAAATAGGAAGACGCGCTCGTCACCTTCCTCCAAGCCAACAAAGATATCTTCGCGTGGAAACCGTCCGACATGCCGGGCGTACCAAGGGAGGTGATCGAGCATGCCCTACATGTAAAGCCAGATGCCAAGCCGGTCAAGCAACGGCTGCGGCGCTTCGCTCAAGACCGCAAGGATGCTATCCGGGAGGAAATTACCAAGCTCCTCGCAGCCGGCTTCATCAAGGAAGTCTACCACCCGGACTGGCTAGCCAACCCAGTCCTGGTCCGGAAGAAAAACGGTAAATGGCGCATGTGCGTCGACTACACCGACCTCAACAAAGCGTGCCCCAAGGACCCATTTGGTCTTCCCAGGATAGATCAGGTGGTTGACTCCACGGCCGGGTGCGACCTACTCAGTTTTCTCGACTGTTATTCGGGATATCATCAAATTAGCTTGAAGGAACAAAACTGTTTAAAAACATCTTTCATCACGCCATTTGGAGCGTATTGCTATATCACAATGCCGTTCGGTCTGAAAAACGCAGGCGCAACCTACCAAAGGGCTATTCAGCGGTGTCTGCACACTCAGATCGGGCGCAACGTGGAAGCCTACGTCGACGACGTGGTGATCAAGTCTAAATCCAGACAAGACCTCATTGCCGACTTGGAAGAAACCTTCCAAAACCTTCGAAGATTCAAGATGAAGTTGAACCCGGACAAGTGCACCTTCGGGGTGCCGTCTGGGAAGTTACTCGGCTTCATCGTCTCGCACCGCGGCATCGAGGCTAACCCGGAGAAAGTCAACGCCATCAAGAACATGGCGCCCCCGACCAACCTTAAAGATATCCAGAAGCTGACAGGCTGCATGGCGGCACTCAGTCGGTTTATCTCCCGACTAGGCGAACGGGGCATGCCCTTCTTCAAGCTCCTCAAAAAGGCGGACACCTTTCAGTGGACCCCGGAAGCCCAGCGAGCCTTCAAAGACTTCAAAGAATTCCTCACATCACCCCCCGTGCTGGCGTCACCCCTGCCCCAGGAACCACTAATGCTTTATCTGGCAGCAACAACACAGGTAGTCAGCACGGTGCTGGTAGTGGAGCGATCCGAACAGGGTCATCTTCAGAAAATACAACGGCCAATCTATTTTGTCAGCGAGGTCCTTGCCGACTCCAAAACGAGATACCCGCAGGTCCAGAAGCTACTATACGGCCTACTCATCACAGTCCGAAAGCTGGTGCACTACTTTCAAGCACATCAAGTCACGGTGGTCACAGCGTTTCCACTCGGGGATGTCCTTCATAACCGCGAGGCCACCGGACGGATTGCTAAATGGGCACTCGAGCTGATGGCGTTTGACATCACCTTTCAGCCACGGACAGCTATCAAATCTCAAGCTCTAGCCGACTTCGTGGCCGAGTGGACAGAAGTTCAACTCCCAACACCAACAACAAAGCTAGAGTACTGGACAATGTACTTCGACGGTTCCCTACGGATCGGCGGTGCCGGGGCTGGAGTCATACTGACATCCCCCACTGGCGAAAAGTTGAAGTACGTACTACAAATCCACTTCCCGGCTTCCCACAACGTCGCCGAGTACGAGGCTCTTGTCCACGGGCTCCGCATCGCCATATCACTCGGCATACGTCGACTGGTTGTGCGCGGAGACTCCCAACTCGTGGTCAACCAAGTCATGAAAGACTAGACCTGTCTCGACGACACAATGGCAGCATACTGTCAGGAGGTCCGCAAGTTGGAAAACAAGTTCGACGGGCTGGAAATCACACACGTCTTGCGTCAATACAACGACGCGGCCGATGAGCTGGCAAACATGGGATCCAAGCGAGAAGCAGTTCCGACTGGAATCTTTGTCGAGCAACTTATGGAGCCATCAGTCAAGAAGAAACCGGCACAACAGCAGTCGGGAGGCGAGCCTACCCCGACCACCGACGAAGTGCTGCACATATGTCAAGACTGGAGGGGTCCTGTTCTCAAATTCCTCCTGGACGACGAACTCCCAGAAGATCGCAATCAAGCCGAGCAAATCAAGCGTCGAAGCAAAAGCTTCCTGCTAGTCGGAGAAGACCTGTACCGAAGGAGCGTATCCGGTGTCCTCATGCGCTGTGTCACCACCGAGGAAGGCAAGCAGATCCTGCATTCAATCCACTCGGGCATATGTGGCAACCACGCTGCATCCAGGACGTTAGTCGGAAAAGCTTACCGGCAGGGATTCTTCTGGCCCACCGCAGTCACAGACGCCAAAGACATCGTTCGCAAGTGCGAGGGTTGCCAGTTCTTCGCAAGACAGACAAATCTTCCCGCCCAGGAACTCCAGACTATCCCTATCTCCTGGCCATTCGCAGTATGGGGGCTCGACATGGTCGGGCCATTCAAGAAAGCGCCAGGAGGGTTCACACATTTATTCGTCGCAGTGGATAAATTCACCAAGTGGATTGAGGCTAAACCTGTCGCAACAATCACAGCGGCACGAGCAAAGGACTTCATCCTGAGTATACTATACCGGTTTGGGGTCCCTAATCGCATCATAACTGACAACGGCACTCAGTTCGCGGCAGGCCTATTCCAAGATTTCTGCGACGACTTCGGCATCAAAATCTGCTATGCATCTGTGGCACACCCGCGGAGCAACGGGCAGGTTGAGCGAGCCAACGGCATGGTCTTACAGGGCATCAAGGCCAGGATATACGACCGACTACAACCATACGCGGGTCGGTGGGTACAAGAACTACCATCCGTTCTCTGGTCTCTCAGAACCACGGTCAGTCGGGCAACAGGGCAATCCCCTTTCTTCCTGGTCTACGGTACTGAGGCCATGCTACCGACTGAGATACAGTTCGGCTCTCCGCGAGTCCGGGCTTACTCCGAAGACGATTCCAACAACACCCGACTGATCGAATTAGATCAGCTGGAAGAAGCAAGAGACGCTGCAACAATCCAGTCGGCAAGGTATCTTCAAGGCCTGCGTCGCTACCACAATCGCAATGTCCGTGGCCGCGCCTTCTTGGTCGGGGATCTCGTTCTAAGGAAGATACAAACCACCAAGGACAGGCATAAACTATCCCCCATCTGGGAAGGGCCGTTCATTATAGCCGAGGTCACGCGGCCAGGCGCCTACCGACTGAAGACCAAAGACGGCGTCCTCATCACCAACTCATGGAATATAGAACAGCTACGTCCTTTCTATACCTGAGTTTTTACTTTTTCCATGTGTACAGTTTTTCCTGACTCACTACGCCGCTTGTTCCAATCGAGTAGTGAGTCGGGGGCTGCATGTATATATGTGTTCTGTCAATAACATACAAGCTTATCTTACCTCGGTTATGAAGCCTTGCCACGACTGATGCGTTCGCCCGAGTATAGCATCTTCCTCCGAACGATTTTTATCAAGTTCTATCGAACTAGCTCGGTGCATGCTACATGGTCGGGTAAAGCTAATGACAGCCGAATAATAAGTTTGGTGGCACGACACATATATTCACACATGATCGTATATGAAAGCATATGTATACACCGACTACAAAATGTATTGCCTTTACAGACCCAGGTCTCGGGTAATCGCTTCAGCAGTCGGCTTCGCCTGCGAGATCAGCTCCAGCGCTTCCTCGGGCGTCGTCTCCTCGGAAAAGCCCTCCCCGATGGCCTCAATGTCCGCCCTCGGGTAGATGGACTTGGTCATTGCTAGGGTCTGGGCCACGCCGGCGGCAACCCGCTCGTCTGAGTACCTTTTAGGGCACTCGGCGCATCCTCGAGACGCCCCATTATCTGAGGAATCCTGCTACAGCTGGTCCCCACTGGGCGGGGATCCACAAGGTCAAGGAGCCCCTTCACGGACCCGACGAGGGCCTCCCGTGACTCCCTGATTGACCCTATCTCCTCCGTGTAGAACCGATACTGGGCCTGGACGTTGGCTCTCATGCCTGCCCAGATCGGCCGGCAAGTAAGCTTGTCAGATTCGGCTACACACAGGGTGACTGACGTATTGGCTGAGATCGCAGTTGGGTTGAGGACTTACTTTCGTAGTCGGCCTCCCACCCGGCCACGGTCTTCTCCAGTTCGGCCTTCTCCTTACCGAGCTCGACGACGGCCTTCTCCAACTCGGACTTCTCCCGGTCAAGCTCGGTGTTGGCCTTTGTCAGGTCGGCCTTGACCCTTTCAAGCTCGGCCTTGGCTTCTTCGGCCTCCTTCAACTGCGACTCCCTCTCCGCTTCGAGGTCTGCACCATAGATTAGCCAAGAGCTCAATCACGCAGTCGTAACACCACCAAGCAGTCGGATCGACGTAGTTGGATGATTACGCCAACGGTCCAGTCAGGGAGATATGCTCGAGGATTTTACCTCTAATCTTCTCGGCTAGGGCCCATGTCTCAGCCCTGAGCTGATCAGCGCCGCTCTTCAGCCAGGCCTCCCTCCTCGTGTGGCGCGTCTCCATCTCGGCCTTCAATGCCCGGAGCTGTTGTAATTCCGCGAGGTGGGGAGCCATCTCGACCAGGATCTCGGTCATCGCCTCGTTGCGGTCGACGAGCTTCTGCTCGGGACAAGGAACAAACCGACGACAGAGTCAAACATCAAGACAAGAAGATTGCTGAAGCTTCACTACAAGAATCATACCGAGACCCCTTGGGACCCGTTGATGGCGGCACGAAGCAGGCTCTCGCGCTCTCTCCTTGCGACGACTTCATCGAGCCTAAAGCTTTTCATAGTACCGTCGCGAGTGGTCCACGTGAAGGTCCGGGGCATCACCCGTGGAGGAGCTTCGATCCGAGGCAAATGCGGGATCTCCGGTGGCGGCGGCAACGGCGACGACGGCGACGACGATAACCAGGACGGCGACGGGGTCCTGGCCTCGGCACCGCCTTCCCCTACAACATCGGGGACCGGCTCGGGGGTTCCGTCCCCCGCGTCCGCGACGCACGGTGCCTCGGGGGCTGGGGCCTCAGTTTCAACAGTCACCTCCCGGTCGAGGGGCGGTGGTGGCCCTGTTGTTGGAGCTACCTCGGTCTCTGCGACCGAGCTGGCCGCCGGCTCAGCAGGCGTGTCCACTGCCGCTGGCTCGGCTGGGGCAGACTCATCAAGTGGAGCGGATGGGTCAACCTTTTTGAGGTCGATGTCGGCCCGCTTCCTACACAACGAAGCAAGACATCAGGACTGCATATTAACATACAACAACTACAGAAGGCCCGGAGCAGCGCACCTCTTGGAGAACTTCAGCTTCCTGCCACCCTGCCCGCTCCCCGGCGAAGCGCTAGCATCGGCACTCGCCCCGGTCGGTGTCATCGATGGCGGAGGCATATCAGCCTGGACCGGCCTCGACTCTGGTATGGTTGGTTCGGGTTCCTTCGCCCCAATCGGCCTCCGCTCTGGTCGGCCCCTCAGCGGCGCTGTTGCAGAGTACGACAACGTCGAGCCCAAGCCTGCTGATCTTAGCCTGGGACTCGACCGCGTGGGCGTTGTGGCAGCGGTGTCCTTTATCTTCAAGCTGCCGCTCACGGCGCGCGCTGTCATGGCCCCCTCGCCCCGATATAAAATCGGCTTCTTCCCCGCTCGCTTGGAGTCGGGTTGGGCATCAGAGGGACTCCTCGGTCTCTTCCTCGACGCGACCGCAGACAATGGACGAGAATCTTCATCAAATTCCTCATGCCACTACAATCAAGTCGACAAGATATCATCACCAAGGTTGAACAATCATCGTTCCACAGGCGTTCACCACAGAAGAAGGTGGAAGGTTACCTTGGTCCGCGGTCGGATGAAGCTATAGGCAGCGACTCGGCGGTTATCATCTTCGGTGGCAACGACCCCTTCAGAGAAGTAGCCAAACAAGGTATCGGTTACCGCCCCCTTGTCCGCTGTCTCGCTGCTCACCCGGTCGGGATCGTGTTTACCTCTGAAGGCCCAGCCGAAAGCGCTTCTCAGCTTCAGCGGTTGAACGGGCCTCGTCAGGAACCGACGAGCCACCCAGGGCCCTGTCAAGCCGGCCCTCTTGAGGTCATCTATCTTTGTCAGCAATATATGTGCCTGGCCCAGTTCTTCGAAGGTTGGCTCCGAGGACCAGCTTGGCAACACCGCCGGCGGCATACCAGTAAACGGGGGCAAGGAAGGAGCTAGATCGGCGCAGTAAAACCACTCCTTGTGCCAGCCCTTCAGAGAAGATTTCAAGGGCAAGTCGATATACGTCTTCTTCCCATCACTCCTTAGTTGAAGACCGGCCCCCCCGATCACACTGATATTGCTCTTGGAAGGCTGGGGCTTGACATGGAACAAGTGTCGGAAGAGGATGAAATGGGGCTCAACACCCAGAAAGCACTCGCAAAGAGTAACGAATATGGAGATCTGAAGGATTGAGTTGGGATTTAAATGCACCAACTCCAGCCCGTAGAAATCAAGGATGCGGCGGAAGAAATCAGACGACGGAAGACACAAGCCCCGATCAAAGAAAGAGGCGAAAACTACCGTTTCACCAGGCCGGGGGTTGGGGCTCGACTCATCTCTCGCCGACCGCCAACGGATCACTTCTTGGCTGGGCAACTTCAGCTCGCTCTCCAGCCGTCTCAGCTTCACCGAGCCGCAATCCGAGATCGGCCAAGAACTCCCTGACGCACCCGCAGGATTTGTCGCCTTCGGCATGACTGGAGGTGGTGAGATTTGGGGGAAAGCAAATCGGGGACTTGGAATAAACGAAGAGGATTGAAATCGCCCGAGTCCGGGTGGGGAACAGCTGTTGCTAACCCTAGCCGGGCGGGAGGCGAAAAGCTAGGCGCGAAGGTGGAAGACGAAGAGATTGGCTGCTTTGGGGAAGACGATGGAGTCTTTTTCTCTCTCCCCATCCTTTTATAGCCTGTACCGACTAGATGGGCCTAGGCCTGCACAGTTGGTATTGGGCCGACAAGACATGAGTTCCTACAGTAGCATGCTCCATGTGGGCCGCCCGCAGGCTGAGTTGAAATTATAGCGCTGGTGCTACCCACAGGAATCGATGAGGTAAACAGATATGCTTCATGAAAGCCTTACTGCTAAACATATATGTTTGGGTACCTGTTTTATCCACCAGGTCTCGAGGATATATCCTTACAAGGATCACAAGCTGGTCTTCATTAAAATTGGGGATGCAGGTATCTTTCTCGGGAACACCTGGCCACATAATGGATTTATTTTCATAAAGTGGTACTCGGCCTACATGCGTAGCCATCAGTTGCCATGAGCGACATTATCCCAGCCGACATGACGCTGAAGAGTCTAACTTTCGAATAGTGCACTACTCGGGAGAGACTACAAATATCTATTCCCGCTGACATGATGCGGAAGAGTCTAGCTTTTGAGTGGGACGCCGCTCGGAAAAGACTATAAACTCATATTCCGACTGACATGAAGTCGAAGAGTCCTATATACGAGTAGCCTCCTACTCGGCAAGACTATAAATTATATTCCGGTTGACATGATACCGAAGAGTCTCATATACCAGTAGTAATCTACTCGGGAAAGACTTCCAGGTTAAAGATCTTTGACTTTATGTTTAATTGTCTTCACAATTAAGCACAAAGTCGGGGGCTACACCTAATAGGTGCGCCTATTCGGCGCACACTATTCATTTATCTACATGAAACCCTTCATAGCCTCGCTGCCAGCTGACATGAAGCAGGACTCGGGGAGACTTACTCGGACAAAGAGCACTCGGGAGCATCGCACTCGGGTAACCTTCACCGTGGAGGAAGAGCACTCGGCATCAGCTGTGACTCAACTATGAAGGTCTCAGGGGCTACTGTGGGAGCCATGGGCCCCGGGTACCTCATTACCAGCACATGGGCCACTCGGATAGAGGATGGGCTAGATCATGTAATTAGAGATCAGATAGCACCCGGCAGGTTATGCCTTGTACAATAAGGAAACATAGCCTTAGTCGGATAGGATTCTATCTCTAACAAGGAAATCCCTTGGTCGTATCCGACTGGGATCCTTGCCATGTACCCCTGTCCCCTAGTATATAAAGGGAGGCAGGGCGCCCTATGAGGGCACCCCAGATCATTGATCACAAATCCACCTCAGAGGAATAACACCTCAACTGGACGTAGGGTATTACCTCACATCGAGGGCCTGAACCAGTATAATTCCCTCGTGTTCCTCTGCAATCCACCGAATTCTAGGTCGCTGAGTACCCCCATAGTATTATTGTCGGTGCAAAGCATCGACACATCGTCTCCGCCGCCACTCTCCTCTGCATCCTAACTAGTTGGCTTCCCTCACCCAGTCACACTCTCCACCAATCTTTGTCCATCGCGCTCCTCCAACCCTATGGCTCCGGCGTCACCATTGGGACTAACGCCGTGAGTCCGTGACGATGGAGGAGGAAGAAGCACTAGATTAAAATTGTGATCTATCTGATTATAAATAGAAACTATAAATTAGTGTGGAAAACTAATCTAGTTTTGGAGGGAACTCAATACGTGCTGATTTTTTTGGTGGGAAAGGAATTTTTTGGTACCTTGGTTGCTTTTTTTGTTGGGAACCAAAGCACTGTTGCAACAAACCAGTTAATATTTCCATAACTGTGACCATACAATTAAGGTAATGCAACATGAGAAATTTCCGTTGCAATATGAACGTTCTATCACAACAAAAAAAATGTTAGCTATTACGACAAATCAAAAATTGTGACAATAAGACATAATTATTGCCAAAAAAACAATTTTGTGGCAATACGATATAATTATTGCAACGATTTTTTCCTCGTGGCAATAAGATCTATCTTTTTGCCACAAAAAATCATTCACGTGACAATAGCATTAGATATTACAACAATTCATAATTTGTTGCATTTTTCCTGTTGCAATAATTAGTATTTCTTATAGTGACAGATGGCCGTCACCAAAAACGTCCTTTGGAAGGACCCTCCCAGAGGTTGTAGGGAGTATATTTTTGTAAATTTTTGAAACAAAAATATATTTTTATAAATATTTTTTTTAAAAAAATAAAAATAAAAAAATTTTCCTTTAGATGATCCTTCAAAATCCCTTGAAACCAGACCAATCCAGCTGCAGCCCAGGAATTTGTTCACCTGGGCCTGATCACCATACAAAAATCTAAAAAAGCAAACTGAATCTCTGCTCAGCCAGCTTGCTAGATAACCTACCAATTCGAACAAAGCATCCCATTAACTGATTGATCGATCTATTAATTAATAAGCTCTCCATTAACAAGTTCTTGTTCCAGTTCCATTGTCCATTGATTAATTAGCTGCAAGAGCAAGAACATCTGCTCCAACCTCGCTCAGCTCGTCGTCGCAAGTAACGATGGACTACTTCAACGGGACGGACGCGCACTGTGGCGGCGCCGTCGGCGCCATGGGCTCCTACGTCTACAACCTCACCTCCTCGTACGCCGACCAGAAAAACGAGGTCTCCATCGTCGCCACCTCCCTCGCCATGCTTCTCCTCGCCGCGCTCCTCCTCGCCTTCGACCTCCTCGCCGGCGCCGCAACCTTACGCCCCGCCGCGCATCTCGTCCTCTCCGTGTCGCTCGCCCTCTTCCTCCCCGTGACCTCCTACCTCTTCTCCGAGGCCAAGAACGACTTCCCTGGCGCCAAGAGCGACGCCGAGCTGCCGCTGCGGGCGCGGCTGATCCTCGCGTGGATGCTGCTCGTCGACCTGCTCCGCAAGAAGGCGGATGCCACGGTGACCGGGACTAAGGGCGCCGGTGGCGGCCCCGCCAGCCGTGCCGGCCGCGTCGCCTTTTTGGGGTACCTCGTCTTCTTCAACGTCCATGGCGCCGGCCGGAAGGCGGTGTTCGGCGCGCTCTGGGTCGTGGCTGCCGCCAAGCTGGTGCAGCGCGTCGCCATTGGTGAGTTCGTCAAGCGCTCCTTCGCCTTCGGCAAGAACCCGCAGCTTCTCGCCGGCTACATGGCGCAGACGCTGGGGCAGCGGGAGCGGCGCCCGCGGCGAGAAGAGGAGCTCATGACGAGCTGCAAGTACGCCGTCACGGGAGAAGAGAACCTGGAGAGGGAGGCCGGCCCGAACGGCTACTGCGTCGACCTGCACAAGACCATCGCCGGCGAGGACGACGCCGACACCGTCGTCACCGTGGGCAGAGTCTGGTCGCTCGCCGAGAGTGACCAGCTGCTGGTGTCCAACCCGAAGCTGAAGAGGCTCTGCCTCTCCTACGCGCTCTTCAAGCTGCTTCGCCGGGAGTTCGAGGAGACGCCGTTGACCGGCGCGGAGGCCGGCGACTGCCGTGAGCTCATCTTCCGAGGCCTGTGCAACGAAGGCGCCGCCGACAGAGCGACGGAGGCCGCGACACTGTTCCAGGTGATCCACGACGAGCTTGGGTTCGTCACCGAGTACTACCACTCCGTCCTCCCCGTCATGCTCGCGAGCCCCTTCTTCCTCCTCATCAACTACATCGTCTTCCCCGTCGTCGTGCTCGGCCTCTGCCTCATGACCGTCGTGCTCTGCGGCAACGGCGACATCGCCTTCATCGCCGGCAGCATAAAGAGGGACAACTACGCCGTGTCGATCGGCTTGGTGAGGATGACGAGGTGCCTCCTGAGCAAAGTCCTCCGGTCGGCGTCGGCGTTGTTCTCCTCCATTGACCTCTCCATCACGTTCCTCCTCTTCATCACCATCCTCTACGAGGAGGCGTGGGAGCTCGCCGTCTTCCTCCTCTCCAACTGGCTCACCGTCTCCATGGTCTGCGACTACGCCGTCAAGCCGCCGAGCCGGCTCCGCCGCGGCGCCATCCGCTGCGTCCAGTGGGTGACGAACAGGATGAGCCGCCGCAACCTCCGGGTCAAGCAGTACTCCGTGCTCTGGTTCTGCCGGCTCCCGCTGAGGCTGCCGACGGCGGCTGTGCCGGAGGAGGCGAAGCACTCCATCATGGAGTACCTCGCGGCGTACGACGGCGCAGTCACCCCGCTCAGCGCCGGCAGGTCAGCGGTGGCGAGGAACCCTCTCTGCAACTCCTCCCGGCTGATCTCGTCGGCGTGCGAGAGCGACAGCGTCGCCGAGGTGATACTCACATGGCACATCGCCACCAGCCTCCTGGAGGTGAGGTGCCCGCCGCAGAAGGAGGAGGAGGCGACGGCGGCGAGGTCGAGCATGGTGGCGACGCGGCTGTCCCGGTACTGCGCCTACCTGGTGGCATTCCACCCGGAGATGCTCACCGACGACGTCGACTGCGCGGCGCGCGTGTACCGGGCCATGACCACGGAGCTCAAGGGGGAGCTGGGGCTGAAGGGCTACTACTTCTCGACGGGCGCCACGCGGTACGAGAAGATGATGGCTATCGCCGCCCACGAGGACGACGACGACGACGAGGCGGGGGCGGCGACGACGGTGGTGCGCAAGGGTGCGAGGCTGGGGAAGGCGCTGATGGACGAAGCCGCCGGCGACGAGGCGGCGGTGTGGAAGCTTGTGGCCGACGTGTGGACGGAGATCATCGTGTACGTGGCGCCGGCGAAGGATGCCGAGCAGGTGAGGGCGCACGGGGAGGCGCTGGCGCGCGGCGGCGAGTTCGTCACCGTGCTCTGGGCGCTCGTCACGCACACCGGCATAGCTCGCGCCGCCGCCGTGTGATCACGTAATCAATCGACTATTGATTAAGGATACTAATTAGATAGTAGTAACGGTAACGTTTGGTTTGGATGCATGGCTTGATTGATTGATTGTTCGTTGGTGATTTGTATATCAATTTATTGGTGTGATGTTTGTCTTCAATGTATTGGTGTGAAATTTATAGTGTGTTGATCTTATACATATATCATGTAATGATTAATGATACATTCATATTATGTGTTTTTGTTCATATAATGATTTTACAATGTATTCTCAAGTCAATTTGTTTTGCAAGGACGAAATTTTCTTTGTTGATCAGTTAATGATCACTCTACAATATAAAGGGCTAATTATTGTAAAAAAATATGTATATAAGGGGCTGATTAGATCAACTGACTGCGGCTGCATAATCATGGCACAACTCTATTGTAGCTGTAGAGTAGCCGCAGCCAGCTGAAATGTTTAGAGCCTAAAATTACAGATAATAGGTGTCAACCCATACATTACACCAGTCATAATATTGATGTTATAAATATTAAAATTTTAGTCATATGAAATGTAAAGGGACTATCTCAAAATCTTGCAATAGATTTTAAAAATCTTTCAAATATAACTATAGTATTATTAGTGTAACTATACTATAATTACATTATAACTTCTATGTAATAAGTATTAAAAACATATTAAAAAACATACGTAACTTCTATATAACTTATACATAGGTTACATATAAATTATACATAAGTTACAACGTAATTACACTATAATTATATTATAGTTTATTTGAAAGATTTTTATCTAAAATGTGTCGCAAGTTTTTTAGTAATTCCGAATGAAAAGCCGCACATACGAGATAGTGTCACAAACGGTTAAGACCTTACAATTCTAATCACACAAACCAATCCAATCCAAACCAAACCAAACCATACAAACATATGCTACGACACAAATTCATCAGGCACACAAGAAGTTAGCCATGACAATCAATGGGGCTAGAGGTGGTGTTCTTCTTGTCAGCGACGACGAAGTTGACGTCCCTGCACGACACCCTGACGTTGTACGCCCTGGTGTACACCATGCCGACCTTGAACCGCACCTGCGCCGCCACCACCACGTTGAACGGCCCAGTGCTGCTGCTCTGCTCGCCGGTGACCTCCCGGACCCACCTGTCGTCGAACGTCAGCGCCGTCACCTTCACGGCCGTCGCGTTGCGCGGCGGCTGCAGGAGCAGCGCCGTCGCCGTCTTCGCCGCTGCGGCGTTGCCGCCGCCATCGGCGAGGAGGCTGGTGTTGGGCAGGATGTAGTCGGTGGTGCCGTACCAGAGCATAACGTCCAGCTCCTCGTACTCCACGGCGGCGCGCCAGCTCGGGTTGCCGGCCACCAGGGTCAGGTTGAGGAACACCGCTCTGTTCTCCTCGGTGGCGCCGCTCCTCGCGTCGGCGACGGAGAAGACGAGCGGCGCCGGCCGGAGGATGAACGAGACGGCGATGACGAGGGCGGTGGCGGCGATGGCTCCGGCGAGAGCGCTGAGGAGGCACCGCCTCGGATGACCACGGATCTTGGCCATGGCGCCCATCTTGACACAATGACACGTACGTACTTGCAAGCGTGCAAGCGACGTTGCATGGAACTAGAAATAATAAAAGGCGCCATTGGACCAGCATCTACCTCAGCTCTCAGCTGCATGGATTCGATCGAATAAAGTAAGGCAACTGCATTTCTGAATTCTGATCGGCAGCTGAAGCGCTAATGTCGGAAGGAATTATATTCGAATAAACCTATTATTAGCTGTGCGTATAATTTCTATTAGGACCATGAGGTAGCCTAAGAAACCATATTCTCATCAACCTTTGCCTAAGCTGAGAAATGTGAGCAGAATAAGTTCTTGCAGTTGCAGAAACACCTAGGGATTGGCAGATTTTGCATTAGTCGCTAGCCTGTCAATTCGATCACAGAGACATGTGAGCAGAACAAGTTCTTCCTCCTGCGGAGATCGAACATTCGACGAGATGCTTGCACTGCCATGGTAAAATGGTGTAATGGCATCAACGTGACGCATATAAAGCTAGCGACAGGCTCTAGGAGATGTGTTCTTGACAGTGTACAGTAGAGATCATGGGTGGCGACGGCAAGCGCACCAAGTTCGCGTGGCTGGGCGTGGCGCGGTACGCGGTGACCACGGTGCTCGCGGCGACGGTGGCGGCCACCGTCGTGGCGGCCATCGCGACGGTGCTCCGGCCGGCGGAGCTCGACCTGTCGGTGGCCAACGGTGCGGTGTCCGTGGATCGGCCGGAGTCGGCAACGTCGCTGATCAAGTATAGGGTGACGCTTCGCGCCTTCAACCCGAGCGGCCGCGCCGTCATCCACTTCGGCGGCGACAACCTCGTCAGCCTCCTCGACGGCGCCGCGACGCCCACGGAGCTCGTCGCGTTCACACTCCCTCCCTTCGTCGTGCCGCAGCAGGAGTCGCACTACGTGACCAAGATGGGTTTCCTGAACGCCTCCGCGCTGCCGGCATCGCTCGCTGCCAGGCTCTACGACGGCGAGAGCGACCAGGTGATGGTGCAGGCCATGGCGTCGCTGAGCTTCACCATCGGCGGCGCGCGCTGGGTGGGCGGGAAGCGCGGCCACAACTTCACCTTCCACTGCTGGCCGGTGTCCATCTTCAGCTCCTACGAGGTGTCCGGCGCCGACGCGTCGTGCAGCCAGGAGACCATCGACGCGGCGGTCGCCGGCCTGACCGAGGATCGCTGCATCGGCGGCGCCTGCCCGGAGCCGTACAACAACTCCGGTAACTGCTCCGGTGGCCGCCCGCGCCGCATGGGGTGATCAGCTGACCACCCCGTTTAATTTGATTTGGACATGCTACTGTGTCTGTAATTAATTTACAAAATTGAAGAAATAATTATATTGAAATTGTACCGAAACTTAATTCATGCATGAACAAGGGTAAAGTGGAAATTGAAGGCATTTTGGCTCGTCGACACATTCAACCCGAGGAACATATTCTGTCTCAACAAGTTTCGAGTGCACTCAAAGTCACAGTACACACCAACTAACAAATGTTACAAAAATTCTAAAAATATTTATATATGTACTTCTAATAATACTACGTCTTCTAATATTACTACGTCTATATATATAAAAGGCTTGTCTGGTTTGAAGTCAACTTTTTTCCTACCAATATTTTGGTAATGTTAAAATCTTAATAAGTTTTGGCGCTATCAAATTTGGTATCATAAAACTATACTATGGTACATAAAAATCGGTAGCAAACTAAACATCTATATGACACTTTTAAGATAGCCAAAAATTTGGTAGGATAAAAAATTAGCATCAATCCAAACAAGCCCAAAGTTTCAACTTCAAGTTTAACCGAACATAATTTAACCATGGCTAAACTAAACATAGTTTGGTAAAGGCTCTAAACATAACTAGCAGGGTACCCCGCGCAACTATACGGCTAGATTTATCTATTGGCGAAATTAGTTATATAATGCCTATTAATCATGATTTGAGTTCACTTTAATAGTATCGGAAGTTACCTCGAATGCACATACTTCCCAAGTTCCTAAACGGTGTTTTTTCCAAAAACTTTATATATATATATTTCTTAGAAAACTATTTTAAATCCATTTTTTAACTTTATAGTATTTAATTTATTTGTTTGTCCTTTTGAATAATTATCACAGCCATTGAGCACAAAAGAATGGGGCACTCCATCTAGATTTATGTTAGTTTTCTTTTTTTTTTTCCTTCCAAAAAAACACGACGTGAAATACTTAAACTGCACTTTCTTTTCATTCTTCCTCCAGTCTCCCATTCCATTTCTTTCTCCTCCACATCTGGGCACCCAAGCCTACAGCCATGGCTGCCAAAGAAAGCTGGCTAACTACTGCCCCTTAAACACGTCCGACACCGCCAGTGCCACTCTCCTCGCTCTTGTCCACTGATGTGCTCGAGCTAGCTATCATGCTGTCATTGTCTTCCTAGCTCCTTCATCGCTTCAGACATCATTATCCTCAAGCTAGCCCGCTAGTATTGTACTCTTGAGCTCACTTCGTCAGCACCACTGTTGCTGTAACGACCCGTTTTCCTTTTCCCTGTTGGTATTCGTTTTTCCTGAGTTCGAACTCCTCTCCTATCCAGCTCAGCTATGCCCAGTTTCTCTCCCTGGCCAGCTGACTAAGTTTTCCCTTGTGCCGAGTAGATTCCTGCTCAGTTCCTATACTCTGTTCTCTTTCCCTTGTCCTACTCGGCCACCTTTGCTGCCGAGTGAACCTTTGAAGTGCCGACTACCTTTCTAACCTGTTCGGTATTACCGTTGTCTCTTCCCCGACTTGCACCAAATTGGTCAAGCTCGTGGTGGCATGCCTTCTCTACAGACGTGCTGTCTCATTGCCTCACCAAGTTGCACAGCAGCCTTGACTTCCATGCTCCTTCCGTTGGACGCCGATTGCCGAAGTGGTGGCGAAACCCGACCTCTACCTGCCCGCAGCTCCGTTCGGACCAGTGGACAATAACCCTCCTCACAGCAAGAACCCGCTTGGACCAGTGGTTAGTCAGAAGCTCTGTCAGTGAAGCCCCACCGACCTGTCCTCACCACGACCTGAGTGTCTCATCGCCGCTACAGTGCCTGCCAACTCTCTGATCACGCCCTATCTCTAAGTCAAAACTCTCTGCCTTGACGTCGCATCACCCAGCCAGCTCACGATGACCTTGTCAGCTTATCTTGATTCCTTTCATTTATCCGTTGCCCAGCACCGCTGTGACCCAGCTTCGCACAACGGCTATATAGAGCCATCCGTGCTCCTTCCTTCCTTTCTTTTGCAACCTAGCCGCCTCTGTTAAATCATCGTCTTCCTCCTTCCCAGCCTCAGAGCCGTTCCCTGTTCCCCTAGCTCCATTGTCGAGCTAGTCTACCATCCGGATTCCTAGCCGGTAAGCCTTGTTGCCCCATCTGCAAGCTACACCTTCATCCAGCTACCTTCCGTCCTCAGCCGACTGCTATCTTTCTGCAGCCGACTACCGTGATGTTCTTTCCTAGTGTTTTACCTCTTTCCGGCTTATCAGTGTTTACCTTTTCTACTTGTTCAGATCCTAAACCGGTGGACGATCCAGAAGCCGTCTTTGCCGAAGAAGATCCTTCTTTGGAACAAGGCAAGCCCCTTTGATCATATTGTCTCCAATATATGCAAAATTATGTTGTTTATAAAATATGCATGTTTAGTTTACACTTTAAACCGATCGGCCTCGGTTTGCAAGCGCAACCGACGGACCTACCCAGTAGTCGCACTTATTTTGGTAGGATGTTGATGTACTTCCCCTTGACAGCCCCACAAATGGCACGCTGGCATCCTATCTACGGATTCGAATGCCAAGTAGAATGGCTTAGTCCTGCGACGATCGTATTGTCGTTTGGGAAAACGATGGTTTTTACTAAGCTGTTTGGAAAACCCGGTACTCCGCGTATCGGCGGGTTTGCGAAATAAATGAAAGTTGTGAAAATCTTGATGTACAGAGACAGTGCCTGTGTGGCCTGGCTAGGTATTATCATTAAGGACCGTTTTCTTTGAGAATTGCATCCGAGCATCTTACAGTACGACCATACGGACATTATGGGATGCCCCTGGCCGAGTAAATTGTAGGTTTAGGGAAGTTTGGTGCCGACTGGAGTGGACTCATCTGAGTTGTGGCTCGTGAGCCCTGGTGCTGATGATGGTTGTAGCCGACCTGAAGCATTGATCCTATGTGGATCCTTCTGCTGGCATTAGATAACCCTAGACTGGCTTTGGAAATGGCCTTGTCACGAACTTCCAGTACCGGCCAGTACTCGGTGTAAATTTCGTGTCGGATGGGTAAAGCGTACACCCTCTGCAGAGTTTAGCAGAACTGTTCGAACGGCCGTGCCCACGGTTAAGGGCGATGTAAGGTGATTCCCATAGCGTAGATTTGTTTGCCAATGATTTGTGAAAGTGTTTGATGGGAAGGGAACCGTGTCCAGAGTTTGCCGAGTAAGCAAACGGAAGGCCTGTGTGGCCAGAAACGGGTCTGTGTGATCCGGGGTGTTGAAGCACCATAAGCAAGTGTGTGAAAAGTAAACAGGAGAAGTCTTCGGGTTGTAGCCAGAAGACGGTAAAGAGCAAGCTCCCGGGTTGTAGCCAGGGCAGCAAGTTTGAGCCCCCGGGTTGTAGCCAGGGCGGCAAGTTTGAGCTAACTGGTTGTTGCCAGTGTAGCGAGCATAACTGGTTGTAGCCGAAAATGCTATAGCTGAGATTTGGTTGTAGCCGAGTCTCAGGGTCAACGAGTGGTTGTAGCCACTCGGGAAATCAAACCGAATGGAGTGGTCGGAGCTACTCGGATAACAGACAAATGTGAAGAAATTCAGTTAAAAGATGAAAATGAAAATACATGATTCATTAAGTGGCGAGTTGTTGAAAAGCAACTTGCGGAATGGATTGAAGCGTGAGCTTCTTTCCGACAACTATAATTTGACACACTAGTATCTTTGATAAGCAAAATGTTTCCAAAAGCTCTTTTCGCAAAATGAGACTCTTAGCCCCGTTGTCTAGCCAACATGGCATCTTTTCCCGGCTTGCTGAGTACGAAAGTACTCACCCTTGTTCATATATATGTATAGTAGGTTTTGGAGAAGAAGACGAAGACCCGACTGCTGCCGAGTTCTTCCAAGACCAAGCCGACTACGAAGACTTCTCAGGTTTCGAGCCTAGTTCCCAACCGCGCCTGTGGTGTAGATGTGTTCTTTTGCCGAGCAGTTACCCTTGCTTCCGTTCTGTTTGCGCTGTAGTTTACCCTGTTGTTGCTTTTGTCCATCTGGGGCCTGTCCTAGATGGAAATCCCTTGTAATATATGTATATACTCTGATATGTATTCGTTGTTCTCTGAGTTGTATCACCGATGACTTGTGCGTACCCGACTACTGATCCTGGGATCGAGTGCTGTATGCACATGGTGGACTTTCACCGAGTTGGGGGAGCCGCTTCAAGAGGTGGTATCAGAGCAAAGGTTGGCCCTAGGAACGAAACCCTACGCGTGTAGATGTCCTTGAAGATCTTATTTTGAAAACTATACTATTTGCAAAAGATAGGAATTGCCCAATCATCTCTTTCTGCCATTATGGACTTTGAAAATATTTCTGAACTTTTGGTTATCTAATTATCCTTGGCTCCTGCGTGAATCTTTGGCATCTGCCCTTAGGTCTCAGTGCTTTATCTTTCGCCTTTCGTCATGGCTGGGTTCCCGAGTGTGATTCCTGTTCTGCTGCTTGATTCCATCTTGATGTTCTCATTGCTTCCTTTATCTGTCCTATTGGCTTGGCTGCCAATACCCTTCTGAGCCTTTCTCCCTTGGTTGTCCTTTTCTAGGATCAGATGGCAGAACGTCAGCGTCGTAATGTTCGTGCTCCAGCTCGCCTGGGTTATGAAGATCAAGTTCCAGCCCGCAACAACGTGCCTCCTGCAGCAAATGAGCAAGAAGTGGAGCAGACTCACGATCGGATGTCTGGTAATGGTCGTGCAGCCGGCCCTGGTACCTCTGCCGCTGCAGCCACACACCATGGAGGATTGCCTCAACCTCCTCAGCTTCCGGTAGACCCACAGCAACTTATGGCCATCCAGACCCAGATTCTGCAAGGCATTGCCCAGAATTTGGCCGCAATACAGCCTCTTCTCCATCAAGCTCAACCAGTACAAGCCCATGGCCGCTCCAAGCTTGCCGACTTCTTGAGGTCCCGTCCGGCCGAGTTCTCACAGACCGCCGAGCCAGTGGAGGCTGACGACTGGCTAAAGGACATTGAAAGAAAACTGAACCTGGTGCAGTGCACGCCTGTTGAGAAAACCTTGTTCGCCGCACACCAGCTTCGTGGTCCAGCCGTCAACTGGTGGGAGAACTACTGTGCTGCCCATCAGGATGCCGCTAACATTACCTGGCTCGAGTTTGTTGAAGCCTTTAAGGCAGCGCATGTCCCAGAAGGAATAATAGACATCAAGAGGGAAGAATTCAACAACCTCAAGCAAGGACATGCCAGCATCAACGAGTACTTGAGCAGATTCAATCACCTGGCCCGTTATGCCCCTGAGGAAGTAAACACGGACAAAAAGAAGATCAGGAGATTCCTAAAGGGAATGAATGTGACAATGAAGATTCAGCTTCTAGCTCATGACTTCTCTACCTTCCAGCACATGGTCAACAGAGCCCTAGTGGTTGAGGACGCAAGGAAGGAGATCGAAGTTTTTCGCAAGCACAAGGCCTCTCAGATGCAGTCTCGTGGTAGTCCGCGCGCCAGGCCCAATCCCCCCAATCCTTACCGTTAGGTTGCTCCGCCCCAGTTTCATGGGCATATGTCTCGCCCGACTGCTTCCCGTCCAGCTCCATCTGTTCAATCTCGACATCCGTGCAAGTACGGTGTAAGCCACCCTACCTAGTCGGCCTACAGCAGAGAAACATCCCAAGTGCATCAGGAAGCGATGCTACAATTGCAACGAGTTGGGTCTTCGCCCGTCACTGCCCCAGAAGCAAGTTCCTGTAGCCCCTGGACGCTCCAACATCAGCACTGCAAGAGCCCCTGCGCTCAGTCAGAGACAGCCGACTACACAAGCTAGTGGACATGCCTCCCGTGCTACACCAGCTTTTGGACGAGGCCGTGTCAACCATATCCAGTCGGAGACAGCTCAAGAAGCTTCGGATGTCGTGATGGGTACGTTTCTTGTCAATTCCGTACCTGCAGTTGTTTTGTTTGATTCAGGAGCATCACATTCCTTTATTTCTCAAGCTTTTGTGGATAAAAATGGTTGGAATACCCAAGGCCTTAGAGTACCAATGATCATAAACTCCCCTGGCAAGGAGTTTAGGTCAGACCAATCTTGCCTAAGGTTAACTGGTAATTGAGGGGGTTGGTTTGCAACCGACCCCATTATCCTAGAATCACAAGGCTTGGATTTGATTCTAGACATGGACTGGTTAGCCAAACATAAAGGCCGAATAGATTGTGCAACTAGCACCATAACCCTATAGTGCCCTTTGGGACAGGAAGTGAGCTTGCCCCTCTGAAAGCCCTAAAAGCCGACTCTCCTGAGTTCTGTGCAAGTTGTTTCCTAGAAGAAGTGCGGTGATCAATGAGTACCCCTGATGTTTTCCCAGACAGTTTACCCGGAATGCCCCCTGATCGGGAGATTGAGTTTTCTATAGAGTTGCTACCCGGCACAACACCAATATCCAAGAGACCCTATAGAATGGCCGCCAAAGAGTTAGCCGAGGTGAAGAAACAGATAGAAGAACTTGAAGCTCTAGGTTTTTTGCGACCTAGCACATCACCTTGGGGAGCTCCAGTGCTCTTAGTGGAAAAGAAGGACAAGACAAAGAGGATGTGCGTTGATTATCGCGACTGAATGAGGTAACCATCAAGAATAAGTACCCGTTGCCCAGGATTGATGATTTGTTCGACCAGCTACAAGGTGCTAAAGTCTTCTCCATTGACTTAAGATCAGGATACCATCATATGAAGATTAAGCCTGAGGATATACCCAAGATAGCTTTCTTGACCCGTTATGGTCTGTATGAGTATACGGTGATGTCCTTCGGACTCACCAATGCTCCAGCCTTCTTCATGAGCCTTATGAACAAGATATTCATGGAATATCTCGACAAGTTTGTTGTGGTATTCATGAATGATATCCTAATCTACTCCAAGGGTGAGCAAGAACATGCAGGACATTTGAGGATGATTCTAGGAAAGCTAATGGAACACCAGTTGTATGCCAAGTACTCGAAGTGTGAGTTTTGGCTGGATCGAGTTGCTTTCCTAGGGCACGTGGTTACTGCCCAAGGAGTAGAAGTGGACCCTGGAAAAGTAAGAGATGTGCTTTCTTGGAAACCCCCGACTACAGTCACAGAAGTGAGAAGTTTTCTTGGTTTGGCTGGTTATTACCGGAGATTTATTGAAGGATTTTCAAGGATCGCCAAACCAATGACAGAATTGCTAAAGAAGGAAAGGAGGTTTGAGTAGGATGACGCTTGTGAGAAAAGTTTCCAAGAATTAAGGAAAAGGCTGACTACTCCGCCTGTGCTAATTCTTCCGGATGTCAGGAAAGATTTTGAGGTATACTATGATGCATCCCGACTAGGCATAGGCTGTGTACTGATGCAAGAAGGAAGAGTGGTTGCTTATGCCTCGAGACAGTTAAGACCTCATGAGATGAATTACCCTACACATGACCTAGAGTTATCGGCAGTAGTGCATGCCTTGAAGATATGGCGACACTACCTGATTGGGAACCGATGTGAAGTCTATACTGTCGGAGGATGAAACCTCGACGGCGGGAAGTCAGGAGACCCCCCTTTGAGATTCGGCCAGGGGAGTAGTTCTCAGGCGAAGCCGGCGTCAGGGTGTAGAAGAAAGATACGCGAAGAAGACGTAGAAGAAGCTGCGGGGTTCGGACCGTCCGAAGCGGGTCCGGACCGTCCGAACCGTGGTGAAGCAGAAGGGTCCGGACCGTCCGATGCGGGTCCGGACCGTCCGAAGCGTGGTAATCGCGCAGGGTGTTGGGGAAGACGATCAACAGAGGCGCACAGAGGTGACAGGAGGATTTATACAGGTTCGGGCCGCCGGAGCGTAAAACCCTACTCCTGTGTGTATGCTATGTGGAGATGAATGTGGTTTGCTGTGTTACAAGGTGAGCCTAGCTCGCAGCCGGAGCCGGAGAAGGAAAGCAGTAGGTTGAGAATGAGCTCGGGTGCTGAGAGCTGGGCGTTAGAGGTCCTCCGTTCAGTCCCCTTTTTCACCGGTGGCTTGGATCCTCCTTTATAGAATCAGGGGAATCCACAGTGCCAGTGCATGGGGAGAGAGGAAGCTCTGTCTTGTCGCGCGTACGCATGCCGCCGCCTGCTGTGCCCACGGCGCTGCGCCGGTGAGATGTCCAGTCGCCGCCTGGCTCTGCTGCTGCGGGCGGCTGTGCAGAGCACGCCTGGTCATCTCGCCGCCTGGCTGCTGCAGGCGGCTGTCTGGTCGGTTTCTTGTCGGGCGATCAGGTCATGGAGATGCTGTCGGGAGATAGGCAGGAGGCGCCCTGTCACCTCACCATTAATGTGAATATTTGGGGAGCTGGTCAGCCGAGTCCCTCCAGGTGGATCGGCCCCTGGAGCCGTGGCGATCGGCACCTGAGGTCGAGTCGGTCGGCCTCGGGCCCCGGGCATCGGCATCCGGGGCCGGGGGATCGGCACCCGGGACCGGGGTATCGGTGCCCGGGCCCGGGAGCGAAGCCGCTGGAGAAGGCGCCCCAGGGACGAGCCCGGGGCCGATGGAGAGATGACCCCCCGGGGAACTGACGTGGCCGGTGACCCACGCGTCCCCAGGGCATGTGGGACCCCCTGTCCCATTTCGCCGACATATACTGACCATAAAAGCCTGAAGTACATATTCACTCAGACTAAGCTTAATCTCAGGCAAAGAAGATGGCTTGAGTTAATTAAGGATTACGACCTTGGAATACATTACCACCCTGGGAAGGCAAATATTGTTGCCGATGCCCTAAGTCGGAAGGTCCATTGCAATGCCATCCTGAACTTGCCCCACCAACCAGAGTTAAGCCGAGAATTGGGAAGGCTAAGGATAAATATGGTAAAGCCAGGAACCCTGGCAACCTTGTTGATTCAGCCCACTTTGGAAGATCAGATCAGTGAAGCTCAAAGGGAAGATGAAGAGATCAAAGTCATTAGGGACAACATGACCAAAGGGAAAGCCCCCGAGTACTCCGTTGACAGCAAAGGAACCGTTTGGTTTGGAAAACGCATTTGCGTGCCCAATCGGAAGGAAATTCGGGACTTGATTCTGAGAGAAGCCCATGAATCCGCTTATTCCATCCACCCAGGAAGTACCAAGATGTACCAGGATATTAAGGATCATTACTGGTGGTCTGGAATGAAGCGAGATATTGCCGAGTATGTCGCAGTTTGTGACATTTGTCAAAGGGTTAAAGCAGAGCACCAGAAGCCAGCAGGACTACTTCAGCCCCTAAAGATACCCGAGTGGAAATGGGAAGAAATAGGGATGGACTTCATAACTGGTTTACCCAAGACTCCAGCAGGACATGATTCCATCTGGGTTATAGTGGATCGGCTAACCAAAGTCACCCACTTTATCCCTGTCAAGACAACCTACCCGGCCAAGAAGCTAGCTGAATTGTATCTGACCAAGGTTATCTGCCAACATGGTGTCCCGAAGAAGATCGTGTCGGACCGAGGAGCTCAGTTCGCCTCTCACTTTTGGCAAAAGTTGCACGAGGCAATGGGCACTAGTCTCAATTTTAGTACCGCATATCACCCCCAGACGGATGGACAAACGGAGAGAGTAAATCAGATCGTGGAAGATATGCTGAGAGCATGTGCCTTGGATTTTGAGGGAACTTGGGATCTCTGTCTACCGTATGCCGAGTTCTCCTACAACAACAGCTATCAAGCCAGCATTCAGATGGCCCCCAATGAAGCCCTATATGGACGCAAGTGTAGGACTCCACTCTGTTGGACAGACGTGGGAGAGAAGATGGTTTTTGGACCTGATATTTTGAAAGAAGCAGAAGACCGAGTTAAAGTTATTCGAGAATGCCTGAGAGTGGCCCAATCCCGACAGAAGAACTATGCCGATAATCGAAGATGAGAACTCGAGTTTTAGACAGGCGACCATGTGTACCTCCGAGTATCACCTCTACACGGAACCAAGAGATTTGGAATGAATGGAAAGCTAGCGCCTCGCTACATCGGTCCGTATCCTATCGTTGCCAGACGCGGGACAGTGGCGTATCAGCTAGAGTTACCCGAAGAACTCTCCGATATCCACCATGTGTTTCATGTGTCCCAGTTGAAGAAATGTCTTCGCATCCCAGAAGAGCAAGTTCCATTAGAAGTGATCGACGTGCAGCGCAACCTCACGTACAAGGAACACCCAGTCCGGATTCTGGAGACAAAGGACAGATGTACAAGAAGAAGGACGGTTAGGTTCTGCAAAGTGCAATGGAGTAACCATTCTGAAGATGAAGCTACATGGGAACATGAGGAATGCCTTCGAGCCGAGTACCCGGAGCTCTTCGCCGAGTAGCGGAATCTCGGGACGAGATTCTGTTAAGAGGGGGAGGTTTGTAACGACCCGTTTTCCTTTTCCCTGTTGGTATTTGTTTTTCCTGAGTTCGAACTCCTCTCCTATCCAGCTCAGTTGTTCCCAGTTTCTCTCCCTGGCCAGCCGACTAAGTTTCCCCTTGTGCCGAGTAGATTCCTGCTCAGTTCCTATACTCTGTTCTCTTTCCCTTGTCCCACTCGGCCACCTTTGCTGCCGAGTGAACCTTTGAAGTGCCGACTACCTTGCTAACCTGTTCGGCATTACCGTTGTCTCTTCCTCGACTTGCACCAAATTGGTCAAGCTCGTGGTGGCATGCCTTCTCTACAGACGTGCTGTCTCATTGCCTCACCAAGTTGCACAGCAGCCTTGACTTCCATGCTCCTTCCGTTGGACGCCGATTGCCGAAGTGGTGGCGAAACCCGACCTCTACCTGCCCGCAGCTCCGTTCGGACCAGTGGACAATAACCCTCCTCACAGCAAGAACCCGCTTGGACTAGTGGTTAGTCAGAAGCTCTGTCAGTGAAGCCCCACCGACCTGTCCTCACCATGACCTGAGTGTCTCATCGCCGCTACAGTGCCTGCCAACTCTCTGATCACGCCCTATCTCTAAGTCAAAACTCTCTGCCTTGACGTCGCATCGCCCAGCTAGCTCATGATGACCTTGTCAGCTTATCTTGACTTCTTTCATTTATCCGTTGCCCAACACCGCTGTGACCCAGCTTCGCACAACGGCTATATAGAGCCATCCGTGCTCTTTCCTTCCTTTGTTTTGCAACCCAACCACCTCTGTTAAATCATCGTCTTCCTCCTTCCCAGCCTCAGAGCCGTTCCCTGTTCCCCTAGCTCCATTGTCGAGCTAGTCTACCATCCCGATTCCTAGCCGGTAAGCCTTGTTGTCCCATCTGCAAGCTACACCTTCATCCAACTACCTTCCGTAGCCGACTGCTATCTTTCTGCAGCCGACTACCGCGATGTTCTTTCCTAGTGCTTTACCTCTTTCCGGCTTATCAGTGTTTACCTTTTCTGCTTGTTCAAATCCTGAACCGGTGGACGATCCAGAAGCCGTCTTCGCCGAAGAAGATCCTTCTTTGGAACAAGGCAAGCCCCTTTGATCATATTGTCTCCTATATATGCAAAATTATGTTGTTTACAAAATATGCATGTTTAGTTTACGCTTTAAACCGATCGGCCTCGGTTTGCAAGCGCAACCGACGGACCTACCCAGTAGTCGCACTTATTTTGGTAGGATGTTGATGTACTTCCCCTTGACAGCCCCACAAATGGGACGCTGGCATCCTATCTACGGATTCGAATGCCAAGTAGAATGGCTTAGTCCTGCGACGATCGTATTGTCGTTTGGGAAAACGATGGTTTTTACTAAGCTGCTTGGAAAACCCGGTACTCCGCGTATCGGCGGGTTTGCGAAATAAATGAAAGTTGTGAAAATCTTGATGTACAGAGACAGTGCATGTGTGGCCTGGCTAGGTATTATCATTAAGGACCGTTTCCTTTGAGAATTGCATCCAAGCATCTTACAGTACGACCATACGGACATTATGGGATGCCACTGGCCGAGTAAATTGTATGTTTAGGGAAGTTTGGTGCCGACTGGAGTGGACTCATCTGAGTTGTGGCTCGTGAGCCCTGGTGCTGATGGTGGTTGTAGCCAACCTGAAGTATTGATCCTGTGTGGATCCTTCTGCTAGCATTAGATAACCCTAGACTGGCTTTGGAAATAGCCTTGTCACGAACTTTCAGTACCGGCCAGTACTCGGTGTAAGTTTCGTGTCGGATGGGTAAAGCGTACACCCTCTGCAGAGTTTAGCAGAACTGTTCGAACGGCCGTGCCCATGGTTAAGGGCGATGTAAGGTGATTCCCATAGCGTAGATTTGTTTGCCAATGATTTGTGAAAGTGTTTGATGGGAAGGGAACCGTGTCCAGAGTTTGCCGAGTAAGCAAACGGAAGGCCTGTGTGGCCAGAAACGGGTCTGTGTGATCCGGGGTGTTGAAGCACCATAAGCAAGTCTGTGAAAAGTAAACAGGAGAAGTCTTTGGGTTGTAGCCAGAAGACGGTAAAGAGCAAGCTCCCGGGTTGTGTTGACGCCGAAAACCCGCCGGGGGCCGTCCGGCGTCTGGGGGACACGCGAAGGCCTGGGAGATTTGCTTCACTCCAGTGCAAGTCCTAAAGTTGAGGTTCGTAGGCATGCCAGTCAATTTGATCCTGTAATTGACAAGGAGAAAAGATGTCAAATTCGTGAGCCAATCGGCTGGAAGCCGGCTTGGACTCATCTCATCAGCCGATGGCCGATACGCACTGTAGCACTTATACATCGGCTAAAAACCGATGACGGCAAGAGTAATAACATGATAATAAATAAGTATTGCGTTAGCCGATCATCGAAGGGATGCTCAAAAACCGGCTATAAACTTGGTAAAATAAACAAACAGAATGCATGAGTAAAAGGAACTCCAGCCGATCGTGGTTTAAAGTTATTGGTATCGTTGCGAAGATACTGCCCGCGCCCGTACCCGGGCCCTTGTTCGCATCTGTTCTCGGGATCTTCCTCCGCTATCCGTATCCGTGCCCGGGTCCTTACCTGAGGTCGTGCCCGGGAACTTGGCTGAGGTCGTACCTGGGGACCTGCTTGTGCTCGCACTCGGATCGGCAGAGTAAACCCATCGGCTAGCCCTTAGCCGATCGTAACAGTAATGCAGGCAAGAATGTATAACAAGGCAAGCAGTATAATCGGCTGTGTTTAATAAAAGATAACTTATCGGCTAAGCACTCCGATAACAACATCGCATAAAATCCATCGGCTCATCAAGAGTAAAGCTATCATTGTCAGTCTAGTAGATCGGACCCAACCGTTGCAGCACAGACCGAGGATGATAACAATACCTCGATAGGCTGATAGATCTGATGCGATCGTGATGTAAGATACGATAACTTACCGGCTATACATTCCGATAAGACGCTTGCGCATAAAGTATCAGCCTAGCAGGAACGATTTATCGCTAGCAGTTTAGTAGGTCGGACCTAACCGATGCAGCACAAACTGATGATAAACCGCTCCCAGTAAGCCGATACGATCTACGCACGCGTGATATGATATACCTAATCAATCTATGAGATCAAACTGAACTGATGCAGCCATAGATAAAGTAAATATATCGTGGTAAGCCGACTACCATAAACCGACTAGAATATCGGACCTAACCGAGGAAGTCCTAGCCGATAGGTAGCCGGGGTAACGAGACTTACCCTCTCGCAGGAGTTCGGACCTAACCGATGCAGCCCGGCTCGAGAAGCAAGATCCCGTCGGAAGGGTGGCGATGCGCCGAAGTTTATTGATCGAGTGATAATTTACAAGGTCCCCGAGCGTACGTATTTATACCCCGAGTTACACGAGTCCTTATTGAACACAGTACATGATTTCCTAATTATAATAGAAAACGCTAACAAACCCTGACCGGACACGAGGTCAAGTTTCCTAAAGATAAACACTTTCCTAATTAATAGATACAGTAAACTGCCAAATAGCGGTCTTCACGGCTCCCTCCCGGAATCGGTCTCTCCTGGATCAATTTCCGCCAGTTGACTGCAATTTCCCCTTTGACCGAATCTGACACAGGGCCTTACCAAATTTTGGAGTTAACAGGTTGTAGCCAGGGCAGCAAGTTTGAGCCTCCGGGTTGTAGCCAGGGCGGCAAGTTTGAGCTAACTGGTTGTTGCCAGTGTAGCGAGCATAACTGGTTGTAGCCGAAAATGCTATAGCTGAGATTTGGTTGTAGGCGAGTCTCAGGGTCAACAGGTGGTTGTAGCCACTCGGGAAATCAGACCGAATGGAGTGGTCGGAGCCACTCGGATAACAGACAAATGTGAAGAAATTCAGTTAAAAGATGAAAATGAAAATACATGATTCATTAAGTGGCGAGTTGTTGAAAAGCAACTTGCGGAATGGATTGAAGCGTGAGCTTCTTTCCGACAACTATAATTTGACACACTAGTATCTTTGATAAGCAAAATGTTTCCAAAAGCTGTTTTCGCAAAATGAGACTCTTAGCCTCCTTGTCTAGCCGACATGGTATCTTTTCCTGGCTTGCTGAGTACGAAAGTACTCACCCTTGTTCATATATATGTATAGTAGGTTTTGGAGAAGAAGACGAAGACCCGACTGCTGCCGAGTTCTTCCAAGACCAAGCCGACTACGAAGACTTCTCAGGTTTCGAGCCTAGTTCCCAACCGCGCCTGTGGTGTAGATGTGTTCTTTTGCCGAGCAGTTACCCTTGCTTCCGTTCTGTTTGCGCTGTAGTTTACCCTGTTGTTGCTTTTGTCCATCTGGGGCCTGTCCTAGATGGAAATCCCTTGTAATATATGTATATACTCTGATATGTATTCGTTGTTCTCTGAGTTGTATCACCGATGACTTGTGCGTACCCGACTACTGATCCTGGGATCGGGTGCTGTATGCACATGGTGGGCTTCCACCGAGTTGGGGGAGCCGCTTCAGTTGCCCTTGAGTTTGTTGCGACCATGGTGCTCTCGAGCGTGCCGCTGAAGCTCGCCCATGCACAATGGCTAGGCCCTTGAGTGTAACGCCCTGCTTTCAGCGAGACGTTAAATTTTTATTTTGCTAAAAACTACCGTGAAAATTTTGATTCTTGTGTGCTGTGTTGTATGTCATGCTTGGATCTCAGTTTGTCTCTCTGCCTTGATCTCATAATACTGTCCTCTCAAAAATCCTCCGTTCCAAATAAATCCTCGAATCCCAATCGTTGTATCCGTGTTCGTTTCTAAAACTCTAACGGCGAGTTCCCCGATCTTCTCCTTCAGAGACTCTTGCTTCGATATCCGTTCCGAAGTTCCGAGTTGGAACCCAAAAATATCCCCCTTGTTTTCCCTTCGCCGCCGCCGCGGTTGGCCTTAGCTCGACGCGCTGCCTGCCGCCGCGTTGTCTTCCCTGATTCTGAATGAGCCACGCCGCCGCCAAGCTTCACGGGCACCTCGACTCCCTGTCTCCGTCCTGAGCGCCCTCGCCCCGGTCCCAGAACCGAGCGCCTCCGCATAGCTCCCCTCCCCATTGGCCTCCCTGCTCGACCCACCACACCGCTGCCACGGGCAGTTCCCATTGATGAGCTCCTTTCCTCATATGTGATGCTCTTGGATCACACCTAGACAACGATGTTCGAGTGCTCGTCGATGCTCACGCTCCCCTCTGTTTCTTTCCCCTTCGCCGCCACCCACAGCCGTGCGTTGCCAACGATCTCCCAATCCCGCGGCCAGAGACCTCCATACCCTCGCTCGGCATCTCTGGACTCCCTCCTCCTCTCTTGACCCGCCTTGGGTGGCCGGAATCTGCCGCGTCGCCATAGAGGCCTCTCCTTTCTCTCTCCCCGCCACCTCAGCCTCGCGTCGTCGGTTGCCGTCGCCTGCCCACAACATAATCCGAGCCGTTCAGTCGGTTCCCCGTGACCTCCTCTTCTCGTCGGTATGGTCTCTCGTCGCAGAGCACCGTCACTCGTCGAGATGAGTAGCATCACCGTCAGCCGTCGATCCGGCCACTGCATTTCTCGCCACTAACTCACCCGAGCCGAGCCATGTCCCTTCCCATGCTCACTGGCTCGTGGCCCTGCCCGGACAGAACGACAGCCTTTCCTGAGCCCCCTCTCCACCCACTAACATGGGGACCAGCATGTCAGTAGGGTCCAATGTCGGTGACCTCTAGGGATTTATTCCAGAGAATATTCCCTCCAAAATTCCAGAAACCCTTTTTCTTTATTCCAAAAATCCATTTAATCTTCGGAAATTCATATCTTCCGATCCGTAACCCCGATTTACTCCATTCCAACTCTAGTAATTTTTTAAAATTGAGATCTATCTAATGGCACTATTAGTAGTACTAAATAGGATATTTTTACTGGTCTTTGTGTAAATTTTGAGTGTTTACGCATAGTAATCGATCGCCGGAAATATCGTTTTGAAGCGGATTTCACGGCAATTTCTCGAAAACTCGTGAAGACCTAGAGCAAGGCAAGTCACCTTTGATCATCTTGAGCCCATATTTGTGGAACTAAGTACTTTGATTGGCAAATCACATTTACTAGGCTACACAGAGATGATTTCTCAGCCGCGGTGGCAAGACGACCGACGGAACGCCAATCCAGTTGCTGCATGACTTCCTTAATTGATTGTGATTCCCATACACATCCTTGTCATCGCCCTTGATAGATCCCGGTACCTGTGTCGACGGGCATGGTACCGGTTGTCGGCGAAACGGGACTGGGGGCCTCACATTTCCCCGGGACGCATGAATCTTCGGCCACATCAGCTCCGCCGGGGCCCAGATCCTGCACAAGTGATGGCCGACTACGGCCGTTTTCCCGCTAAGTGCCTGGGGCCCGAGCACTGTCCGGGCCCAGGTGCACCTTCCCCGGGCGCGTCGCGACGACCGCTCGCATCCACCTCGGGCCCCATGGCCTGGGGACATTCCCGGGCCCAGGCCTCGCCCCCGGTCTCGGGGCCCACAGGCTCGGTCCCAGGGCGAGTTCCCAGGGGCATTACTGGGACATTCCTGGGTCCGGGCCTCGTCCCCCGGTCCCGGGACCCGCAAGCGCGCTCCCGGGGCACATTACTGAGACATTCCCGGGCCCGGGGCGCGCTTCCCAAGCTCGGGACTCACAGGCTCGGTCCCCGAGGGACTTGGCGCCTTGTGCGCGCGAAGGGCTCGATGAGCTCTCTGCCCCGGGCACGAGCCTGACTCGAGTGGATCAACTCTCCAACTACCTGTATTAATGACAAGGCGATGGGGCGTGTCGCGCCTGTCGCCTGCTCGGACACACGTGGGCTCTCATGATGGCCCCCCGTGGGCCCGCTCCCTGCGCAGTCAGAGAATATTTGACTAAGAGGGCTTCGGTTTTCCACGCTCTGGCGGCGATGGCGTGCGCCGTCACATCTTCATGACCTAGCCGCCCGCAGCAGCCGAGCAACGGGACGACAAGATGTGCCGAACCAACTCCGGCGTGGCTCAGCAGGTGGACGCGTGCGACAAGACATATCGTACCTAGAAAAGCTTTCTCTTGGCATATGTACTAGGCACTGTGGACTCCCCTTGAACTATGAAAGGAGGATCCATGCCAGCAGTAAAAGGAGGAGACTTCTGGAGAGTTTGAGTTCAGCTTCTAGGAAGACTTCTGGAGAGTTTGAGTTCAACTTCTAGGGAGAGCTTCTGGAGAGGGTGGAGTCCAGCCTTCGAGAGAGACTGAGTTCCCAAGTTGGGGCTAGCTCCTGAACACCCCTGAAGAGCCTCTTGTATGAACAAAACCGCGATCATCTCCCACATAGCAGATACACATAGGAGTAGGGTATTACACCTCTGCGCGGCCCGAACCTGTCCACTTCTTCTGTCTCCCTTGCGTGCCATCGACCAGACGCCGCAGCCGTCCTGTGAACCACTCCCCTGGCCGAACCTCAAAGGGGGGTCCCAGACTCCCCGCGGTTGGAGTTCCCTCCTGTAGCGCCTCCCGCCCTGGCACCACCTGCAGCGATACCAGAGGGCAAGCGCCGTGGAAGATTGGCGTGAACCAAACTCCCACGGAACCGCGATGCCGGTACCAGTCCCAGGAAACCAAGCTGGTACCCGCGGTCAACTGAGATGTACCACAGCAATTAACTAATATACGAATATATATATACTATACCTTTATAAGTTGCGACTTCGGGCAAGCCCTGAGCAGCAACCGGCAAACAGGACCACAGCAGCGGAACGACAGCGCAGCGAGAACCCAATCCACAAGCAACGGCTTGGGACTAGGAAAGAAACCCTAATCTTCACTTCAACTTCAATCTTCCTGAATGAGGGGAGAAAAGGAATGGATTGAGTACATACGTACTCAGCAAGTCACAAAAAGTGTGGAATATGCAGGCTATCAAAGATAGGCTGGGGTTTATTTCGCAAACTTTTTCATTTGAAATCATTTTCGAAAACCTAAATGTGAGTTGTCTCAAAGTGACTGGAAGGAGGCTCTCGCCTCGATCCTGTCCGCGAATTGCTTTTCAACAACTCAAGCGGACGAAGCAAATTTTAATTGATCTCAAGTATTCTTATACCGCTTGTCGGATCACGACAGCGGCTCAGTGGATCTGCCTACAAGCAGCCTTCCACGGTATCAACATCTATTACTTTATTTTCAATTTCGTCCTCACTAGGACGTAATCTCCTCTTTCACTTTAGTCCCATCCGGGACATCATTTCATCTCATCTCATAACTCATATCGATGACTCTCCAAGCCATCCTTAATCTCAACTCAAACTGCTTCCACTCGGGGAGCCTAACTATGATGTCAATCGACATCCCGGGTCACACAGCCCCGTTTCAGACCACTCAGGTCATCCATCAGCCACAAAGGCCAATTCTGGTAACGATTCCCATACCACAAATCTCTTTCGCAAACACTTGCAAACAAATCTACGCTAGAGGAATCACCTCACATTGCCCGTAACCGTGGGCACGGCTGTTCGAACAGTTCATTGATCTTTGCAAAGATTGTACGCTTTACCCACACGACGCGAGCTTACTCCCACACTGATCAGGTGGGGAGGTTCGCGACAAAGCCTTTCCAAAGCCTTCCCAGGATAGCACGTTGCCCTATAAATGGGTGCTCACACTCAACCAAGTACCAGGAACTCACTTTCCTGTACTCAGGGACGGGGGTATATCGCCCTCTTGGCACCCAGCCAGTCCCACATTTATTAGCAACCGAACCATCCTGGGAACACTGATTACTCAGCCAGGGGTGTCCCATACCACCCGTGTGGTCGCACTGTGACATGCTCAGTGCAATTCCTCAAGGAATCGGTCCTTATATGCGAATACGAAGTGCCACCACACAGGCGATCACTTTGCACCGCAGAGTCTTTCGCAAATAGATTTTGTTTCGCAAATCTCGCCGACATCGCATGTCGGGTTTTTAAACCACTTTGAAAACCCAAATTTTCCCAAATCGACAAACAATTGTGTTCTGAGTAGAACCATCGGAATCCATGCTCAGAGAGCACGATAACCGAGGTACCACGAAGTGGAGCGACAAGGAATAGGATATCAAAGTCCTACAGGATTTATGCAACTACCGGGCAGGTCCGTCGGTTCGACACGCAAACCGAGGCCAATCAATTTATCGTGCACACTAACAATGCAATTTTTGCAAACAAAATATTTTAAATTTAGGAGCAATATGGTCAAGGAGTGACTTGCCTCAGACTTCGTCTTCAGGCTTCACGAAAATCCGACGTCCGACGAATTTCCAAAGCGTCGACTACGCGCAAAACGAGAGAAAAACACATACAAAACCCTAGAAATAATATACTATTATTAATAACTAATAGTGCCATAAGGTAGATCTTATTTTTAGAAAAGTTTAGAGACTTGAACGGAGTCAATTGGAGCTACGGTTAAGAAGATATGAATTTTGGGAGTCTTAGGGATTTTTCTGGAATAAGAAAAGGATTATTTGAATTATTGGGAAAGGAATTAATTCTGGAAATTGGGCTGACAGGTGGGACCCTGGATCAGTGGCTGGAGAGAGAAACTGAGGATGGTGGCCCACTTGTCATCGGGAGAGAAAGGAGAGAAAACGAGTAGTTTACAGTGTATGGCTCAGATGTCACTATGATAGAAATTAAGGGTGTGATTACTGTGTACTGGGTCCACATGTTAGTGACCAAGGATGGAGAGAGGATCTGACCGGGGGTCCACGGGTCAGAGGGTTGGTGGCTGGGTCCACATGCAGACAGAGAGAGAGAGAGAGAGGAGGGGTGCCGGATGGGTAACTGGAGACCGGGCAGAGAGATCGACGGTGGTCGGCGGCCGGGGGCTTGCCGGCGATTGGCGGCGAGGGGAAGGAAACGGACTACGGGAATGGAACGAGGGGAGTGCGGCGAAGGAGATAAACGGTTCGGATTAGGTGGTTGGTGGTCAACAGCTTCCGGCGGCGACAGACAGGAGGCGGCGGCAAGGGGCGGTCGTCGCCGGTGACCGAAAGAGCGGCGGAGGGGCCTGGGGTCTTCGGGTTTGGTTGCGGAGAGACGAGAGGAAGAGGAAAGACAGGGGCATTGGGTTCCTACCTCGTGCGGCGGCGAGTTCCCGCAGCACGGCAATGGCGGGGCGGCGGCGCCTGATTTGGGGCTTTTCGATTTAGTGGCTAATCGGCGGTGGTGAGGGGCGGAGGTGCTTCGGGGTGGCTCAGGGGACTCGGTGGTGGCGGCGGTTTGGTCAGCGGTGCCCTGGAACGGCGGTGGAAGCTTGGTCAGAAAGCGGCGGAGGGATGCTCCCGGTGGCGAGCTAGTCTTGGGTGTTCGGCTTGGCGACCGGAATGGCGGAGGGGGTGCTCCTATTTATAGAGGAGCTCGGGAGCTATCGGTCAGCGGATAAGGGTGATGGGAGCACGGGATAAGCTCAAGCTCAGCCGTCGAGGCGCATCAATGGCGCCGGCCTACTGTGGCTCGCGTCATCGGGCTACCTCGTGCTGCCGCGAGACACGAAGAAGGGAGACAGAGAGGCAGAGGGGTATGGCGACGGGATAGCGACAAGACGAATCGAGGCTTTTGACCGGGAAGATCGAGCAGGAGGGGCGGCGCGATTTGCGCCGGCGGCCGAGGGGCGTGTCCTGCGGGGTTGACGAAGGGGGTCGGGCCGGGGCACGGACGGTGTTGGGAAGAGAGAAGAAGGATCGAGAGAAAGAGAGAGAAAGCAGAGAGAGATCGACGTCGGGAAGACGACGACGACCGGCTGTCCGCGGGGCGCGCGGGCGCGTTCGGCCTCCGTGCCGCTGGCGTGCGGGCCCGGGGTGAT
Organism: Oryza meyeriana var. granulata; assembly: GCA_003991445.1. Lineage (NCBI taxonomy): Eukaryota > Viridiplantae > Streptophyta > Magnoliopsida > Poales > Poaceae > Oryza > Oryza meyeriana. The sequence continues at coordinate 350,314 of RYFJ01000425.1, read as the reverse complement.
GGGCGTGCGCAAGGAGGCGGCCAGCTCGGGGATGGGCGAGAAGGTTCGGGAGATGAGAGAGAAAAGGGAGAGGCGCGAGGTAGGGGACGGGCCCGACGTGCGGGGTCCGGACTGGAGGGGCACGGGTTGGAGGGGCACGGGCACGGGCTGGAGGGGCACGGGCACGGGCTGTCGCGGGCGCGGGCGGCCTCGTGCTCGGCTGTGGTCGACGGGGCCCGGGCAGAGGCGCCTGTGCGCGCGAGGTGCGAGGCCGGGGTGTGGCGCGTGGCAGGGCGCGGGTGTAGGGCGCGAGGGCGCGGGCGAGCGCGAGAGGGCGCGGGCAGCGAGGGCGCGGCTGGCGGCCTGGCTGGTGGGTCCCGGCTTCGGCTGGCTGCGACAGAGGCCGAGGAAGAGAGGAGGAGGGGAGGCCGGGCCGAGGGAGAGAGAGAGATAGGGAGGCCCAAGCGATACAGGAGGCTTTGACATTTTTCCAGAATTTGATTTGAGGGATTTGTAGGGAATTTGAAAGGAGATTGGGATTGGATGCTTGGCTCATAAACACTTTCAGGAATTTAATCAAGAGGCTTTGAATAGAGACTCTGATACATATACATATAGATATGTATATATATTTTTAAGAAGGATTCGGAGGGAGGGTTTCAAAAGGGGGTTCGGTCTCGAATTAAATTTTAATTCGAGACTATGACTCAGGGAAATTTGTGGGGACTTTTGAGAGGTGTTTCTGAGATGGAATTTGGGCGTATATACATATATATGGATATTTGGATATATTTGGAATAAGAAAGAAGGAGATTCAAAAGGGGACTGGATTTGGATTTAACTTTGGGAATTTTGTAATGGAATAGAATTGGAGTATCTTGAGGGAATATTAGAACTTGAATTTAATTCTTGGGATTTGAGGACTTTTGGAAATATATAAATTTGACAAGTTGCGGGAAGGGAGTTCTCGATGAAAATCTGAATTTTTGAGAGGAACAAAATGAAGAGATTTCACTGAAAGGCTGCAAGGATGATTTTCGAAGAGTTTTATCGGAGGGCTTCGAATTGCAAAATTCGAACCCGGGTATTTTTTTTTTTTTTTTTTGGGAGGAGTGAATAAAGGCTTCTGAAGGAATTCGAAGGGGTTTAGATTTTGAATTTTTCCGAGGGGGTTTTGAGAGAGACAATCGAACTGCAAAATTCGAGTCTCGGAATCGGAAAGAGTTTGGGATCGAGGATTTAGAGTTTCAAAGGGAGCTTGGATCTGAGATTTACGGCACTTAGTCCTTAAGCACACACAAAGAATCCAAGTTTTTGAAATTAGGGTTTTTACGAAAATAGTTTTTAACGGCCCGGAAACCAGGGCGTTACAAACCTACCCCCCTTAAAAAGAATCTCGTCCCCGAGATTCGAGATAAGGGGAACCACGACGGCTACGGGGAGAACTACGGCACCCTATCTTACTAGGTCCTCGTCGGCTCTTTACATTATTCCGATCTTCATCCTTCGGGTCTTGGCAAAAGCTTCACGACATCCTGGCGAGTACGTCGGTCTTGACGCTTAATCTTCCAGGTCTTGTTGTAGGTTCATCTGCTCCGGTGGAACCTGATCTTCTGTTTCTTCGTCTATGGTCTCGAAGGTTAAGGCGTCTTGTACCTCTTCTGCATTTACGTGGTTGAGGCGAGATCTTCTGAAAACAGGCGAAGTCTGCGACACTGATCCGCTATTCTGTGGATTGACGCTCTTGGACCGATCGTGGAACTCTATTACTTCCTATATTGGATTGCACCGGTCGGTATCGCCTTGGCCTTGAGGGCATTGTCGAGAGTAATGTCCCATCTGATGGCAACGGAAACACTCGACTTCGGCCAAGCTTCTGATTGGTATGGCGGGGTGTCGTGGAGTTACTTCCTCCACTATTACCATTGCTGACACCTGACATTTGCTGTGGGGGTCTTGGAGTAGATGGCGAGGGATGATCCAGTAAAAAGGGGCATACTGGGTTGGGCCTCTATTAAACTGTCTGGATGGGTTGGTTCTTCGAAGAGTTCCATCCTTTTGTTGGAAACCAAGCTGTGAGGCTCTTCGTTTCCTTATGTCCACTATTTCTCTGTCAGCTTCTTCTACCAATAGAGCCTTGTTGATCATATGCTGAAATGTGGGAACTCATGTGCCACGAGTTGAAGTCTTACATCCACGTTCATTCCTTTCAGAAACTTCGTATCTTCTTCTTGTCTGTATCTACTTCTTCAGGGGCATATCGAGCCAACTTATGGAAGTGACTCAGGTATTCATTAATACTGCTATGCCCTTGCTTGAGGTTGTTAAATTCGTCCTTTTTCATGTCGATTATACTCTCAGGAACGTACGATGCTCGAAAAAGCTTCCGCGAATTCCTTCCATTCGATGGTCGCGGCATTTTCATGTGCGGCACAATAATTTTCCCACCATTCCGCGCTGGTCCTCTTAATTGATGGGCCGCGTAGAGGGTTTTCTCTATTGGGGTGCATTGTACCAGGTTTAACTTCCTTTCCACGTCTTTCAGCCAATCATCTGCTTCTACTGGCTCGACGTGTGGAGAACTCAGGGGTCTTGATCTTAGAAAGTCTATCAACTTGGATCTTCCATTGTTTTTGCTGAGGTTGTTGAGGTTGCACTTGCCCTTGTTGTAATCCGGCTAGGTTTGGGCTATTCCTTGTAGGATCTGGGTTTGCATAGCCAGGAGTTTGTTGGAGGTTCATGTGAAGTGGTGAGGTGGGGGAAACTCAGGTTGTTCGTGTCTGCATTCTGATTGACGGGTTCATTAGCGTCTTCATGTCATTATCTGCTACTTGTCTATATTCTGATCCTCGTGGAGGTTATGGTTGGCTGCTTGAACTGGGTCATCCTCATATCCGAAGCGGTTAGGACACGGACTTGACGACGGGCACGACGAGCCATTCTAACCCAGAAAAGGTCAAGGTAAGAGGGAAATTACTAGGAAAGGAGAGAACAGAAGAGAAGAAAAAGAATATCCCCACGAAAAATTCTTTTCGCAAACGAGAAGACCAAAATAGGTGTGGCCAAGTCCTGACTGGAACACACCATGCAAGAACGAACTACCCAACATTACCACATCACACACTATCTTCGCAAAAACTCCTAACGAGTTCGCGACGATTTCTAAGGTTAACTCTTCTTGCTTTCATCTTCATGTCCTGTCTCGAGTACGGCGAATACTCCACGTCTTCAGGCGAAGATTCATGTCCTCAGGTGAGAAAGGGAAAAGGGATATCTAACTTCTATATTTTGAGGGGTGAAGGAGTAGAAAATTCTTTTTGGCAAATTTAGAGTGAGAGAAGAGAGCAGAAAATTTTCGCAAAATAGCCTTTACATTTAAATATATTGTCCTTAAAGGCATCCTATAAGAGAAGGGTTTCGTTCCTATACCAAACCTATGCTCTGATACCACCTCTGTAGCGCCTCCCGCCCTGGCACCACCTGCAGCGATACCAGAGGGCAAGCGCCGTGGAAGATTGGCGTGAACCAAACTCCCACGGAACCGCGATGCCGTACCAGTCCAGGAAACCAAGCTGGTACCGCGGTCAACTGAGATGTACCACAACAATTAACTAATATACGAAATATATATACTATACCTTTATAAGTTGCGACTTCGGGCAAGCCCTGAGCAGCAACCGGCAAACAGGACCACAGCAGCGGAACGACAGCGCAGCGAGAACCCAATCCACAAGCAACGGCTTGGACTAGGAAAGAAACCCTAATCTTCACTTCAACTTCAATCTTCCTGAATGAGGGGAGAAAAGGAATGGATTGAGTACATACGTACTCAGCAAGTCACAAAAAGTGTGGAATATGCGGCTATCAAAGATAGGCTGGGGTTTATTTCGCAAACTTTTTCATTTGAAATTCATTTTTCGAAAACCTAAATGTGAGTTGTCTCAAAGTGACTGGAAGGAGGCTCTCGCCTCGATCCTGTCCGCGAATTGCTTTTCAACAACTCAAGCGGACGAAGCAAATTTTAATTGATCTCAAGTATTCTTATACCGCTTGTCGGATCACGACAGCGGCTCAGTGGATCTGCCTACAAGCAGCCTTCCACGGTATCAACATCTATTACTTTATTTTCAATTTCGTCCTCACTAGGACGTAATCTCCTCTTTCACTTTAGTCCCATCCGGGACATCATTTCATCTCATCTCATAACTCATATCGATGACTCTCCAAGCCATCCTTAATCTCAACTCAAACTGCTTCCACTCGGGAGCCTAACTATGATGTCAATCGACATCCCGGGTCACACAGCCCCGTTTCAGACCACTCAGGTCATCCATCAGCACAAAGGCCAATTCTGGTAACGATTCCCATACCACAAATCTCTTTCGCAAACACTTGCAAACAAATCTACGCTAGAGGAATCACCTCACATTGCCCGTAACCGTGGGCACGGCTGTTCGAACAGTTCATTGATCTTGCAAAGATTGTACGCTTTACCCACACGACGCGAGCTTACTCCCACACTGATCAGGGGGAGGTTCGCGACAAAGCCTTTCCAAAGCCTTCCCAGGATAGCACGTTGCCCTATAAATGGGTGCTCACACTCAACCAAGTACCAGGAACTCACTTTCCTGTACTCAGGGACGGGGGTATATCGCCCTCTTGGCACCCAGCCAGTCCCACATTTATTAGCAACCGAACCATCCTGGGAACACTGATTACTCAGCCAGGGTGTCCCATACCACCCGTGTGGTCGCACTGTGACATGCTCAGTGCAATTCCTCAAGGAATCGGTCCTTATATGCGAATACGAAGTGCCACCACACAGGCGATCACTTTGCACCGCAGAGTCTTTCGCAAATAGATTTTGTTTCGCAAATCTCGCCGACATCGCATGTCGGGTTTTTAAAACCACTTTGAAAACCCAAATTTTCCCAAATCGACAACAATTGTGTTCTGAGTAAACCATCGAATCCATGCTCAGAGAGCACGATAACGAGGGTACCACGAAGTGGAGCGACAAGGAATAGGATATCAAAGTCCTACAGGATTTATGCAACTACCGGGCAGGTCCGTCGGTTCGACACGCAAACCGAGGCCAATCAATTTATCGTGCACACTAACAATGCAATTTTGCAAACAAAATATTTTAAATTTAGGAGCAATATGGTCAAGGAGTGACTTGCCTCAGACTTCGTCTTCAGGCTTCACGAAAATCGACGTCCGACGAATTTCCAAAGCGTCGACTACGCGCAAAACGAGAGAAAAACACATACAAAACCCTAGAAATAATATACTATTATTAATAACTAATAGTGCCATAAGGTAGATCTTATTTTTAGAAAAGTTTAGAGACTTGAACGGAGTCAATTGAGCTACGGTTAAGAAGATATGAATTTTGGGAGTCTTAGGGATTTTTCTGGAATAAGAAAGGATTATTTGAATTATTGGGAAAGGAATTAATTCTGGAAATTGGGCTGACAGGTGGGACCCTGGATCAGTGGCTGGAGAGAGAAACTGAGATGGTGCCACTTGTCATCGGGAGAGAAAGGAGAGAAAACGAGTAGTTTACAGTGTATGCTCAGATGTCACTATGATAGAAATTAAGGGTGTGATTACTGTGTACTGGGTCCACATGTTAGTGACCAAGGATGGAGAGAGGATCTGACCGGGGTCACGGGTCAGAGGGTTGGTGGCTGGGTCCACATGCAGACAGAGAGAGAGAGAGAGAGAGGAGGGGTGCCGGATGGGTAACTGGAGAACGGGCAGAGAGATCGACGGTGGTCGGCGGCCGGGGCTTGCCGGCGATTGGCGGCGAGGGGAAGGAAACGGACTACGGGAATGGAACGAGGGAGTGCGGCGAAGGAGATAAACGTTCGGATTAGGTGGTTGGTGGTCAACAGCTTCCGGCGGCGACAGACAGGAGGCGGCGGCAAGGGCGGTCGTCGCCGGTGACCGAAAGAGCGGCGGAGGGGCCTGGGGTCTTCGGGTTTGGTTGCGGAGAGACGAGAGGAAGAGGAAAGACAGGGGCATTGGGTTCCTACCTCGTGCGGCGGCGAGTTCCCGCAGCACGGCAATGGCGGGGCGGCGCCTGATTTGGGCTTTTCGATTTAGTGGCTAATCGGCGGTGGTGAGGGGCGGAGGTGCTTCGGGGTGGCTCAGGGGACTCGGTGGTGGCGGCGGTTTGGTCAGCGGTGCCCTGGAACGGCGTGGAAGCTTGGTCAGAAAGCGGCGGAGGGATGCTCCCGGTGGCGAGCTAGTCTTGGGTGTTCGGCTTGGCGACCGGAATGGCGAGGGGGTGCTCCTATTTATAGAGGAGCTCGGGAGCTATCGGTCAGCGATAAGGGTGATGGGAGCACGGGATAAGCTCAAGCTCAGCCGTCGAGGCGCATCAATGGCGCCGGCCTACTGTGGCTCGCGTCATCGGGCTACCTCGTGCTGCCGCGAGACACGAAGAAGGGAGACAGAGAGGCAGAGGGTATGGCGACGGGATAGCGACAAGACGAATCGAGGCTTTTGACCGGAAGATCGAGCAGGAGGGCGGCGCGATTTGCGCCGGCGGCCGAGGGGCGTGTCCTGCGGGGTTGACGAAGGGGGTCGGGCCGGGGCACGGACGGTGTTGGGAAGAGAGAAGAAGGATCGAGAGAAAGAGAGAGAAAGCAGAGAGAGATCGACGTCGGGAAGACGACGACGACCGGCTGTCCGCGGGGCGCGCGGGCGCGTTCGGCCTCCGTGCCGCTGGCGTGCGGGCCCGGGGTGATGGGCGTGCGCAAGGAGGCGGCCAGCTCGGGGATGGGCGAGAAGGTTCGGGAGATGAGAGAGAAAAGGGAGAGGCGCGAGGTAGGGACGGCCCGACGTGCGGGGTCGGACTGGAGGGCACGGGTTGGAGGGGCACGGGCACGGGCTGGAGGGGCACGGGCACGGGCTGTCGCCGGCGCGGGCGGCCTCGTGCTCGGCTGTGTCGACGGGGCCGGGCAGAGGCGCCTGTGCGCGCGAGGTGCGAGGCCGGGGTGTGGCGCGTGGCAGGGCGCGGGTGTAGGGCGCGAGGGCGCGGGCGAGCGCGAGAGGGCGCGGGCAGCGAGGGCGCGGCTGGCGGCCTGGCTGGTGGGTCCCGGCTTCGGCTGGCTGCGACAGAGGCCGAGGAAGAGAGGAGGAGGGGAGGCCGGGCCGAGGGAGAGAGAGAGATAGGGAGGCCCAAGCGATACAGGAGGCTTTGACATTTTTCCAGAATTTGATTTGAGGGATTTGTAGGGAATTTGAAAGGAGATTGGGATTGGATGCTTGGCTCATAAACACTTTCAGGAATTTAATCAAGAGGCTTTGAATAGAGACTCTGATACATATACATATAGATATGTATATATATTTTTAAGAAGGATTCGGAGGGAGGGTTTCAAAAGGGGGTTCGGTCTCGAATTAAATTTTAATTCGAGACTATGACTCAGGGAAATTGTGGGGACTTTTGAGAGGTGTTTCTGAGATGGAATTTGGGCGTATATACATATATAGGATATTTGGATATATTTGGAATAAGAAAGAAGAGATTCAAAAGGGGACTGGATTTGGATTTAACTTTGGAATTTTGTAATGGAATAGAATTGGAGTATCTTGAGGAATATTAGAACTTGAATTTAATTCTTGGGATTTGAGGACTTTTGGAAATATATAAATTTGACAAGTTGCGGGAAGGGAGTTCTCGATGAAAATCTGAATTTTTGAGAGGAACAAAATGAAGAGATTTCACTGAAAGGCTGCAAGGATGATTTTCGAAGAGTTTTATCGGAGGGCTTCGAATTGCAAAATTCGAACCCGGGTATTTTTTTTTTTTTTTTGGGAGGAGTGAATAAAGGCTTCTGAAGGAATTCGAAGGGGTTTAGATTTTGAATTTTTCCGAGGGGGTTTTGAGAGAGACAATCGAACTGCAAAATTCGAGTCTCGGAATCGGAAAGAGTTTGGGATCGAGGATTTAGAGTTTCAAAGGGAGCTTGGATCTGAGATTTACGGCACTTAGTCCTTAAGCACACACAAAGAATCCAAGTTTTTGAAATTAGGGTTTTTACGAAAATAGTTTTTAACGGCCCGGAAACCAGGGCGTTACACCTCCTCCGACACCGGTGATCGCCTATCAAATTTAAAAATGACTACGGTGGGTAAAACTTGGGTTTGCAAAACCTTGGAAAACCCGACACCTAGGTCAGTGCCTTGAAAATAAAATGGTTTGCGAAAACCACGGTGCGAGGATCGTGCCAGCAAAACGAGTCTCCTACACTGTAGCTAAGGACCGATTCCTTCGGAATTTTATCCGAACATATGACAGTACAACCACATGGGTGATATGGGATAACTTCTTGCTAAGTAACTAGCCTCCCAGGGATGTCTTGCATGCCATTGGACTGTGGATCGTGCGGGAGGGCATCGGAGATGCCTCCTGGGTTCCTGGTACAGCATGGTCTCGGATCTACCCTGTTGTTGGTCTCGAGGACCCCTCTAGTTGGCATGGGGTAACCTCGAAGGGTTTGGGAAATGACTTGTCGCGAAAACCTCTACGTCACTAAATTATACCCGATGCGTGTGAGCTGGTGACTAGAGTAAGTCGCGTCGTGTGGGTAAAGTGTACCCCCTCTGTAGAGGTTTAAACTGTTTGAACAGCCATGCCCACGGTCATGGGCGGATGTGAGGTGATTTCTTAGCATAGTTTTGTTTGATTACTGCTTGTGAAAGGATGTTTGCGGATTGGGAATCCAATTTCGGAAAATATTGTGAAGTTGTCAAAGACAGCAGGGCTGTGGGCCCGATGAGGTTGGATCAGCTAGTGGAGCTGGATACCAAAGGCCAACTCTTGAGAGTTGTGCCGATTCAAAGATTGATACAACTCACTCTGATCGGACGAGACTTACCTCGCCCTGATTGTTGAGAAGCAACACTAGCATATTTAAAAAGATTTAAATAAAGCAGGTTGCAAAATAACCAGCCCCTCTTTGAAGCTTGCAACAACCGCCTAAGTTCCCTTAGCTTGCTGAGTACGTAAGTACTCACCCTTCTCTATATATATATAGTTCTCTGCCGGAAGCTAGATGCTAGAGTTGCAGTGAAGTGAAGATTAGGGTTTCGTCCTGGTTCCCAGCCATTGCTTGTGTTGGGACTTAGTCCGTTGTTCCGCTGCTATCGCTGCCTCTGTGTTGTTCGTTGCTGTCTCCGGCTTGCTTCGAAGTTATAATGTAAGTTAAGATATTGTCTATTTAATTATTTATTTAATTAAGGTTCTGTAATGATGCATATCTAATTTTCGTGGATACCAGCGCCGCGTTATGGGACTGATATTGGTATCGTGGTTCCGCGGGAAGTCAATTCGTATTGTTTTCTTGCGGTACGTCCTATTTGGTGCCGTTGTACGGCGGTGCCAAATCGGGGTATGACATAGAGCTTGTTCACGGATTTCCCCGCACAATTTTGCGTGGAGCAAGATAAACATAGAATTGAATTTGTAATACAACTATTAATTATATTATATTTCTATAAATGCAAGTTACAATTATATTCTAAAAGTAGAATTAGATTGTGTATATAACTTTTAACTTCTGTTTTTAATTTTATTGACATAAAATTGTATTGTGTATACACCCTATCGATCAATATCTACACCATTATAATTTAAACCCACTATAACCTAGCATTGTAAATCTTTCTTTTTCTTTCTTCGATTAATGTAGAAATTTATATTCAAGCTCATGATATTAAGATTCTTCGCTTCTTTTTTAAGACTTCTTAGATTCTCTTCTTTGTTCACCTATGATCTACTATTCACTTTACAACTAACGATTTGATAGGAAGTGGTGGCGATATTTTTTTACATATATATATATATGAAAATGGTTCTATACTCCTAGGAGTATGTACTCCTGCCTGCATCTACCGTCTATATGTATCCAGTCCTCGATTGATGCTTTAGGTATATACCGCTACCAAATAAAAAAAAAGTATGCACTGCTACCAAATAAAAAAAGTATATACCGCTACCAAATAAAAAAGTATATACCGTTACCAAATAAAATATAGGTATATACCACTACTAAATAAAAAAAAGGTATATATTGTACTGCTATTAAATAAAAAAAAGTACATACTACCCCCTATAAAACCCCCTATAAAAGAAAGTGTATGTATGCAGGTGAGAGTACGTACTCCTAAAAGTACAAAAGAGGGTTCCTATAATATATATATATATATATATATATATATATATATATATATATATATATATATGCAAGCAAAGTAGGAGTATAGAACCAAATGGTTGAGTATGTACTCCTGCTTGCATCTACCGTCCATCTGTAGCCAGTACTCGATCGATGCTTTAGGTATATACCGCTATTAAATAAAAAAATATATACCCCTACCAAATAAAAAAATATATATACAGCTACTAAATAAAAAATATATACATATATATATACGTATATATATACACACACACTTGTTACAAATCTTTCATGTTTTTATTTGCATTGCCGCAATCTTTAAGCGATGTCTCAATACCGTGGCCTTCTTGGGTCTTGATCGGCATCCTCCGTTTCTTTGAGTTCTCGACCATATGTTTACCTGCCGATTGGTCGGATCAGTGGATTGGCCTAAGACAAAGCCGCTGCCTGGTGTCATTGAGATATATTGCTATATCGATTTATCTCATCTGCGTTGTCTGCATTTGTTCATGTAAGTTGACGCTAAAAAGGACAACATCATGATATTCTCTCAGCACATAGTAACATTCTCTTGACAGGGTGTGGTTGATGCAACTCTCTGTCTAATACACGTTGTTGTGTTGGTGAGAGAGATCCATTCGATACATATAGTTAGTGACAAGCATGGAAGCCCCTACTTGAATCGACTTGGTCTTCGATTCACCTTGAAGTCGTGGAGCCTGTGGGAGCCATGGGCCCCGGGTACCTCACTACAAGCACATGGGCCACTCGGATAGAGGATGGGCCAGATCATGTAATTAGAGACAAGATAGCACCCGGCAGGCTGTACCTTATACAATAAGGAAACATAGCCTTAGTCGGATAGGATTCTATCTCTAATAAGGAAATCCCTTGGTCGTATCCGACTGGGATCCTTACCATGTACCCCTGTCCCCTAGTATATAAAGGGAGGCAGGGCGCCCTATGAGGGCAACGCAAGATCATCGATCACAAATCCACCTCAGAGGAATAACATCTCAACTGGACGTAGGCATTACCTCACCTTGAGGCCTAACCAGTATAATTCCCTCGTGTTCCTCTGCAATCCACCGAATTCCAGTTCGCCGAGTACCCCCATAGTATTATTGCCGGTGCAAAGCATCGACAGTTGGCGCGCCAGGTAGGGACCGGCGAGTTCTTCATCAACAGATTCGATGATCCCATCAACGGAGTCAGGAGCAACAAGTTCTCCAACGGAGACACCATCACCTTCGGAGCCTTGATTTCGTCGCCGATCAACTCGGCAACCTTCTTTGCTGAGGCAGATCCGATCTCGCCAGCCGGAGAGCCAGCCGCGTTGCGCCAGTCGGCCCCAGGGCGTCACCATCTCTTTCGACGATCTACTACGACAGTCCCTCACGTCGCCGGACATCGGGACAACTCTCTCCCTCGGCGTCCGACTCGCGCTAGGCCTTGAGCCAGCGCGGGTTAGGCCAAGAGGGGGAGAGATCGTCAATCTCCCGTACAGTTTCGGCGACGCTGTGCATCCACAACCCGCGCAGCAGACCCGACCTCCAGCGATTCAGTTCGGACACGGTCATGAACCGTTTCAGATTGGATCTAAGGAGGTCGGAGTCGTCCTAACTCCGATAAACTACTCGGAGTCCGACACCAAGTCGGACGGTGGTTCAAGCATCAACTCGGACTCCACCTTGGCAAGCTTCCTCCTCCCCCGCGAGATCTTCATGGCTTCAACACCACCTTCCGAGGTGCGCCGACTGCAAGAGGAGCAGCATGAGGAGGCGCTCGAGTGCAACAAGAGGAGGCCAACCGCCAAGCTCGCAATGACGGGCTTCGACAAGCTGGGCGAGCCGCCCAGCAGCAGATCCTCCGAACCAAAGTCGGCGACCACGATGTCTTCGTCACGCCACAACAGAACGTCGTGGCCGCCGCAACTCTGCTGACACGCTCCAGTTTGGGCCGGACCATCAGGCCACACCAACCATCGCCAAGATCAAGCGATGATTACTGCTGCCGCCTCCAGCAGCAAGAACAGTCAGCAACACTCACGTACCGACCTTCGAACGGGCTCTCCAGCGGCGGAGTCATCTGCATCAGCACGACGACGGCAGCCGGCTCCACCCGCAGCATGAGGAATCCCGCCAAACAACAGCTCCGGCAATACCAACTACGACAACCGGCGGCGTCACCAATACGACCGCCGACACGATCAAGACCTCCGATCCGTTTACAACGCGATCTTCGCCACACTATAAATGCCCGGCGCGAAGAGCGCGAAGAGATGAACGCCGCCGACTGGAGGACGAACACGAGCGCTTCGGTCTCCACTACGAGCGACTACACCGCCAAACCGAAGCCCGAGTCCTCACTATAATGAAGGCATCCCAGCCTTTACTCGGAGTTACAGACGTCCGATGCCAGTCGGTTTTAAGCCTACGGGATTGAAAAGTACGACGGCAAGACCAACCCAGAGTCCTGGCTCACCGTTTACGTCCTAGCAGTTCAAGCTGCTGGGGGCGACAGCAGAGCCATGGCTAACTACCTCCCAGTCGCGTTATCCGACTCGGCGAGGACATGGCCCTGACAGCCTCCCAAGGCGGTCGATCGGTTCCTGGGACAGCTCAGGAGCGGTTCATCGCAAAAACTTCCAGGGGACCTACGAGAGACCGGCTTCCGAGCACGACCTCTACCAACTGCATCAGAAAAGAACGAGTCTCTACGGGAATTCATCAAAAGGTTTTCCGAGAAGCGCAATCAAATCCCAAACATCAAAGACGAGGTCGTCATCGCCGCCTTCCGCAAGGGAGTAAAAGACGCCCCGCTCATCGCGAAGTTCACTCGGAAGCCACCTTCCACCGTCCGGACTCTCTTCGACATGGCCAACAAGTACGCCGACTCAGCTGAAGCCGTCGCAGAGGCCTTCGACGAGAAGAAGGAGCCCCGACAAAGAGACAACAGGGCAAAAGCCGACAACGAGCAGCCTCAGAACAAGCCTGGCAACCGCAAGCGGAAGTCGGACAACGAGGTGGCTAACATGGAGCGCAGTCGGTCACGGCCCCAGCGGAACAACGACTACCAGAAAGTCATGACGGGCCTTGCCCCTTTTCATCCAAGGGCCGGCACGCAGCCAAAGACTGCCACATGCTCAAGAAGTTTGCCTCCGAGCAGGCTTCATCATCTGCCGTCGCGACAAGGACAAGGACAAGCCAGACTCGGGTCCGGCTGATGACTTCCAGGACCCCCAAGCCGAACTCAACCACATCTCGGGGCCACTCGCGTACGAATCCAAGCGCAAGCAGAAGCTATCAGCGCGGACATTAACGCGTCTCCACAACGGATGCCCCCCAATACTTGCGCTGGTCAGAGATGGCTATCACCTTCAACCGCGCGGATCACCCAGATCGGGTTTCCCACCCGGGACGATACCCACTCGTCCTGGATCCGGTCGTCAAAAATATTAGGCTGAAGAAAACCCTCATCGACGGAGCAGTGCGCTCAACATCCTGTTCGCCAAGACTTTGGACGAGATGAGAATTCCTCGTCCAGAACTACGGCCGAGCACCGCGCCCTTCCATGGATAATCCCCGGCTGTCATCAACCCCACTCGGGCAGATAACCTTGCCGGTGACCTTCGGCACGCGGACAACTTCCGCACGGAAAACATCTCCTTCGAGGTCGCCGACTTCGAGACCGCATATCATCGATACTCGGACGACCGGCACTCGCCAAGTTCATGGCAATTCCGCACTACACATACATGGTGCTTAAGATGCCCGGGCCAGCAGGAGTCCTCTCCCTCCGCAGCGACGCTAAGCAAGCCTTCACCTGCGACAAGGAGAGCTGCGAGCTGGCTCAAACACAAGAAGCGGCAGTCGGCGCGACAGCATTCGGCAAGCCGCTACATCTGAAGTCGATCAAGATCCAGTTCCGGCGAAAAAAGCAGCAAAGTCGGGAATTTCAGCGGACTCTGACACAAAGAAGATCCCCCTGGACCCTTCCGACCCCTCCAAAAACTGCCCTTAGTCGGGACCGGACTCGACCCCAAATAGGAAGACGCGCTCGTCACCTTCCTCCAAGCCAACAAAGATATCTTCGCATGAAACCGTCGACATGCCGGCGTACCAAGGGAGTGATCGAGCACGCCCTACACGTAAAGCCAGACGCCAAGCCGGTCAAACAACGGCTGCGCGCTTCGCTCAAGACCGTAAGGATGCTATCCGGGAGGAAATCACCAAGCTCCTCGCAGCCGGCTTCATCAAGGAAGTCTACCACCCGGACTGGCTGGCCAACCCCAGTCCTGGTCCGGAAGAAAAACGGTAAATGGCGCATGTGCGTCGACTACACCGACCTCAACAAAGCGTGCCCCAAGGACCCATTTGGTCTTCCCAGGATAGATCAGTGGTCGACTCCACGGCAGGTGCGACCTACTCAGTTTTCTCGACTGTTATTCGGGATATCATCAAATTAGCTTGAAGGAACAAGACTGTTTAAAGACATCTTTCATCACGCCGTTTGGAGCGTATTGCTATACCACAATGCCGTTCGGTCTGAAAAACGCAGGCGCAACCTACCAAAGGGCTATTCAGCGGTGTCGCACACTCAGATCGGCGCAACGTGGAAGCCTACGTCGACGATGTGGTGATCAAGTCTAAATCCAGACAAGACCTCATTGACGACTTGGAAGAAACCTTCCAAAACCTTCGAAGATTCACGATGAAGCTGAACCGACAAGTGCACCTTCGGGTGCCGTCTGGGAAGTTACTCGCTTCATCGTCTCGCACCGCGGCATCGAGGTAACCCGGAGAAAGTCAACGCCATCAAGAACATGGCGCCCCCGACCAACCTCAAAGACGTCCAGAAGCTGACAGGCTGCATGGCGCACTCAGTCGTTATCTCCCGACTGGGCGAACGGGCATGCCCTTCTTCAAGCTCCTCAAAAAGGCGGACACCTTTCAGTGGACCCGGAAGCCCAGCAAGCCTTCGAAGACTTCAAAGAATTCCTCACATCACCTCCCGTGCTAGCGTCACCCCTGCCCCAGGAACCACTAATGCTTATCTGGCGGCAACAACACAGTAGTCAGCACGGTGCTGGTAGTGGAGCGATCCGAACAGGGTCATCTTCAAAAAATACAACGGCCCAATCTATTTTGTCAGCGAGGTTCTTGCCGACTCCAAAACAAGATACCCGCAGGTCCAGAAGCTGCTATACGGCCCTACTCATCACAGTCCGAAAGTTGGTGCACTACTTTCAAGCACATCAAGTCACGTGGTCACAGCGTTTCCACTCGGGGATGTCCTTCATAATCGCGAGGCCACCGCCGAATCGCTCAATGGGCACTCGAGCGATGGCGTTTGACATCACCTTTCAACCACGGACAGCTATCAAATCTCAAGCTCTAGCCGACTTCGTGGCCGAGTGGACAGAAGTCAACTCCCAACACCAACAACAAAGCTAGAGTTCTGGACAATGTACTTCGACGGTCCTTACGGATCGGCGGTGCCGGGGCTGGTGTCATACTGACATCCCCCACTGGCGAAAAGTTGAAGTACGTACTACAAATCCACTTCCCGGCTTCCCACAACGCGCCGAGTACGAGGCTCTCGTTCACGGGCTCCGCATCGCCATATCACTCGCATACGTCGACTGGTTGGCGCGGAACTCCCAACTCGTGGTCAACCAAGTCATGAAAGACTGACATGTCTCGACGACACAATGGCGGCATACTGTCAGGAGGTCCGCAGTTGGAAAACAAGTTCGACGGGCTGGAAATCACACACGTCCTGCGTCAATACAACGACGCGGCCGACGAGCTGGCAAACATGGGATCAAGCGAGAAGCGGTCCCGACTGGAATCTTCGTCGAGCAACTTATGGAGCCATCAGTCAGAAGAAACCGGCACAAGAGCAGTCGGAGGCGAGCCACCCCGACTACCGACGAAGTGCTGCACATATGTCAAGACTGGAGGTCCTGTTCTCAAATTCCTCCTGGACGATGAACTCCCAGACGATCGCAATCAAGCCGAGCAAATCAAACGTCGAAGCAAAAGCTTCCTGCGAGTCGGAGAAGACCTGTACCGAAGGAGCGCATCCGGTATCCTCATGCGCTGTGTCACCACCGAGGAAGGCAAGCAGATTCTGCATTCAATCCACTCGGCATATGTTGCAACCACGCTGCATCCAGGACGTTAGTCGGAAAAGCTTACCGGCAGGATTCTTCTGGCCCACCGCAGTCACAGACGCCAAAGACATCGTTCGCAAGTGCGAGTTGCCAGTTTTCTTCGCAAGACAGACAAATCTCCCCGCCCAGGGAACTCCAGACTATCCCCATCTCTTGGCCATTCGCAGTATGGGGCTCGACATGGTCGGCCATTCAAGAAAGCGCCAGGAGGTTCACACATTTATTCGTCGCAGTGGATAAATTCACCAAGTGGATGAGGCTAAACTGTCGCAACAATCACAGCGGCACGAGCGAAGGACTTCATCTTGAGTATACTATACCGGTTTGGGGTCCCTAACCGCATCATAACCGACAACGCACTCAGTTCGCGGCAGGCCTATTCCAAGATTTCTGCGACGACTTCGGCATCAAGATCTGCTATGCGTCTTGGCACACCCGCGGAGCAACGGCAGGTTGACGAGCCACGGCATGTCTTACAAGCATCAAGGCCAGAATATACGACTGACTACAGCATATGCGGGTCGGTGGGTACAAGAACTACCATCCGTTCTCTGGTCTCTCAGAACCACGGTTAGTCGGGCAACAGGCAATCCCCTGTCTCCTGGTCTACGTACTGAGGCCATGCTACCGACTGAGATACAGTTCGGCTCTCCGCGAGTCCGGGCTTACTCCGAAGACGATTCCAACAGCACCCGACTGATCGAATTAGATCAGCTGGAAGAAGCAAGAGATGCCGCAACAATCCATCGGCAAGATATCTTCAAGGCCTGCGTCGCTACCACAATCGCAATGTCCGTGGCCGCGCCTTCTTGGTCGGATCTCGTTCTAAGGAAGATACAAACCACCAAGGACAGCATAAACTATCCCCCATCTGGAAGGCCGTTCATTATAGCCGAGGTCACGCGCCAGGCGCCTACCGACTGAAGACCAAAGACGGCTCCTCATCACCAAACTCATGGAATATAGAACAGCTACGTCCTTCTATACCTGAGTTTTACTTTTTCAGCTGTGTACAGTTTTTTCCTGACTCACTACGCCGCTTGTTTCCAATCGAGTAGTGAGTCGGGGCTGTATGGGGATATATGTTTCTGTCAATAACATACAAGCTTATCTCACCTCGGTTATGAAGCCTTGCCACGACTGATGCGTTGGCCCGAAGTATAGCATCTTCCTCTGAACGATTTTATCAAGTTCTATCGAACTAACTCGGTGCATGCTACATGGTCGGGTAAAGCTAATGAAACCGAATAATAAGTTTGGCGGCACGACACATATATTCACACATGATCGTATATGAAAGCATATGTATACACCGACTACAAATATATTGCCTTTACAGACCCAGGTCTCGGGTAATCGTCAGCAGTCGCTTCGCCTGTGAGATCAGCTCCAGCGCTTCCTCGGCGTCGTCTCCTCGGAAAATCCCTCCCCGATGGCCTCAATGTCCGCCCTCGGTAGATGGACTTGGTCATTGCTAGGTCTGGGCCACGCCTGGCGGCAACCCGCTCGTCTGAGTACCTTTTCAGGCACTCGGCGCATCCTCGAGACGCCCCCATTATTGAGGAATTCTGCACAGCTGGTCCCCACTGGGCGGATCCACAAGGTCAAGGAGCCCCTTCACGGACCCGACGAGGGCCTCCCGTGACTCCCGGATTGATCTTATCTCCTCCGTGTAGAACCGGTACTGGGCCTGGACGTTGGCTCTCATGCCTGCCCAGATCGGCCGGCAAGTATGCTTGTCAGGATCGGCTACACGCAGGGTGAATAATGTATTGGCTGAGTTCACAGTCGGGTTGAGGACTTACTTTCGTAGTCGGCCTCCCACCCGGCCACGGTCTTCTCCAGTTCGGCCTTCTCCTTACCGAGCTCGACGACGGCCTTCTCCAACTCGGACTTCTCCCGGCGTCAAGCTCGTATTGGCTTTTGTCAGTCGGCCTTGACTTTTTTCAAGCTCGGCCTTGGCTTCTTCGCCTCCTTCAGCTGCGACTCCCTCTCCGCTTCGAGGTCTGCACCACAGATTAGCCAAGAGCTCAATCGCGCAGTCATCACACCACCAAGCAGTCGGATCGACGTCACTGGACGATTACACCAACGGTCCAGTCGGGGAGATATGCTCGAGGATTTTACCTCTGACCTTCTCGGCTAAGGCCCATGTCTCAGCCCTGAGCCGATCAGCGCCGCTCTTCAGCCAGGCCTCCCTACTCGTGTGACGCGCCTCCATCTCGGCCTTTCAATGCCCGGAGCTGTTGTAGTTCCGCGAGATGGGAGCCATCTCGACTAGGATCTCTAGTCATTGCCTCATTGCGGTCGACGAGTTTCTACTCAGGACAAGGAACAAACCGACGACAGAGTCAAACATCAAGACAAGAAGATTGCTGGAGCTTCACTACGAGAATCATACCGCGACCCCTTGGGACCCATTTGATGGCGGCACGAATCAGGCTCTCGCGCTCTCTCCTTGCGACGATTTCATCAAGTCTGAAGCTCTTCATAGTGCCGTCGCGAGTGGTCCACGAGAAGGTCCGGGCATCACGCGTGGGGGCTTCGATCCGAGGCAAATGTGGGATCTCTGGGCGGCGGCAACGGCGACGATGGCGGCACGACAACCATGAAGGCGACGGGTCCCGGCCTCGGCATCGCCTTCCCCTACAACATTGGGGACCGGATCGGGGATCCGTCCCCTGCTTCCGCGACGTTTATGGTGCCTCAAGGCGGGGCCTCAGCTCAACGGCCACCTCTTGGTCGACTGGCGGTAGGGCCCTGTAGTCGGAGCCACCTCGGTTTCAGCAACCGGGCTGCCACCGGCACAGCAGGTGTGCTTGCTGCTGCTGACTCGGCTGGGTGGATCATCAAGCGGGGGCAGATGGGCCGACCTTCTGATCAATATCGCTCGCCTGCACAACGAAGCAAGACATCAAGACTGTATTCAACATTCGACAAAACTACAGAATGCTCGGAGTAGCGCACCTCTTGGGAAAACTTCAGCTTCCTGCCAGTCGTGCCCGCTCCCCGGCGAGCGCTGGCATCGGCGCTCACCCGACGGTGTCGCCGACGACAGAGGCATATCGGCCTGAGTCGGCCTCGACTCTGGTACGGTTGGTTCGTTCCTTCGCCCCAATCGGCCTCCGCTCTGGTTGGCCCTCGGCGCGCTGTTGCTGGGCATGACAACGTCGAGCCCAAGCCAGCTGCTCTCAGCCTGGGACTCGACCGCGTAGGCGTGGGCAGCGTGTCCTTTATCTTCAAGCTACCGCTCACGGCACGCGCTGTCATGGCCCCCTCGCCCCGATATAAAATTGGCTTTTTCCCCGCTCTCTTGGAGTCGGGTTGGCATCAGAGGGACTCCTTGGCCTCTTCTTCGACGCGACCGCAGACAATGGGCGAGAATCTTCATCAAATTCCTCATGCCACTACAAGCAAGTCGGCAAGATACCATCACGCAAGGTTGAACAATCATCGTTCCACAGCGTTCACCACAGAAGAAAGTACGAGTTTACCTTGGTCCGCGCCGATGAAGCTATAGGCAGCAACTCGCGTTATCATCTTCGTGGCAACGACCCTTCTGAGAAGTAGCCGAACAGGTATCGGTTACTGCCCCTTGTCCGCTGTCTCGCTGCCACCCGTCGGATCGGCTTACCTCTGAAGGCCCAGCCGAAAGCACTTCTCAGCTTCAGCGGCTGACGCGCTATCAGGAAACGACGAGCCACCCAGGGCCCTGTCAAGCCGGCTCTCTTGAGGTCATCTATCTTCGTTAGCAATATGTGTGCCTGGCCCAGTTCTTCAAAGGTTGGCTCCGAAGACCAGCTTGGCAACACCACCGGCGGCATACCAGTAAACGGGGCAAGGAAGGAGCCAGATTGGCGCAGTAAAACCACCCTTGTGCCAGCCCTTCAGAGAAGATTTCAAGGGCAAATCGATATATGTTTTCTTCCATCACTCCTTAGTGAAGACCAGCCCCCCCAATCACACTGATATTACTCTTGGAAGGCTGGGCTTGACATGGAACAAATGTCGGAAGAGATGAAATGGGGCTCAACACCCAGAAAGCACTCGCAAAGGTAACGAATATGGAGATCTGAAGAATCGAGTTGGATTTAAATGCACCAACTCCAGCCCGTAGAAATCAAGGATGCGGCGGAAGAAATCAGACGACGGAAGACACAAGCCCCGATCAAAGAAAGAGGCGAAAACTACCGTTTCACCAGGCCGGGGTTGGCTTGACTCATCCCTCGCCGACCGCCAACGGATCACTCTTGCTGAGCAACTTCAGCTCGCTCTCCAGCCGTCTCAGCTTCACCGAGCCGCAATCCGAATCGCCAAGAACTCCCTGGCGCACCCGCAGGATTCGTCACCTTCGGCATGACTGGAGGCGTTGAGATTTGGGGGAAAGCAAATCGGGGGCTTGGAATAGATGAAGAGGATTGAAATCGCCCGAGTCCGGGTGGGGAGCGGCTGCTGCTAACCCTAGCCGGGCGGGAGGCGAAAAGCTAGGCGCGAAGGTGGAAGATGAAGAGATTGGTTGCTTTGGGGAAGACGATGGAATCTTTTTCTCTCTCCCCATCCTTTTATAGCCTGAACCGACTAGACGGGCCCAGGCCTACACAGTTGGTATTGGGCCGACAAGATATGAGTTCCTACAGTAGCATGCTCCATGTGGGCCGCCCGCAGGCTGAGTTGAAATTATAGCGCTGGTGCTACTCACAGGAATCGATGAGGTAAACAGATATGCTTCATGAGAGCCTTACTGCTAAACAAATATGTTTGGGTATCTGTTTTATCCACCAGGTCTCGAGGATATATCCTTATAAGGATCACAAGCTGGTCTTCATTAAAATTGGGGAAGCAGGTATCTTTCTCGGGAACACCTGACCACGTAATGGATTTATTTTCATAAAGTGGAACTCGGCCTACATGCGTGGCCATCAGTTGCCATGAGCAACATTATTCCAGCCGACATGACGCTGAAGAGTCTAACTCTCGAGTGGTGCACTGCTCGGGAGAGACTATAAATTTATCATTCCCGCTGACATGATGCGGATGAGTCTAACTTCTGGGTGGGACGCCACTCGGGAAAGACTATAAACACTCCCTTTCCAGCTGACATGACGCTGAAGAGTCCCATATACGAGTAGTATCCTACTCGGCAAGACTATAAACACACATTCCGACTGACATGAAGTCGAAGAGTCCTATATACGAGTAGCCTCCTACTCGGCAAGACTATAAATTATATTCCAGTTGACATGATACCGAAGAGTCTCATATACCAGTAGTAATCTACTCGGGAAAGACTTCCAGGTTAAAGATCTTTGACTTTATGTTTAATTGTCTTCACAATTAAGCACAAAGTCGGGGGCTACACCTAATAGGTGCGCCTATTCGGCGCACACTATTCATATATCTACATGAAGCCCTTCATAGCCTCGTGGCCAGCTGACATGAAGCAGGACTCGGGAAGACTTACTCGGACAAAGAGTACTCGGGAGCATCGCACTCGGGTAACCTTCACCGTGGAGGAAGAGCACTCGGCATCAGCTGTGACTCAACTATGAAGGTCTCAGGGGCTACTGTGGGAGCCATGGGCCCCGGGTACCTCACTACAAGCACATGGGCCACTCGGATAGAGGATGGGCCAGATCATGTAATTAGAGACAAGATAGCACCCGGCAGGCTGTACCTTATACAATAAGGAAACATAGCCTTAGTCGGATAGGATTCTATCTCTAATAAGGAAATCCCTTGGTCGTATCCGACTGGGATCCTTACCATGTACCCCTGTCCCCTAGTATATAAAGGGAGGCAGGGCGCCCTATGAGGGCAACGCAAGATCATCGATCACAAATCCACCTCAGAGGAATAACATCTCAACTGGACGTAGGGCATTACCTCACCTTGAGGGCCTGAACCAGTATAATTCCCTCGTGTTCCTCTGCAATCCACCGAATTCCAGTTCGCCGAGTACCCCCATAGTATTATTGCCGGTGCAAAGCATCGACAGAGCCGAAATTGATTTGGCTTGCCCGGCTGGTTTCCTTAATTACTGAGCAGGTAACATAACGTGCTTGTTTCTAGCTCATATATTTAACGTGGTAATTTCTAGACTCCAAAATAAATATAATGCATTCTTTTGAGATTATCTTAATAATATAATAAATAGATAGATAGATTTTTTATTTTGAATCATGGCTAATCCTAGAATTTTTTTATTTTTATATTTTTTTAATAAAATATTTACAAAAGTATACCTTCATAAAAATATACTCCCAACACTCCCGAGGCGATTAATGACGTGGCAGACGGCCATCGGTCGGGCAGCCGACAGTCATCTGCACTTTTGCAAGCGGCTTCCTAGCCATTAAAAAACTACCCTCTACGAGGGCAGCAAGAGAGCCGCCTGAAAAAAATGCCAGCCGCGGGGCCGACGTTCTTACGGGCGGCCCCCTTGTTGTCCTCCTAGAGGGCGGTTTTTTAATGGCCAGGGGGCCGCATGCAAAATAACTGGCTCGTGGGTCGGCTATTTTACAGGTGACCTCCTTGCTGCCCTCTGGAAGGACGGTTTTTGGACAACCAGTGGGCCGCCTGCAAAATGGGGACGGTACAGAACCGCCCAGCAGTTCTAGGGGGGTGGCGGTTGGACCGGCTGCCTCAACCCGGTCAGACCGACCGGGTACAGAACCGCTTGAAAGTTGTGCCTATTTCTCCCTCACGCGCGCTATCTATCTTAAAACAATTATAACTTTCACATATGGTCTTGGAATCAAACAAATAAGTACTCTGCGGACATCTACAGAAAATTTTACATCTGTTTCTCCCCCACTTCATCGAGTTTGTCCAAAAAATTTTTGCGAAATTCGGCCGGGAAGATTGAGTTTTTAAGGTCCGAAGTTTCAGCACGGTTTTTAAAGCACGCTCACAATTTTCTACAGGCCACATCTTACATCGGTTTGAGCTGCACCTTCACGAGATTTTGCTATTCTTGAGTTCCTAGTTGAGAAAAAATATCAAAAAAACAAAGTGGCTATTTTGCAAGCGGCCCCTGGCCGCCCAAAAACCGCCCTTTAGGAGGGCGGCAAGGGAGCCGCCTATAAAATAACCGACCCCGTGGCCGACGTTTTGCAGGTGGCCCCCTTGTCACCCTCCTAGAGGACGATTTTTTGGGCAGTCAGGGGGCCGCCTACAAAAATTCTGACGGCCGTTAAACACGTCATCAAATCGCCCTCTGGGAGGGTGATTTTTAAAAAAACGCCCTTTCAGAGGGCGTTGGGAGTATATTTTTATAAATTTTTAAAATGAAGGTATACTTTTGTAAATATTTTATTAAAAAATATAAAAATAAAAAAAACTCGCTAATCCTATGTCGTGCTTTAGATGGAATTTAAAGGCCCAGCAAGAAAACGGCAGCCTTAATGGGCCTTGGAATTCTAAAAGGCCCATCACGAGGCCTGAGGAGGCCTTCGAGAAGGTTCTTTGGTGGCCTCGCAGACTCTCGTCTTCTTAAGCCGCAAGCACGCGAGGCGACGGCGAGGCCACACGACCTCGCGCCCCCCCCCTCACCACCATGCGGCTCCCCGGCGGCGCACGCCTCGCGCTCCAGCTCGTTCGCCGCCGCTCCCTCTCCTCATCCGCCACGTCCTCGCACGCGTCCCCCTTCCACGCCTCGCGCGTCCTCCACGGAGGTGAGCCTCCGCCTCCTTCTACCCCCACTGGGTCTCCCGATTTCCTGGGGGTCCAGTGCTCTCTCCGGTTGGTTGCGTCGTCCTTGCGGTGATTGATCTCTGGTTGCTTGGTGTGCAGCGAGATGGAGCGATGCGTATCGCGGGGTGGCTCCCGCGTGGAGGTCGCCGTTTTCCTCGCCGAATAGTGCGAGGCTCTTCCACGGTGAGGAGAGTGGGGAAAAGGAGGGGAAGGGATGGTGTTCAGTTTGTTTTTGGTTTGGTGAGCTTGAGTTGAATCGAGTGTGATTCTGCAGGGACGAGGCCGGTGGCGGTGAGGGACTACTACGATGTGCTCGGCGTGAGCAGGAACGCGAGCCAGGGGGAGATTAAAAAAGCATATTATGCGGTATGGTTGGCTGGAATCACGATTAAGTTTTTAGGAAATTGGCTATGGTTGTTGCTTAACAAAGCTATGTCATGCTTAGGATGTAAATTGAGCGCACCAATGCTGCACTTCTAGTTCTATACTGTTAAGGCTTGGATTGGGCAGTGAAGACTGTGTTGGAATATGGTGTTACAACAGACTAAACTCTTAGCTGCTAGTTTTAGTGAAGTTGTTATATTTTGGGACGGAGGGAGTACACTCTTAGCCTTGGTTACTGTAGCACACAGTGGCATTTCCTTTTCTTTATGCATCATCAAAAGAATTTCTTTTCCTTGTGTATTGTTTACCTTATAATCCTATCTTTTTTTTAATCCTAAAAGCTTGCGAAAAAGCTTCATCCAGATACAAATAAAGGTGATTCTGATGCAGAGAGGAAGTTTCAAGAGGTTCAGCGAGCTTATGAGGTACAATTTCAGCACGGAATACTTGGTAAAGGTTTGCTAGTTTGTAAGAATACTGATACATACTTAATTTTTCCTTCTTTGCAGACTTTGAAGGATGAGCAAAAGAGATCATTATATGATCAGGTAACAATTCAAACCATTTAATTGAACAAATGCCAACATTTTTACCATCAATTTCTAATGGTATATTATTTATATTATCATGAGTTTGGAACCTCAATTCAGTGTTTACCAAGGCATTAGGCGGGAAGGTACTGCCTAGCTACAAGCTTACGATCATCTTGTAGAGCACTGCCTTGATTCATTAGTTATCCTATTCTCATATTAGTGGTAGTAAACTAGTAACTATTCAACTTGACTATTACGTGATTGTTGCTTTTTGTTGCTACACCCTGTTGTCAGCAGCAATGTCTTAGAAGCTTACAATACCAACTTTTGAGAGTAAACTTGTCCTTGGCCTGATCTTTTACAGGTTGGCCCTGATCAGTATGAGAAAGCCTCTGCTGGGGGAGGACCTGGTGGTCCATTTGAGGGGGGTTTTGGCAATCCATTTGAGGATATTTTTGGTGGAGGTGGTGGTGGCGGAATGAATGATGTATGCAATCTTTTCTTTAATTATTTGTCACCAGCTTTTATTTTGGTGGTTTTGCTCCTTTTTAGTTTTTATCATTTTTCTATAACCCATGTCACTGAGTATATACTGAAAAAAGGTATTGTTGTCTGCGGAAATTCATTTTATCTTTGTAGTTTTCTTGTTATTGAATTGTTTGAGGTAAGCAGAAAGTTGTGTTCGTTAATCATCAGGCGCTACATACTGTGACGTTGCCTCGTGTTGGCCAATGTCTTTTTCAGAAACGGTTCTCTCTTCTTTCATTGCATTATTTAGTTATTTTACAGCTTGCTAAACATATAGCATCTCGTCATCCTTCATTTTGTAGATGTTGACCTATCAAATCATATGCTTGTATATTTTAATCATACGAATATAATGAAACTAATAAGACTTCTGTTGTCTTTGTGTAAATGAAGTTCTTTAGAAACATCTTCAGAGAGAGAGAATTTAGCGGACACGATGCCAAGGTTCTTTCTACACATATTTTTTTTTCACCTATCATATTTTTTACTCTCTGAATCTCAGTTTCATGCTCCATTCTACAGGTTGCAGTTGAAATATCATTTATGGAAGCAGTTCAGGGGTGCACAAAGACAATCAATTTTCAGACTGCTGTTACATGTGACACCTGCCGTATGTAGACACGCTTCTATTTACTGTGCACATCAAAGTATTCATGTCCTTCCAATAGTTATTAATGAGGGTTTTTTTTTTCCAGATGGAGCTGGCGTACCCCCTGGAACCAAACCTCAAACTTGCATGGCCTGCAGGGGTTCAGGATTTGTTAGTCCTTCCCCTAGCATAATTATAGCTATTTAACAGGGCATCTCATTTAAATGTTTGTGCTGTGCTTATTTTATTTTTGTTTTCCCTGTATCATTGGCAGATCTCCATGCAAACTGGTCTCTTCAGGATGCAATCGACATGCACACAGTGTGGTGGTAGTGGGAAGACTGTGAAGGTGTGATGTCCCTTTTTTATGATAACTTTAAATAAATCATCTAGAATGTTAACTGTTTAGAATTCTTTTCCTCGGAAGAGCTATTTAAAGTTCCATGCCAGCTGACCAGAATTTTTGTATGATGTAGGGTTCCGTACTTCTAAACTTGACCATCATACAATATGCTTATTCATTACGTCTATGAACCATTCTGATTTTTTCATTTTGTGATCTTGTGACTTGTAATGTAGGTAGTTACTGACTGCACCTAAGCCAGTTGTCTGATATTAGATATATGAATTGAATCAGCCAGAACTATAAGGGACACACTTTCTGAACCATGTTGTTCTTTATGAAATTAATATGTACTTGAGCTTTGAAGTTATCTTGCCCACTATATGCCTTCTGTAGAGTGTCTAGATTCTAATTAATCATGATGAGCTGGTGATTACAATGTTCTTATTTTGTAGGAATTCTGCAAGTCATGCAAAGGGAGGAAAGTTGTTCCAGGAACAAAAACCATCCGACTCAACATAGAGCCTGGTAGATTTCAAGTTGTTGGCATTCACTTTATTTGTACCTACGTACTCTTGCTATATGTTACTAAATGCCCTTGGGAATTGATCTGTTCATTCAGGTATGGATGATGGTGACGTTATAAAGGTGACTAGATCAGGTGGAGCAGATCCAGACGGCGGTAGTCCTGGTGATCTTTATGTAACATTGAAGGTTGGTCCTCTCCATGTTAGCAGTTATGCCATTGGCCAATGAATGATAATAAGCAGAAACTTTGGGGCCAGGCAGGGGCCAAGCACTCGACGCAGCTGCTATAGGTTGATCCTAGTGCTAGAAGAGTAGTTTCTGGTCATTTGTTCTATTTTGTTTGTGGCGTGTCGGTTATATATTGGGATGTCTGTGTACTTATACTTACTTTCTTCTTAATGCAATGATACGCAGCTGTCCTGTGTATTTGAGAAAAAAGATAATAAGCAGATGACCCTCATAATACTTTTTTTTCCAGGTTTGTGAGGATCCGGTATTCCGAAGAGAGAAAGGTGATATTCATGTAGATGCTATATTGAATGTGACTCAGGTAAGTTAAGCCTGCTTATATTTCTGCATCCTATGCTTATTTATTTGTCACTACGCAGTTCAGTATTGAAAATCCTTAGCACCAAAATGAGAACTCAGTTATTGGCCATACTATTGCTGTTATCACATTCTGTTTTGGCTGAGCTGGTAACCTAAGTGAGGGTGCAAGTGGTGGTCTGTAGGCAGGACTGTGTTTGCCTTCTGGGCTGGGTAATAACAAGTTTACCTTAACTGATTGTGTTTGTTGAATTTCGTCATGGAGCACTAACTATTGCTAGCAGACTAGGTTCCTTATTTGCCACAGTGCAGACAAACAACAAATGATTTTCACATTGATGAGATTGCACATGAGCTAAAGTGCGTAATGTTTACTGAGTAACGATGCTGTGGTGATTGTCTGAGAATCTCCAGTGATTATGTAGTAATACTATACTAAACTAGCAAAGTTGTTGAGTAGTCATCTCTTCCACAGTATATTTTACCGGTGTTCAAATTTGGATTAACTGCATGCATGTTTGTAGGCAATTTTGGGCGGGACAGTTCAAGTTCCAACTCTCACTGGAGATGTTGTTCTAAAGGTAACTGCAAAATTAGCTTACCCGTCAACTTCGATCTTCTCCTTTGTTTATTATGTCAGAATTCTCCATCCTCATGTATTACAGGTCAAGCCTGGTACTCAGCCTGGCCAAAAGGTTGTTCTGAGAGGAAAAGGTAAATTGCATTACATGCTCAGTTAATTTGCATATTGTTGCATATTTAATATTACATGCTCAGTTACACATCTGAGAAAAAATGGCAAAAAATGGCGTCCGCAAGGGCCATATCTATTAGAAAACAGCGCCGTCATGGCTCATAGGAATGTGTGGTGGTTGATTCATTTCATGTTGCCTATAATGATAAACATCACTATATCCTGCAGGAATCAAGACAAGAAATTCGTCATACTATGGAGATCAGTATGTTCATTTCAATGTCAACATCCCTGCGTAAGTTCCTTTCAAAACTTACTGAATTACCCTATGCTGTTACTAGTACTTCTCTTAAAATTTTTATTTAAAACTATTTGCAGGAATTTGACTCCGAGACAGCGCATGCTGATTGAGGAATTTGCGAAGGAAGAGCAAGCTGAAGAAGAGAAAGACGCGAAGGCAGCAGGGGCATCAGGATAGCTGATTTTAGGAATCACCCACATTTCGTTAGTGCTTTAGTCTCATCATATATCGCGAGATAGAATAGGCTGCTGCCTGAAATTTGCAGGGGCAAGATAATAGTTTGGTTGGATGCATGCAATTTTACATGCCGACATGTAGCAGTTTCAAATTTTGTAGCTGGGAATAATATACACCACGCCGCCTGATGTTGCAATCTCCAAGGTCATTAGTATCAGTGAGACAGGCGGCAGGATCTTGTATTGTATAATTGTGTGTTAAGAGAGTATGAAAACCCACGGTGCCAATGTGTACTCACGCCACTAGTTGAGATTCTGGCTCTATTCATTTTTCCAGTGCTCGATTTTGTTCCCAGCAACTCTTGCTGGAAAGGCTACTGGAGAAAAACATGTTTTTTTTGGATCTTTTAGTGCATCTATCTACTTCGTATGCTGACACCAAATTAGTTTTTCAGATGATGTGCCGAATAGCAATTGTTCACTTCTGCTAAACAATCCAACTATTTTCCTTCCAATTTTTGCCTACAGGCTGCTTCCTGTTGCTGATGCCATGGACGCGTGTACTCTCTTCTTCCAAAACTTTTTTGAAAAAAAAATTCTTCTTAAGAACGGAACAATTTTGCAGTTATTCAGGGAACTGAACCAGTTTCTGTAAAAATTCTGTGAAATGATACGGGAATTAGTTTTCGTAAAATCTCCAAAATTTGTCAAATCCAATTGGCTACATGCGTTGCTGAATTCTGTCCACACGCTCTCTTGCACACAACAAATGCCGGTCTCGTGTCATCTCCAATGGTGGACATCGCCGCAGAAGAGGACGGCGATGAGGCCCACGATGCTGGCGTGCTGCAAGCTCTACATCTCCGAGAGCCGCAACGCCTCGGCGCTGCGGGCCATCGAGCAGGCGGCGACCGGCGCCGTCCTCGTCAACCGCTTCACCGACGACGCCTACAACCGGGTGGGCTACACGCTCGTCGCGCCGCTCCTCCCCACGCCGGCGCCGCCGCTGCGGCGCGCCGTGTTCGGCATGGTCAAGGCGGCGCTCGATGCCATAGACTTCGGCGCGCACGCCGGCACACACCCGCGGCTCGGCACCGTCGACCACATCTGCTTCCACCCCCTCGCCCAGGCCTCCCTCCACCACGTCGCCGACCTCGCCGGAGCCGTGGCCGCCGACATAGGAGAAAAGCTCCAAGGTTGGTGCGCTCTCGACTCCTCTTCTCCTTGACTTCTCCCTCCAACGATGGTGGATTCTAATGGCGAGCTCGCCGGCGCCGGCGCCGCAGTGCCGACGTTTCTGTACGGCGCGGCTCACCGGGGGGGGAGGACGCTGGCCTCCATCAGGAGGCAGCTCGGCTACTTCAAGCCCAACTCCTCCGGCGACCAATGGCGGGGGGCGCCGGAGACGGACGCCCTGCCCGTCGCCCCGGACGCCGGCCCGTCGGAGAGGTCGGCGAGATCCAAGGGCATGGTGGTCGTCGGCGCCACCGGCTGGGTCGACAACTACAACGTGCCCGTCTACACCGCCGACGTGGAGGCGGCGAGACGGATCGCCCGCGCTGTCAGCGAGCGCGGCGGCGGGCTCCGGTCCGTGCAGGCGATGGGGCTCGCGCACGGCGACGGCGTGGTGGAGGTCGCCTGCAACCTGCTCGACCCGGCGAGGGTCGGGGCCGATCAGGTGCAGGACATGGTGGAGCAGCTCGCCGGTGGCGAAGGCCTCTCCGTCGGCAAAGGCTATTTCACAGATTTTTCGCAGGATAAAATCGTCGAATTGTACTTCAAGTCAGCAGCTAACACTGAGGATTAACTGCATCGACAAAACGCAAAGGAATTCTCACAAAATTAATGTTAATTTGAGGACACAAACTGACAGCCAGTGATCAGTTTTAACTCAAATTTGCAATGGCATTATCATGTGTTTATAAATTTGCATATCATTTACCAAATAGCATGACGATACCTACAAAAAAAAACCAGAACGGTGTGCACATGGCTGCAGTGTTCATCAGAAGCAATGCATTTCAAGCCAGGTGCTTTCAATTTCTCCAGTAATTACAGAGTGCAATACATCCATGATGTGCGATCCACCAGCATGAAAAATAACAACACCAGCGACAAACTCATAGGACAAGATTCCATGATGTTGGTCTACAGTGAACAAGCAATTTGTAGATCCATTCAGTGGATGTTACTATTGTTTTGTAGTCTGAGGCTCAAGCGGTCAAGCCACCCAGGCTTTGTTATTTGGCATCGGATTGATCATCAGATCATCGTTGGTTCTCCCTCCTCCGGGCATATCTGGTCCTGTCATTGTACCTAGGCCTATCTGATGCTCTCTGTGGCACAGGCTCTACCCTCCTCTGCCTCTCCGGAGACCTCTGAACAATCTCTCCATTAACAAAGAGCTCAGCTGCAAAACAAAATAGATCAAACGGCATTAGTACAGTTTTATTCCCAACAATAATCAGAGTGCAGCATATCAACTCATCCTACCAAGCAACAGACAACCCATAAGACATCAAAACATCAAGCCAAGATCCATGCAAACTGGTGATTTTGTTCAGCATGTAATATTCTACCATAAACAAGCTAGATTAACCCAAAATATAGCAAGCTAGATTAACCCAAAATATAGTGAAGCATTTTATGAACTTCTGATGTCTGAAACGTAAACAGTAAAAGACCAACAACGACAAATAAACTGTTGATGTTTCATCTCAACTGATCCACACAGCTTCAGTGTACTGAAGAGTAGAAGAGAAAAGAAGAGTTTCCTTTTAAGTCCATTAGCATTCAAAACAAGGCATTGCCTAAATAGCTATCTTGCTTTGCCAAGATGGACTGCATAACAACATGGCACAAATCCATGAGAAGTGCACAAATAAATTCATTTGCTTCTGCAAGAAATCATAAATGATAAGAAACAAGCAAACGTAAAATTTTTTGAGGGAACATTGGAAAATGGACTCTAACTTGTCATAGGGAAAATTTTCAACTTCCCTATGTTCAATGGCATTATCATGTTGCCATGTTTCATCCCCACTGACCTGTACCCCACTTCATTTGAGGTGCAGAACCGTTGGAGAGACACTTGCTATTAGTCCATTAGCATTCAAAGCAAGACATTGCCAATTAGGCTTCACCACTTTGCCAAGATGGACTAGAAGCCTAGAACATCAGTTAAGTATTGTTGAGTGAACAACATATCAAATCCGTAAGAATAGTCACCATCAAGACTCAAGGGGGAAGGGGCAGTAAATGTGCTATTAATGTCACTGATCTGAACCCCATTTTGCAAAGGTGCAGAACCGTGAGATACATTTGTTATTAGTCCATTAGCATTCAAAGCAAGACATTGCCAGTTAGGCTTCACCGCTTTGCCAAGATGGACTACAAGTTTGTTAAAGAATAGCCATTGATCATGGCCTTGAATTAATAAAAAACTCGAGAGGTTGTAAAATGTGCTATTAATGTTTCATCTCCACTGATCTGAACCCCATTTTACCAAGGTACCAAACCGTTAGAGACACATTTTTGTAAGTCCATTAGCATTCAAAGCAGGGCATTGCCTATATGGCTTCACAGCTTTGCCAAGATGGACTATTAGTGGAACATCAGTGTGCCGTATGAACAGGCTTGACAAGCCACATGTCATGAAATCATTGTCTCAGAATCCAGACAATGTTCATCTTGATGCAGCTGCTAAAATATATTTTGAACTTTGATAGTATTAGTGTAAAATGGAAGCTAAAAATGACTATAGGGGGTTCATCACATCACCAATTGGGATAGCATCTAGAACGTCAATCAATTAGTCATTAGATGAAATGACAGAGCCATTGATTTCCTAAAGAAAACCTGCTGAAGTTATGAGGTTGTGAAAGAAAGCTACCTCCATAGTCCTTGTGCTCGGGATCAACATAGGAATCCGGGAGCACAAACAGAACACCAGGGAGCCCTGTAATACAACAACACAGTGAATCAGATACATTAACACACAATGCGTTAGATGTACTTTCATCCTAGGTATTTATGAAACTAAATCATACACAATGAACAAACCTTCCAGCTTGTTGGATGTCTCCTCGTCTATCTCGCACCCGAAACCAAAGTATCTCTCGCACGAGACGTTGTAGATCTTCTTCTTGGCCTCCTCCTCACTGCACCGCACAACAGACATACATAAGGAATCGGCCTCGGACCAACTAAACTGAGAAGCAAATACAGAGATAAATCGGCAGAGTTCTACCTTCCCAGGACCTTGGCGAGGGTCTGGATGTAGCAGTCAATCATCTGCTGCTTGGTGGCGCCCTCCCCGCCTGGCTTGTCCATCACGATGAGCCAGTGCTCGTAGTCGCACCCGGGGAACAGCGGGGCCATCTCCGTCGGCGCGCGGTCTCCACCGCCGCCTCCGCCGGACCGCATAGGGGAGTACCCATCGCCCCCCGGTCGCCGCGCAAACCCGCGAAGGAAGCCGACGCGCGAGACCGCGGCGGCCGCAACCGCAGGGCGCAGCAGCGACTCCGGCACCCCGGGGCTGCGGCGGAGGAGAGCGGAGGCCGAGAAGGAGGAGGTGCGGCGGGAGAGGAGCCTCCGCGCGGCGGCGGCGGCGGCGGCGGCGGCGGCCATCGCGGGGTAAAACCCTAGCGGCCGGGTTTTGGGGAGTGGAGTAAGGGGAAAATGACGCGAGAAGCCTTGCTGCGGAACGCCATATTTAAAGCTGCGTGGTTCGTGTTTAGATGGCCTTTTATGGGCCGGATTTGAGGCCCACCAAAGCCCAATTTATGAAAGTATAACAGCGTGTTTCTGAAATTTCAGGATTTTTTTTATGACATTGTTCAAAGGGAGATTTGCAATTTTACCACGGATAAGTACTACTTTCTCTTTTTTTAATATATTATATGATGGATTTAACTTTGATAAATTCGTTTGACCATTTGTTTTTTAAGTTAGATCTATGCTCCAATTAAAATTCTACCTCTACAAAGGATGAAATTCAGTGGGTGCCACTGGACTTATCTAAAATTAGAACCATACCATTATGTAAGTCTCAAATGTCCTTTGTACTTGTTTTCACATATGGTATTTGGGCGGGGCTAGCGCGCACCCCGCGGCTGTACGGGCAGCTCCCTAATCTCTGTCATTAAGCCTAATCATTCTCTAATCATCATCATTAGTACTTAATAATTTTTAATTATAAAATAATATATAAATAAGCAAAGTAAAAATTTTTAGATTTCAGTTAAAATTTTTGAAAATCTAATTAAAAGTTTCAAATTTTGGGTTAAAAATTTTAAATTTTGAGTAGATTTTTTAAAATTCTTAGTTGATAGTTTTTAAATTTGAGTTAAAATTTTCAAAAATTGAATTAAAAATTTTAAAATTAGAGATAAAAGTTTCAAATTATTAGTATAAATTTACTTGATTTTTTAATATTTTAATTTTTTAATATTTTATTATTTTTTTACTGTGCTGTGCATGTGCATGTGGGTGTGGAGCAGCGCCGCGCGCGCACGTAGTCGATGGTATTCTGGTATGGACTATATTGGCCCCATTCCCTACCTCTCTTTTGTTATCCACACGTGTAGTCAAAGAAGGAGAGAAAGCAGAGCCCAAGAGGAGTAGCAAGGAGTATGGGTCGACGGAGATCTAGGCGTCGTCGGAATGGGGGCAATATGGTCCATAAGAGAATACCACATGTAAAAAAGGGTACAAGGGCATCTAAATACCAAAAAGGCTATTTAGTGAATATTTGCATGAAGGACGTTCGCACGAACCCCCCAACCTTCTGTTTTTGGCACCACCTTCCTTTTTTAGAAACTTTATACACGTAAACTTTATACATTGAAAGTTTATACACGGAAAGTTTACACGTCCGATTCGAATTCGGAATTAGAGTTCCAACATAGAAATTTTATACAAATAAACTTTTTTCATTTATATATACAATGTTTTCTATGTGTAAAGTTTTTATATATACAGTTTATGAGTCCAGATTTAGATTCTGATTTGATTTGAAATCAAAGATTTTTATATAGAATGTCTACATATTAAAAGTTTGTATGTGCAAAGTTTATGTGTATAAAGTTTTTGTGTATAAAGTTTTTGTGTATAAAGTTTTTTTTACCACACATGGGCCAAAGCGTTCGCGCACGGCCGAGGCGTACGAACGCTCGTCCATTAGACCTCCTCTCTAAAGATGTATATAATGGCATGGTTCTAATTTTAGAAAAGTCCTGTGGGATCCACCGGGTTTTAGACTTTGTAGTGGTATATTTTCAATTGGACATTTTTATAATAGCATGGATCTCATTAACTTTTTTTAGAAATATTTATGTAAATAGAGAAACATACGAGGCACTCTTAAAATAATTTTGATACAGTTTTAGTGGTACTGTTTTCACTATTAATTAACTAAGTAATTGAATAAATATTGTTGGTCAAAGTTAAGAAAAATGTTAATTGTAGCATATATTAAAGAAGCAAGGTAGTACCCCGTTTTTAAATATATAAATAAGACAACAGTAAGACATCATCTTTAAAAATTAATAGCGTTATATATTTAAAAATGGCAAGAAAGCATCGTAGGAACTTAAAACAAAGCTCCATGAAGTATATAATAATTTCAAAGGCCAAGCAGGTAGTCATAATGAGTAAAATTTACATCCAGGAGGGGCAGAAAGCATCTACTTGAGGTGTCAGATCGACAACAGTTGGCAACGAAAAAAGAGAAGAAAAGGTGGGGCAGAAAAGCACGCTGAGTTGTACATGAATTGGTTTTCTTTATAATGCCGTATAATCACATAGTATATGTTATCTACCTACTAGCAGTAAACAATTGGTGTCAGGAAATCTGAAAACTGTAGACAGACAGGAGGAAATGACTGTGCTTCCAGTCTTGATAATATTTTTGCCATCCCAACTTCACTAACGATGCTAAACTGCAACAAACTGCAAACCGCTGCAGCAGCAACAGAACAAATGGAAGTCCGAGCAAAGAATTAAAGAATCTGCTCCAATTGATTTCATTCCCCTCAAGAGGTATTATCAAGTACAGGAACTACTGCTGAGTTGGGTTCAATATTTGATAGCCGTGCAGCACCTAGAAGTTGCTCTGGGAGCTCGTCGTATGTGTTTGCCTGAAGGTGTTACGGTAGAGAAATGTGAACCAATTAAGGCGCATTTTGTTTCGTTAGCTAAAGAAACATAAGTTCAAACTGAATCTTGAAGAGTAACGAAAATTAGGGATCTACATACCTGTATAAGAAAAGCCATATCAACGACTAAAGTCGTTACAACCCCAAACACCAACCCCAGAACACCATTGGCCACCGCTGAGGAACCAATGTCTACATCTACCTGCAGAACAATATCTAAATTAAAATTGTTTGTTCAACATATGACCTAAAGAACCTACTAGTGTTCTACTGCTTCAGTCATATCTCAACATTGCCATGTATTTTTACATGATCACTAAATGTACTTCGGCAGTATTTAACAAAAAATGGAATTTGAGTTGTGCTATACTTAAGGTCTTACTTCTATGTACTCTGGACCACGCATATAGCTGCAATCAACAGCCTTTCCCAATAAGCAAGGGGTACTTCCGACGCTTTGTCGCACTATCCAAGAACCCTGAAGAGAAGTCAATATTCTCAAGTGAGAAAAACCTTCAGTATGCACTCAACAGGAGTACAAACTCCGTTTGTTAGACTAGACCAGACCTTCGGAACAGATGGAATGAGCTTCAATCTGCTGTTTCGGAAATCATCGTCACCATCAGCAAAACGTTGCAACAGTGATCCTTTTTCCAATGATCTTGTAACAAAATAGAGGACCAAGCTGTAATGGCTTGATCCAGGAATCTGCAAATGCACACAGACCTAATCAGCATGACCAAAATACAGAAGGCAAGCACCAACAGAATCACAGAGTGAGAACTGGTATTTGAGGGAAAACGGAAAGCTATAAGGTTTTTTTTCCTGAGTGAACAAAATACCATATTGTCTAATAAGAAAATGTTAATAGGCAATAGCTATAAGCTATAACAAGCCAGCAAATAATTATTGAAAAATGCAGCGGGTTACTGCATCTACTCTCATTGGCAATGTTAATCAAACAAAAAGCAGGAGATTGCTGAGCTAGGGTTTTGTCAAAGTGGAAATAAGAAGTTCTATTCTTCTTCTAACTGCGACTGTGCAAGTAACTAGTTTTTCTCTGTGATGAGCATAGTTCTCTTTCTGTAAGGAACGCCATGAGCACAGCAGAAAGAAACTAGCCAGAAGAGAGAGCATAAAAAAAGAAAAATGATCTTACTTGTATGTTTACAACAAAGGTGAACATTCCCTTCTCAGCAGCAACCTACATTGGTAAAAGTTCAGTGAAATCATCATACAAGAGTAGATTAGGTTACTTCGTTAGGACCTCACTTCAGTTCATGCAGATAAGTAAGATCGTACAAGAATCTTTTATCAATACAAGTCAAACTGGAAAACACTTAACATCGCAACAATTTTTCAAGCAAAAACTATCAACTCTCTTAACATAGTTGTGAGATACTTTCTGATCGCACCCTCCAAACCTTCCTATCCTAAGTAATGGCAAATTGACATGTACTTTCAATTTCAAACTATGCCAGATAAAGTCAAACAAAGATCAATTAAAATACAGTTCAGATAATTTTGTCAAAATGGGTCAATGTTCATATTTTTACTCATATGTAGATATTACTACAGGTCATCTGTTCACATGATACAGATAGTTAGGTACATATTCAAAATGCTCGCTACTAGAATACAGATTAACTACCTGAAGGATCAAAGCTTCTACGAGGCTGAGTTTAATACGCAATAAAAAAAGATTGACGACACAAGGTCGATGAAAAGAATGAATAGGAACTTCTGTTTATTTAATATTTAGAACTGCAGTTTTGCAAAATGTAATCGTCCTATATTATTCCAAATTCCAAGTGCTGTTTTGCATATCAGACACTGGTGTTTCATGCGTCGACATAATCATGTAACAGTGAATTTCAGAAAGAACCTTATGGGTAGAAAGTGAAGCAAACATAAACTATTTGCTTACCTGAGCCGCACATCCTTTCCGCCTGGCAACATGATCCATACGCTTGATGTCCTTAAACCAGTCAATTGCTACAAGCTCCATAAGGTACTTTGTTGCAGATACCTGTAACTCAGATAGGAAACATATTATGCTCCTAATTACCAGCTACAGTTCAAAATTAGGAAAACCTGTTGTGCCACTTTTAGTATTTTGGACCTTTGATTTGTCATGTGGAAAGTTCTCGCTACGAACTTTAAAGAGCTTGCTATCAGGTACTGTCCAGCAGTTACGGCTTTTCTCATTTGCATCCTGACGAATAATGCCCGAAAAACAAGACAAATCTATTGGATCTGTATCAACCAATATAATAGCAAAGGCATCAGATTAAAAAATGACTAATCATTTAGGCAAATTATACAGATATCATACTACGAGTCTACAAGAACAAACCTGAGAACTTAGTATCACTGTCAGATCTGGTAGGTTCCTCCTGTACATGGATTGCATAACACTTCAGTGTTAAGTAAACCAACAGTAAAACTTTCTGCAAACTACAAAGATAATGCAAATGTGGCTTTAGTTTAGTCTTTTGACCTCCAGATCAGCTTCAGGAACTTGATAGTCATCATCTTCTTCTGACTCTTCATCTATCATATCCAAATTTTTGTTATCGATTTGCCCCAAATCCACTTGTTTTGTCTTCAAGTCAGCTTCTTGGAGTTTCTTATCCTTTTTCAATGAGGACACAGTAGCCATAGTACTCATTACAGGAATCCTCGGAACTGGATGAATATCATCAGTTTGGGAAAAGTACTCGCGCAATCCTGGACATAAATGTAAATGTTAGACCAACATGGGCACATACTACCAAGGAGAAGGAACATTTAACAATTTTTTGTCCTTTTTAGCATTAAAGGAAAAATTAAAAGAATTGTTTGTACTTTGTACCAGCAACACAGTTGAGCATCTGCAGCAAAGAGTGGTACTGGAATGATGAAAAATAGTTCACACCCCATCCCTTTAGATCAATTTGCATAAGGTGTTGAACTTGAGTGCGTGGTCTCCCGTTGAGGCATTTGAGAGGAGAAATCTTGAAACCTCCACCTGAACTAGTAGGAAGTTAAGGGTAAAAGAAAAAGGTGGGTAACACTTTATTTTAATGTATCAAGCATCCTAACAAGCAGAAGGCAAATTACTTTCAATAAAAGCCCTCACAAATCCTGGTTGGGGACCACAGTTCTGATGTTCAGTAGATCGAAACAGTACAACTGCAAGTTTAAGCACAATGCATCAAACAAGTTGCTTCAGAATGATGTAAGTGAGCAAGAATGAAAACATCCAAAGTTTACCATAACTTCCATCATCATTGCGCCGCCAATATCGTACGTAACAAAGATCCCGGGGCCAGACCAACCTACATGTTCAGTTATTAAATTAGATGGAACTATGTTATTAAATCTGAGGTAGTGCAGTGTATATCGATATAAAGTATGGACCCACTGTCTTGTGGAGTATGGTGCTGCCACATAGCAATGGTAAGTTTTCATCCTAGATTTCTAATTTTAGCAACAGTTGTCCAGGAAGCACACAGAATAATGTATTTGGCAGTTGGTACTTCCATATTGGGCACAGAGGCAGTGCCAACAAGTAAATTGTACAATACATGCCGGGCATAAAATTCTACGCTCAAGTCTAAATGAAACAAAGCCCGTACTCTCAGATAGTTTATTTAGACTTTCAATAAGATATTCAATGCAATCCTCATGTAAGTTATGACAGAACCAGATGATATGTACACATCAATAATCAGTACAAGAGAAGTGTTACATTGAAAACCAGTTGAGCTGTAGCCGATGATATAGTATTGCTGTGTGACCATCAACCTCTTCAACTAAACTCCCATACTGGAAGCTACAGTCCCACCTACAGTGGAGCATAAATAATGCTGAGGATAACATCCATAGAAAAGCAATCAGGTAGTAAAACAACACACACTTACTCATATCGCGTTACATCCATACTCATTATCAGCCCAAAAATGGATTCACATGTGGCTTCCACCACACCAACAGCTCTCATTGATCGGCTACAGCTTCTTGCCTGTACAAGTTGCAAATGACATAAAAGGTTACTCATAGCATTAACATGTCTGTCTCTCTCTAGCAGTATATAGATAAGAGGAGGCGCATACAAGGTATTCAACCTCCACAAGTTCTTCAAAGATGCGCAAGCCTGCCAATAATAAAACCAGGAAACTCTAAATGTAACTTCATTTGAACAATCCATAAGTTGAATTCAAAATTTCAAAGTATCCCCTTATATGCATGGCCTATAGTCTACGTAAAGGGCTGTGAACTTGCCATTCTGGCATCTAAGTAGCCGCCAGTTCTTTCTTGAGTAAGCATGGTTGGTGTCATTCTGATCTGACAGCCCAATATCAGGCTCTTTGGTCCAGTCGTGTACCGAATCAGGAGGGCCTAGAAGGAGAAATGGCATGTTTAAGTTCTCTCGCATAGCCATGACAACATATTATAAAAAAAAAATTGTGCCAGAAAAGGTATGTTTACCGTTCCCAATAGTTGTCCTGCGAAGCAAAGTAGGCTGGGGCTCTTCTTCATCTTCAGGTCTATAATAGAATAAAATTTCCAATTACTTTAACCAGAAGGACTAATGCTGCTAGATAAAATATGAAATCACTTGCCCACTGTCACGATCAGAGAATGATAATGGGCCTCCAAAGTCCATGTCAAAGTCCAGTGAAGCAAAAGCTTTACGGTTTTTAGCTGTCATAGTGTCCTGTTGCTGCAGAATGAAAATCTCTAATGTTTAGTACAATTCATTGGTGTGTTAATGAAAATGAGGCTGAAATATCCTTATGTTTAGAACAATTGCCATATGTTGTTAAAGTCTGTTGGACTTACTACACCTGATCAATGAGGAGCTCTAGGTTCTTTTTCCAGACCAGGACATCCTCAATATCATGTGCACCCATCTGTGGAAGAATGATACTAGCAGTTAGATGGTATTTGAATAATGACATACAATAATATAAACAAGCTTACTGTATAGATATTTGTGACAGAAAAAGATTATAGGATACTAAAT
Organism: Oryza meyeriana var. granulata; assembly: GCA_003991445.1. Classification (NCBI taxonomy): domain Eukaryota; kingdom Viridiplantae; phylum Streptophyta; class Magnoliopsida; order Poales; family Poaceae; genus Oryza; species Oryza meyeriana. Next base: position 309,479 of record RYFJ01000425.1, on the reverse strand, counting down.
GGAAGAGTGCACACATAAGGACCACTAGCATCTCTCTCATATGTAAAGTGTTGCTGTCAATTAAACTTGAGCAAATAAAAGTGCATAACATTAGTTAATTATCAAGCAGAGCAAGGGAATATAAAAGCTACACTGATGCTAGTGAAAGTAGCAGGCAGTAGCCTTGTTTTTAAATATAAAACCAGAATGATATAGAGAGGGCATCGCTCCCTTTTTTAGGTCAACAGAAATATATTACAACAAATAAAGTACATAAAAAGGGTGACAAGAAAAGGGTTAACAGTCAGCCTACATACTTGCTTTTCCAATACATTCCAGTGGTAAAAACAATACTATATTGCAGACAAAATATCAGCAGGTGCATTTAAAAATAAATGGTCAAACGTGGAATATTCTGGGCTTGGCAAGTTAGCATTCAAACAAACCGTGATTTGATTCTCCTTTTCTTTCTTGTTGTATATGCAAAGAACATAGACCATCTGCAAAATAGGAAAATTACTACAGATTTAAAGTAAACAACAGTATTAATGGAATGAATGTCACAACAACAGTACCCCTCAAAAGTATGGTTTTATACACCTAGTGCCCTCAACTGAAAACAAAACATGTGCTCCTACACTTTATGCTATGATGCTAGATGAATTAAACATGAGAGAAGAAGAAACTTACTTGCCCATGATGTGTTTTAAGACCTCTATCTTCCACTCTGCAATTTCCATCTATTTGAAGCGCCTTCACTGGCACCTGCCCATCCACAAATTTTGATTAAATAAGCAAATACAGCAGACACCATGCTCCTGTTGCAGAACATTCCAGTTTAAACTCGTGTACCGGTATGGCAATGTATCATGCTAAAATCCTCCCAATAAGGCTTACAATCAAGAGTAATGCAGTTATAAGAATCTTTTTCGAGAAACAGAATCCATGACTCATTAAGACATTCTTACTCCCAGAGGTATGCTTTGCATCTATAAAGCAGTAAATTCATCAAACACTTCTCTAATAAATGATCCATAGCTAAAGAGAGAAAACTCCATTACTCTACAAGTATGTCACTCATTAGCACTTACTAGCCGCAAATTAAAAGCATCCAATGATCCAGATGGTAAACAGTTCCAACTCAGCTTCACGGTTAAACAGTTTGGCATCGGTTTGCAATAATCATACCATTAAAATAAGAGAGGTGCTTCTATGTACGACGCATCTCGGTCTAGTCAAACCACTCGAAAATCGAAAAGAACGACAGAAAACTCCTAAATCCTATGCATCGCATCATGTTGCAGGCAAACAAACTCCCCTAGCAATATGACATTCAGATTTAGTTTTCACAACTAGAACTGCAATGAATCCTCCGATCCTCCGCTCCGCCCAATTGGACAAAGTGCACCACAAGTCAGGAACAGCTAAAAATTCATGCAAAAAACTCTTGCAAAAAAAGTAGTACGGCTTTCTGTGAGACTGCGACAAATGGATCGCGTCGCAACTATGACAGCAAAATCAATAGCATAAGCTGCAGGATGCGTATACCATGCTGTCCTTTGGCTGCTTCTTGTAGTAGGCGAGTAGCTTATTGTCGAGGACGAAGTAGCGCGTGCGGACGAAGGACCTCCCAATCTTCCTCCGCCCGTACCGCAGCATCCACCCCTCGTGCCGCACCGCCGCCAAGCCCTTCGGGAGCTCCCCGCTCCGCGCCATCGCCGCCGCGGAAGGCCTCGGGGGATCTCCGCCGCCGCCGCGCCCCAGCTCGGAGCTCTTCGCCCCCTCCCTCCTTGAGGCCGATGAGCTCATCATCATCTTCGGCGATTTCGAATTCAACCCACTGGGTCCCGTCTCCCCTGCCTGCCACGTCAATGAGCCATCCCCCGCGGGTGAGGTGGCACTGGAGGGGGAACGGGGAGACCTAGGAAGGGCGCGGGCCCGCGAGTCACGCGTCCCGCACGGCGGCCGGCGCCGGCGAGCTGGCCGGCGAGAGGCGGAGGAGGAGGGGAGGGTTTCGAGGCGGAGGAAGCGGAGAGAGAAGACGAGAGAGATTAATTATTGTAAGCCACTAAATCGCCAACTACTTTTCATTTTTATTTCAAATATTTGCCTTTTTCTTTTCGAGGAGACTTGTCGTCTAGACCTTGTGTTTAATTTAAATTACTTCTTTGACTTGGGGGTCTTTTCAGTCCATGGAAGTTTTTGAAACTGGAGACTGGTTGTCCTGGTCCTCCTTGACGGTACGGTTTTGAAATTTGAATCTTTTTCTTGCAAGAATGTAAGGTGTTCCGCTTTTTTAGATATTTTTTGTTTATTTGAAAATGAAAAATGTCCACTTCATGGACTTCAACTATGGTGTAAGTAGTCCAAGATTAGAAAGACCATTTGTAACCAAAAAAAAAAGCTTTCGAAGTAATTGAAATACCTGTCACTAAACACCATGTGTTTGTTTGTCAAGTGCATAGTAACACTAGTATTTGTGTTGGCATGGTATCACATCCATATCATCTTACATGCATTTTTGTTTCATTTTCGACCCCAGGTTTGCACCTGATATGTAAAAAAAGCAAATATCAGAGTTCATATTGGGAATGCCACTCAAAAGACACAACTCATAGGTTTATATATTCAATCAAAGAAAAAACAAATTAATTAAAGAGCAAGTAGATGATAGAAAATAAACGAATCCATGTATGAAAAAATGTTTGTTGAGAAAGACACCGGTCACGTGCATATATATATATATGAAAACGGTCTAGATGAATTACGCTAACCACAAAGAAATGTGATTCAAAGTTTTGCTATGACCACAAAGAAAGCTTGGTTTCCTATGGCCCGGTGCATACCTATTTAATATTTTCATAATCCTATAATGGATAATTGTGTCATTAGATGCAATTAATGAAAATGTTGTAGCTTACATAAACGCCAACTTGAAATAGATAAGGAACATGGTCTATCGAAAATATATGTGTCAACTTCCACCGACAAAGAATCCTATGCTCCCTCCGTCTCATATATTTAAATTTGTCTCAAAATACTACTACTTCTCCTTCTATCAAGTAATCATAATCATCTCTCCGTTAATTTTTTTCACCTACTCATTTATCTCAACCAATCACAGCCGCTTTCATCTTAACCTTAATTTTCTCAAAAAAAAAAGAGAAAAATCCCACTATCATGGGACAGAGAAAGTACTATAACATATTGATTCAAACTAAAAAGAAGCACTAAGGCTCTGTTCGAATCTAGTGGTTAGGGTGAAAACCCCTCTTATTTTTCATGAGCACGCTTCCTGAGCTGCTAAACGATATATTTTTTTAAAAAATTTCTATCTAAAAGTTGCTTTAAAAATCATATTAATCCATTTTTCAAGTTTACAATAACTAATACTCAATTAATCATACGCTAATGGCTTATCTCGTTATGCGTGATCTTTTTCTTTTTTTCTTTTCCCTCACCTTAAAACTATCACTAAGTCTTCCATCTCATTTCTCAATGGCTTAGTATAATCTGGGGTAGTAGGCATGTAGCATGCGTTTAGAAGAAGCTAGAGGGGTCATTTGTAATTAGCTTGCTTCGAAGGGGCTATGCCGTAAGTTTCAGTTCGTGAGCCAGTGGCGGGAAATCCCCCTCCCACTCCACGCTGGCACGTCCCCGTGTTTGAAAGCTACCCATTTTACCCCTGCGGCCGCGCGCTGCACACCGTCCGTTATACGCGGTGCCGACACGTGGACGGTGGAGATGTGCTTAGCGTGGACGGGCGGAGCTCTCGCTGCCTTAGGACAGAGTAATTAGCGCTAATTGCGTGCTCAAATACTCCTATTTAACTCACAGGATGTACATATATTTTTATTCGGGGCATGTTGACTTCCATCTTATTCTCGCGTTTCCATGTGATTTCTGAAGAGATCAGACTATCAGAGGCAAACTAGCTACTTCCTCTATTTTAAAATAATAAAATTTATTTTAAGACAGAAAGAGTAAACATTATTCAGCTCATTTTAAGTGTGAAAATTTGTGCAGATTGTTTTGTAAAACATGTGTTTAAGAATAGCTCCATGTCACAAACCGGATGTAATTCAATCAAGACGCTGCGGATGGTTATTACATATGCAGGTTTAGTGTTGTATCTATCCAAAATAAATGAGCAATCAGTGTTGGACCTACCATCCCATGAACAGTATTTTGAAATTCCACGTAACTAGTAAAGTACCCGTATATTGCAAAAAAAATTAAAAATATAGGTTTTATTTTTGTGATATAAGCTCTAACGGTGAGAGATTGTAGGAGACCCACCTTTGAATCCTACACGTGTAGTTCTTTTACTCATGTTTTCTCGTAACCTTACTAGTCAGATGGCACTATGCGTGCATACCAAACGCATACGTGCAGATAGTGATGAATTCAAGATTAAATTTAGAGTTGCTAGTGAAAGATAACCAACACAAAACTATTGACTAAGGGCCTGTTCGGCAGCAGCAGCTCAGCAGCTTATTTTTTTTTGGATTTCGCGCGCACGCTTTTCAAAACGATAAACGGTACGTTTTTTACAAAAAATTTCTATATGAAAGTAGCTTTAAAAAGGCAAATAGATACATTTTTCAACTTTTTAATAATAAATACTTAATTAATCACGCGCTAATGACGTTTCTCGTTTTGCGTGTGACTTAAATAAGCACCTCCAGCTTCACTGCCCACCAGGGCTTAAGATAAATGGTTTGTATTGGTGTTTTTCTTAATCCTGATAACGTTATCGAGATTAAAATCCACCTGAGTCTTTATTAGTTAAATCATGTTGTCATTAGTATAAGAAAATACCACTTGTAACATTAAAAATAACTACATATTATGCGTACACCGTTTTTGCAAATTCATAATAAATCAATGAAATATGCAGCAATAATCAATTATGAACCTAACGAATTTAACGTACCAAAATTGTAAAAAGAATAAGGATTAACAAAAAAAGGAAACTTCTTTCTATCGGCTGATGCTATAACCTCTAGGTACAATATGAGTCTGACATTTATTGAGTCAATACCTCTTGTGTGAGTCCTTACTCCCTCCTGCCCCAATATCGCACGACCAACGCAGACAGCGAAGCCTACCTATGCACACCTACACGTGGCAGCCGAGCGGCCATGGAATTGATGGGCTTGGGTAATTGACTCGGCTACATGATAAAAACCCACATGAGTCCGGTTATTGGTTAAACCAACGACGGATGGATGCGCTACCGGATGGGTTCGCCGTAGCCTGTAGGTCGCGGCCAAATATTCCCGTCTTGAATTGATCACGGAAAGGACGAGGACGGACGAACGGAAACAATTTTAATTTTTATAATAGTATAAATTAGAATAATTAATTAAGATTTTTTATAGTATATACTAGCTACAGTTTAAATTTATTTGGGCTCTAAAGTTTTTTTTTTCTAGATTAGCCACTGTGAACAATCATGTGGATCAATACCTGCGATCATCTGTACTGATCAATGATGAATCAGGTGATCAGGTCTGAGTATCTACACGATTTTTTTTTTTTTGGCGAGGAATCTACACGATCATTTGTGCGATTATTCGGAGCTGGCTAGCGAATCTCCAGCAGCAACTGACGCATCCACGACGTGGCTGGCAATCAAAACTGTCGACGCTAATTAACCAGCATTCACAATTGCTCACTATAACTTATAATAATAATCTATACTAATATAAAATTATCAGTTATTATTTTTCTAAGTCTATCAAAGAAGTGTATACAAATATTTCCTAACTATTGAATCCTTTGATCTAACAGTCCATCTCGTGAGTTAAATTAGCGTTGTAATTAGCACTGCAATTAGATTACACGTGCACGCTAACTATATATTTGTTAAAATGTTTTGTCTGGATGGAATGTTTGCAACCCGCTGACCATGTGTTTGTGAAAATGCTTCAGATATACCATTAATTTTTTTTCCATTAGTTAGCTTCTCTTTTCAGCACGTGAGCATTTCAAGAGATTATTGATATGGTACAAGCAGAAAAATCCCAAATTAGAAAAAAATGAGCATTGGTGTCCTCATATTAGATGTAAATGGATTGTGTGACCTACAGAAATGTTGCATTCATGAATTGGAATCCGATTTCAGGAAGAATTCTATTCAAATTGAAGGCTTGAAAGTGTTCAGTTAGATATATGGAAAAATAGCAGATTTAGAGTTATACATTCTCATTAGCTCCAAAACTCATTACTCTTTTAAATGTTAGGTTGACGCATGATGTAATGTAGAAAACGTGCAAGCCCGTACACAATTACTAGTTAACTGTTCAAAGAGAACTAATTATGAAGCAAAACCGAGCAATTGGCCTCTCACTCTGTCAGCACGATTTCGTGTTATCATTATATCTCGCAAACATATTTAATTGGCTACCTAAAGATCGATCGAATTATGTGTGTTTGATACACTTATTTAATTGGCTAGTGGATATGTGGAAAGCACAATCCAAGGGGGCCAATCAATCAAGCAGTAGAGAACAATTCAACAAAACAAAAAAAAATACATAAAAAGAACTTGACACGACAATGAGACCCCACCTACAAATAAAGCAGTCAAGCAATTTCAGCAAGGCATATTCTTCTCTTCTTGTCCTGAAGTTCTTGCGTCAATTTGCTGATGCAAATTAATTTCATGCCAACTTAATTGCAGCTGCAGGTGTCATTAGCCCATCATTATTGCAATCTGATCCAAAATGGCCCATCAGCACAAGTGCTGAAATTTAGGCCCAACTGAGGAACAGGGCCCAGCCCAAAGAGGTGAACAGGAGTGGCAGAAACATGGGCCCGGCCCAGCCACGTCATACGAGCACGGATCTCGAGGCGCTGAGTGGACGGAAGCGATCCCCTCCGCGCGGCCATAGGCTGGCCCTCCCTCCCGATCCAGCAAAATCTCTCTCCTTCCGAAACGAAGCCAAGCCAAGCCGCAGCGATGGCAATGGAGAGGCTTATCTCTTCGCCGCTCCTCCCGCGCCCGCCGCCCGCCTCCGCCTCCGTCTCCTCCAGGCCGCGCGCCTTCTCCCGCCCGCCGTCCCTCTCCGCGGCGCCGCCTCACCGCTCCGGCGCCGGGTTCGGGTTCGGATTCAGGCCGCCTCTCGTCTCGCTCGTATCCCGGCACCACCAGCCCCAGCAGCCTCCGGTCCTCGCGGCCTCCGGCTCCCTCTCGGCCAACTCTGCCGATGCGGCCGGCGGAGAGGCTGTCCCGCCCACAACCGCGAGCCGCCGCTTCCTCCAGAAGGTGAGCGCCTCGTTGCCCGCCAGTGTCCGGCCGAAAAGGATGTCGCCCATGCCTGACTCGTTCTTGCATGTCTTGTCGGATGAGTGCTCATGTCGATTTCTTCTTGCAAGAATTTGCTTCAGTTTTATGCTGTTCTTGTAATCTCTGCCATGGGATGAATCCAAGAATTAGCATAGATTATTGAGCTCGCACGTTTGCTGACAGGTGACGTCTGCTGCGGCTGCCACTCTGTTGACGGCGATTGTACTGACACTGATTCAGCCGACGTTGGCGCCGCCGGCGTTGGCATCGTTGCACTCCGCGGCGAAAGCGGGCGGGGGCATCTTCAAGTCGGAGTTGCTCAACAGCGCGTGGACGGGCTTCCTGGCCGGCTGCCTGCACACGCTCTCGGGCCCGGACCACCTCGCCGCGCTGGCGCCGCTGTCCATCGGGAGGTCGCGGGTGGAGAGCGCCGCCGTGGGCGCGCTCTGGGGCTGCGGCCACGACGCCGGCCAGGTCATCTTCGGCCTGCTGTTCCTCAGCCTCAAGGACCGCCTCCACATCGAGGTCATCCGCACGTGGGGCACCCGCGTCGTGGGCCTCACGCTGCTCGTCATCGGCGCGCTCGGCATCAGGGAGGCCACCGAGGTGCCGACGCCGTGCGTCGCGCTGGAGAACGGCGGCGACTGCTCCACCGCCGCCGCCCACCGTGGCCCACTCGACGCTCTACCGACCACCAGGAAGAAGATCACCTTCGCCACGTTCGCCACCGGGATCGTGCACGGCCTGCAGCCGGACGCGCTCATGATGGTCCTGCCGGCGCTCGCCCTCCCGTCGCGCATCGCCGGCGCAGCCTTTCTTGGCATGTTCCTCGTCGGCACCGTGGTCGCCATGGGCAGCTACACCGTCCTGATCGGCTCGTGCACGGAGGCGCTCAAGGAGAGGGTTCCTAGGATCACGGAGAAGCTGACATGGGCTGCCTCGCTTGTGGCCATATCCATGGGGCTCGGCATTCTCATCAGCCAGTCTCTCGGGTTAAGCTTGTACTAATCCGCCATTGCCGGCAACGCCTTCTTCGCCATCGTTTCGACCTTCCGGAGCTTTGCTGCTGCCACTGTAGGAATCTGCCATGAGAATTTTGGTATGTTGCATTGTTGAGATTGAACCAAGAGATGTTAAGGTTGGTTCACAAGCAAAAAAAAAAAAAAGGCTTTGTTGAGAATTGCTTAGCTGATGTGAGTGAGATGAGTGACATGTGTTTATTGTTACCCCAAATGTATTGCTTGTACTTGGAAAAGGATTGGTTAAAAGTGATTCAGTGTCATTAGGAGAATCTGTCATGCATTTCTGTTTATGCCATTTGGTAGTAGCTAACTGACACTCTGTACTTCTGAAAGCTGTACTGTATTTCTTTTCTGTATTAATTAAAGCTTGCTTTCCATGCACATGCAATGCAACCTGTCGATTTTGATATGTTGATACAAGTATTGTTCAGAAAATCTATCTTAGCAAATTTGGACACTAAATTGTCAGCAAGTGATGCAGATGAAAACTTGTTAAGCAATTCTTATAGAGCACACAGTGGTAATTCAAGAATTAGTCTGGATTTGGGATAAAATAATTCTTACAGAACTCTTACTAACAAAAATTCTCAACCGTTTGATTTAACTAGATGGCAGTTATATGAACTAGATTTATTCGCAGTGTGCTACATCAGTGTTTGTAAGACCTATGAACAAAACGGAAAAGTCTATATGTCCAATTTTTTTTACAAGATTCTTACGAACACTCATGTGGCATGCTGTGAGTAAATCTAGATTTTTTGTTAACATCTAGTTAAATCAAACGTATGACAGATTTATATTAGTAAGAGTTTTGTAAAAAATATTTAGTACGTGTAGCAATGCTCGAAGAACAAATATGTGTTTCGCAAAAAGGAAAAAGAAGAACAAAAATCTGAAAATGAGAGGCCTTCTGGGCCCAGATTTACTGAGCCCAAATGGGCCCGTTTAATGCCTTGGTGGTGAAGTCCCTGCTCCCACGGCGTCTCGTCTCGTCTCTTCTCTTCTCTCGCACCAACTCTCTCTCTCTCTCTCTCTCCCCGATTCCTCCTCCGCCTCGCCGTCGAGATCTCGCGCTCGTCCCCTCTCCCGCCGGAGCTCTCGCGCCATGGCGACGCGGAACCGGACGCCGCTGTACCGCAAGTACCGCGACGCGCTGCGCCACGTCCGCGCGCCGGCTGGGGCCCCGTCCTCCTCCTCCTCCGGAGGAGGAGGAGGAGGAGGTGGGCCAGTGATCGAAATGGCCTCTCTGCTCCGCTCCGACCGACCCTACGCGCCCCTCAGCACCGAAGACCCCTCCGCCGCCTCCAGGTATCCCCACCTCCCACCTTCCTGTCTCGTCTAATCTGAGGCCTGATCGCGATGCGAGGGGCGCGAGATGCGAAATTGCGACATTGAAATCGCAATTGCTGTACTAGATCGGTTTCTATAGGAGCGAATAGCGATGACTCGAAAAATCAACGGTGATCCAATTGGCCGCTGATTCAAACGAAACAGTAGAACTGCAGATCGCTGGACCCGCCCCTTAGCAAGTCTGGCGCCATCTATTACAGGGGCATGCTGATATACTTAGAATTGGTCTATTTAGATCAAGTAGAGAAGTAGAAAAGTGACTTGAGTAAACAGTGAGGTGTGGTAGCAGGCCACCAACTGGTTTGGGAAACTTACCCAAGTGGTAAGGTAGGTGATGTGGCACTTACATGTCATGTATGTGGTGCAGTAGAGGCGCCGTGACGGTTGGGCTGCCCCCGGCATGGGTGGATGTTTCCGAAGAGATATCTGCAAACATGCAGCGGGCAAGAACGAAGATGGCAGAGCTGGCTAAGGCACATGCCAAAGCCTTGATGCCATCGTTTGGTGATGGTAGAGATGACCAACGAGCAATTGAGATTCTTACACATGAGATAACAGATTTGCTGAAGAGGTCAGAGAAGAGATTGCAGAAGCTGTCCATGAAGGATTCCTCAGAGGATTCGAATGTCCGAAAGAATGTCCAGGTGATGATGGGCTCCTATCTTTATTTATTAACAATTACAAAATTGATACTTATTAGTGGTTTTTGTTTTGATGGATAAAATGCCCTTTGAATGATATATGCAGCGTTCACTTGCTACAGACCTGCAAAGCCTTTCGATGGAATTCCGTAAAAAACAGTCGACTTATCTAAAGCAGCTACGTCAACAGAAAGAGGTTCGTATCAGAAGTCCAGATACTTGTGCTGTTTAAATCTGTCTAATTGAGATGCTTGACTAATGGATTGCGTTTATAGGGGCAAGATGGAGTTGATTTGGAAATGAACATGAATGGTTCTAAGTCGACATTTGAACTTGGGGATGATGAATTTGAGGATGTGGTATGCTATTACTTTGTCTTTATCTTTAGTCTTCAGGTCCTGCAGAGTGCAGACTTGATTATTTCAATATTGTTTTCTCCTGAAAGTTTGGTTTATACTTTATAGTAACATGATCAGTTCTTATGAATCTTTCTATCGATTGTGTATTGCTCCTCACTATCTGCTAGTAGCTTTGACTTGAAAAATCAGAATCAAGGGTTTGCCCATCATGCTTCGATTCAGATCCACGAGTAGACAAAAAATTGTGAAGATGAAACACAAAGTGAACAGTGATACAGATTGTGTGCAATGAAGGTCATGTCTAGCTTCGGATTAATATTCATAGTGTCTTAGAATTAGGCAACCATATATTTGATCTTATGTGTTCGGCTTGGTTGAATCAAAGGTGTGAGTTAGGATTCTAGCTTAAAAATGAGGCTCAATCTAGTTACATAGTTGTTGGTGGAGTTGCGTTTGGGGATGTGGCTGTTGGATGTTTATAGCATTCTTATTCTGTTCCTACCTTCAATCATATGATGACACTGACGATCTTATGATCAAGTCTAGAGAAGTCAGACTTTTGCATTGTAAGCCTATATGCTTGAAAAATCATAACGCGATGAGTGATGTGCACTTGGGGGAGGAGTTTTGAGGCGAAGCTGCTGTCATGCCAGTACTGGGTAGTGAACTAATGATTATGCATTTTCAACCTCCATGGCCCATTTATTTTGTAATTGCTGAACTGATTAGGAAAGGACGGGTTCATTCAGTTACATTTTAAACCAAATGAATTTGGGTTCATCATTTCGACTGTGGCTCTCATGCAGAAATTATAATCATAAAAAAAACAAGGCTTTTCAAGTAAAGGTGTTAGCAGTTTTGTGCTCCATCTGCACACTCTTGCCTGCAATTTTTTGTGCATTATCAGATGGCAGGCAGAAAAAGTGCATGCTCCACCGCCTTCTGTCATATCACTGATACCATGAATGTAGTAGCATATGTTTTGTTGCGTGAGTAAAATCAAAGGAGTTTGTGTTACTGCTTTGCATTGTCATAACACACCACAATAATCCAAGCAACAAAACAGCATGGCCTTGCTTCCATGATTTCATAGTATATCTTCTAATTAGATGGTAGCAAAGTAGCTGCTTTTAAACTGCTTCAGTGGGTAATAGGGTCTAAAGTGAGGCGCTAAAAACATTAACAAATTATATGCTTTATTATGTGTGTATCTCCTCGTATAGGTTTTGTTGGATTTGAAATGAATGTATGGGAATAAATTTGCTTGTTATCAAGTAGATAATGAGAAGTCCAGCATACCCTCTAAATTAAGTAATTGATCGATGATGTAATTCATTCTATGATTTTATTTTCAGGGTTTCACGGAAGTTCAGATGTCAAAACTTAAGAAAAGTGAAGCATTCACCAGAGAAAGAGAGAGAGAAATCGAGCAGGTGAGTTCTTTGTTTGTTGAAGGGTTTTATGCTTATATGCTCAATGCCATATATATTCTCTTATTTAAAGAAAAAAGATTAATCATGGGAACAAATTTATTCATATGATCGCCTTCTATTTGAAGGTTGTCGAATCAGTCAACGAGCTTGCACAGATCATGAAGGACCTTTCAGTTCTTGTGATCGATCAGGTATAAGAAAAATCCTAATTAATTGAGTTATCAATTATTGGTGATGTTAACTGGTTCAGACTTCAGACTCGCGACTTATTCATCTTAACAGGGAACAATCATAGACCGGATAGACTACAATATACAGAATGTTGCAGCTTCAGTTGAAGAGGGTTACAAACAATTGCAAAAGGTTTCATCCTGCCTCCCCATTTTCTGTCTTTAGAAATAGTAATTTTGTCTCATGCAGATTTCTGTAGTAAAGATGGAAAAACTTTTATGCACCATTTGCCACGTTAACTTGTATAGTATTTTATGATACTTTGTCCATTATGGAGTAGTACACTAGCTTTATGGAGGCTTATTCTATAATGTTAACCCACAAAACTTGCTTCTCACCTAGTCAATTGTTTTACCATAGAATGAAAATGGTACGAGTAGATTGGGGATTAAATGAAATTTAAAAATGATATACTTATATAACTTCAGCAATTATCCAGTGATAAAAATCCGGTGCTCAATTTTGCATCTCCCAGACTGTGGACAGTCAAACATCTCATAGCATGTAAAAAGTGTCCAATAAAGAGTACGGAACATAAAGATTTTTTGCTACTACTAGAGGTAGTACAGTACGCATCAAATCTTCAGGTCTCCGCAAGTACTGATGTGTAGGGATGCAAATGGGTCGGCCCACGGGTACCCATCGACCCACGCTAGTTCATTTGGTTTACAATTTTACACCTAATATGAACTAGGAAGTGGGAGAAAAACACATGTTTTTAATAGAGTGGTGTTGTGGGTCATGGGGGTACCCATTAGTAGGCAAACTTGCATCGCTACTGATGTGCCCCTCTGTGTGTCTCTCCATGCGTGCTCCCGAGCATATGCTACTATTTGCTAGATATTATCATAAAATTTGCATAGAAGTCCTTGGTGTTCCCACCTGTAGCACCTTATGTATCAAAGCATTTCTGTAGAAGGGGAAAGATAGGGCGCATCGTTAGACCCTGGAGAGCAGTCTAACATCTTCATCTGTTCTCTGTTATGCAGGCTGAGAGGACACAGAAGAAAGGTGGCATGGTGATGTGTGCCACTGTCCTCGTCATTCTTATCTTCATCATGATAATCCTGCTGATTTTGAAGAAGATCCTTTTCTGACATAGATATCTATTATTTTACGGTGGATTGCCGGCTTCCAAGTGAACAACACTCAGAGTGATTATGCAGTGTCTGCGTACTGGAACAGCTGCAGTTTGGTTGCATGGTTACAGTTTACTGATCTCAAAACTCGAAAGACGGTTCTTCTGCCCATATCCATAACTGCTGGGCCTGCAACTCTCTTCAGTCTTCCACATTTTTTTGCAGCACTGCAAATGTAGAGATATCATATTCATAGGAGGCTCTTTTTTCTACGAGTTGTGTTTTGCCCTGCCTGTTTGTCTTGGAGCAGCCAGGTTTGGTTTTGTATGCTCTGTACAAATATGTACTATCATCCAATTCTTGAAGGAAAAAGTAGCTCCACTTTGGGTCTCATTACAGCTTCCTACACACTGTCTATTTACTGGCTATAATGTACCTGGCTAACCTCGTTTCCCTTGCAATCTGATACAATTATGCACATTGTAGATATGTGAAGGTCTGTTAGCCATTGCCCATTGATTCTTGTATCTGATGTCTTACTGGAAATACAATCTGGAGTTATATTTTCAGGTGTCGGCATGCTGGTGCTGTCACTTTGGTAATTTGTCTGTGCTGTTGCTAAGTTGGAAGGTTTTGGTTGGCTTTTGAGGTGGGAGCCAAGGATGAAGAGGTGATGGATCCCATGTCGGCCATCATTCACTCCCCCAACCTCTTCCATGACTCAGGTCTGCAGGCCGTGGTGTTCTCTTGCTCTCATTGCCTCATTTTGACCAGTTGGTCCCAAATCATGCAGCATGTACTGTGTTTTGGTGATGTAGGATTTTCTGTGCCCCACATGTAATTTTAATCCAGCCCTAGTGTGTGTCCTTTTGCCCCCATTTATATTGGTCTGGTTGCTTCAGCTGTTGCTGCAACTTGGACAGGAGCTATGTCTCTCCTACTGGGCACCTATCTAGGTTTTTCTTTTCTATTGCTTCATCACCTCACTGTCCCTGGTACTGCTAGTAGGGGCATGCCCTACAGAATGACTACCTTATATCAATGAGGTATTACTTTTCCGTTGAAAATATAAGGTATTCTTATTTTCCGTTAAATCTAACTTTAAAAATCTTGATTAATAATTAAATTAAAAATATATGTGTTTAATGTCATGCATGTTGTATCACTAGATTCGTATTTAATAATATTTTCATATAATGTTAATTTTGTGGTTGTTGATGATATATTATAAAAAAACTAATAGTTAAAATATAATGTTAGAGACCGTATAGAAATCTTCTTATATTTTTAAATGGATGGAGTAGTATTTTTTTTAGCTATTTTCTAGATTATTGTCATGAGTTATTTTCTTGATGCCTCTACAAATATAAGTTTTATTAAAAAACTTTCTTATACTTTATTGCTAGTAGATATGCTAGTGTTAAGTTTATTTTAAAAAAAATATTTAATTTATTTTTATAATTATGTAGATAATCGGCAGCAATAATATGATGAACAAAACATAGGAAGAGACAGAGAGTCGTACCAGTGAGGATGAGATATTCAAATGCGGTAGGGTAGTAGTATCAGTACTGACCGTACAATATTTTATCATCTTGAATGCTCTGCTTCTGCTGTACCTTCTTTTGGCTCTCTCCGGTGGCTCATCTCTCCGGAGCTGGGGGGGTGATGATAGATTAGATTAGGGTCATGTTTTGAGGCTCGAAATAGCTTGGCGAGAAGCCAACTGGTAAAAATTTAAAAAACTTTTAGATTCTTATTTTTTTATTATTTGAATTCTAAGCCTACAAATTTTTAGAATCTTAGTGAAAATATGGATTGTTTGGGAAGCTAGAGATTCTAGATCTGCATATGCCAAAAGCTTCCCAAATAGGGCTAGGTTAGATTAGGAGTAGTATTATTGTACTATGAGGTTTGCTTTACGGGCTATAAGATTTATTAGGATCTGTACAAAATCTTTCCAGCTTGTAGACGTGCCGTACTAGCCCGAAACAAATGCCGTAGTGTACATCCGTACATGTCAGGTCAAAGCAAGGGCTTGGGATTTGAATGGTGTTTGTTTATCATGCACGAACGAAATGGTTTGAATGGCTTTTGAGGGCCCCTTTTGTTGTCATGATGGTTTTGAAGTTTGTTTGGTGGATCTTATCAGCATGCTTCAATCCATTAATGGAATGGATCGATGATATGGGGCATGCTTGTTTTAACTTCGGTTTATAAGCTGCAACTAATTTTGAAATTTAGAACTTAATTTAGTTTTTTCCCCTCTTTGGTCACTCAGGTAACATTATCAAGTAATGAAATATGGATGAAAACTGGTGGATAATCTACTTGTTTATTTAAATAAATTAAATATTATATATATATATATATATTATAAACCTACTAAAAGTTTTCTAAGCAATGTTGAATGTTGATGTAGAAATCTTTTGAGCTGCCACAGCCTTAACTTTTGAATTGCAAAGAGTAGAAGTATAAAAGTATCTACTTAAATTATTTTTCATTGCTTTGGCCATGTATGTTTGGCTTATAACCTACAACCAAAAAAAAACACTTACGGCCCATTTTAAGGAGCTTATAAGGTTGGCTTATTTTCTCGTTTCCCGTGAGCACCTTTCTTGAATTGCTAAACGGTGTGTTTTTTATAAACATTTTCTATATGAAAGTATCTCTAAAAAATCAAATAGATCTATTTTTTAAGTTTCTAATAGTTAATACTTAATTAATCACGCGCTAATGATATTCTTCGTTTTACGTGTGACTTATAAGTCAGGACAATAAACCAATTCAAACACCTCGTTACAAGCTGGCTCTTCTATAACTTTGAGCGAAGGATGTTTTGATGTTGGTTCTAGAATAGAGTGCTCCACTGCTTCAATATATAGGTCTTGTTTGGGGAGCTTTTAGTAAGCTATATCTACTCTTGAATCTTCAACTCTCTCAAATAGTTGAGATTCTCGCCTTATATTATAAGTCTAAGAGCATCTCTAGCAGGACCCCAATTAAAGTCCCTAAACAGTTTTTAGATGGTGATATAAAAAAACAAGGTCCATCATGACCCCTATTTGGGCTCCCAAAATAGGGAGGAGCCCAAATCACCCCCGCAGGCTTCTAGTCCTAGGGGCTCTACTGCAAAGCCCTTATCCATTGTTGGAAGGCGCAGGAGAAATTTCCCAGAGCGTACCTCCTTTTGTTTCTCGCACGGCGTCGTCTTCCTCCGCTGATGCCCTTCCTTCCAGCGGCACTCTTTCCCGGTGGTCCTCCTCCTTGGTGGCTTTCCTCGGCGCCCCTCCCCGACTCCCCGCCTCCCCGGTGCCCCTTCCTCCCTAGCGGCCCTCCCGGGCGCCGCTCCTCCCTGGCAGCCTCCTCCAGCTAGTGCTTCTCCTCGGCCGACGATCTCTCCACCTATCAAGGTAAATGTTTTTTTTCTTATTTCAATTGATTTGTGGAAATTTTATGAAATTTGTAGAAAAATGGATGCAAGGGGATGCATTTAGTGGATTGGTTATAGAATTATGAAATCCATCTATTAAATCACAGAATGTAATTTTTTCTTTTGTCTGTAGTACTATCGAACCATTCATATAGACTATTTGGTGAATTGAACATTTGCGTGTAAGATATGTTATGTTCATGTTTGAAAATTTTGAATTTAAAATTTAAATTGTGGTGTTTCAAATTATGAATTTATATATCAATAAATTCTATGCATTAAAAATATTTAAATTCAATTATTATGATGTTAAACTAGCATAAACATAGATTGTATGGCGAAATAAAAGAGAAAAAGAAATGAGGCTGAGAAATAGAGGCTGCTGCGGGAGTTAGAAGCATTTTCGGGGTTTAAAAAAAAATATGGACAGTCTCTAATTGATCTTTGGGGTTTAAAATAGAAACTATTGCTATAGATACTCTTAGTAGTTGTAACCAGAAAATGAGGTAAGCGTAACTATAACTTCACTAGATCATTCTTAATAGCTGGATACTCATCAATTGCTTCCTAGAGATAATCACTGGCTTCTCTAAAGAGCTATAGATACTGCTGAAGACTATATATTACTGTAGCTTATCCTTCTAACTTACTATTAAAGAAAGGTCCAATATGACATGAGTGTTTACAGGATTTTATAGGAAACCAGTTTATTCGATCAAAAATC
The DNA here is from genome assembly GCA_003991445.1 of Oryza meyeriana var. granulata. NCBI lineage: Eukaryota > Viridiplantae > Streptophyta > Magnoliopsida > Poales > Poaceae > Oryza > Oryza meyeriana. The sequence goes on along the minus strand of RYFJ01000425.1, from coordinate 291,934 downwards.
AAAAGGAGAAAATATTCTGCATTCCATAGAAGACGTCATTGCGGCATGAAAGAAGTCCTCTCCAAGTAGATGGATCTCCAACAGACTTCATATGAGCTACAACTACAAAGCCTTCCTTAATTTGTAAGCAACAAGATCCACTCACTACTGACCTAACAGACCTAAATAAGGATAGAAGTAGCTCATTTTAACAAGAGGAATACCCAAGATTTCCCCTGTAAGGGCAGGAGGAGGCAGGCTTATCCATGAGATTATTGCAACGGACTATTAACGTCACATTTCTAAAAATACGTTTTATCTAAATACTTTCTATATCAGTATTACTTAGATCATCTATTCTAAACTATTTATTATATTTAATAGATTATTCATAAACCTTTATTTGTATTTCAGCTAAAAAGGATGTGCTTGGGCCAAAGAGAGGGCACAAGTAAAGTCAGTCCGTCAGGCAACGTGAGGGAACCCAACCAAACCCAAAAACTCAGTAGGCAATGTGACGGAACCAACCAAACCCAAAAACTTATCGGCCGGATTATTGCCATGTATTACTTATGCCACACTTCTAATAATGTGATCTCTACAAAACCTTTCTACATTAGCATTATTTAGACCATCTATTCTAAGCTATTATTTATTATATCTATAATATATAATATAATAATATATTTATTTTTTTTTATAAACAAGTAGATCATCGATCAACCTTCATCGGTATTTCAGCTTAAAAACATGAAAGGGTAGAAGCAAAGAAGGGCAGAAAGGGACTGCACCATTTAAATCAACTTGTGGCTTCAGCTTATTCACTCGTTTTTTATGAGTATGCTTTTTAGACTACTAAATCAAATAAATCTATTTTTAAGTTTATAATAGTTAGTACCTAATTTATCATGTGCTAATGATTTATCTTGTTTCACATGTGGCTAATAAGCTCTAGTCGTAAGCAGGGATCACCAAACCGTGCGGAAACCGCGGTTACCGCCCAAACCGCCGGAGTATGGTATTGGTTACCGGCGGTTTGGTTTAAATAAATTTCATCTGAATTCAAATTTTTTTAAAAAATAAAAAATCCAAAAAAATTCTAGTATGTAGTACTTAAATTATGGATCATTATGGTGAGAAAAGTTTGTAAAAATAACGAAGTTTACTTCATATTTTAGAGCTCCATTAAAATAAAAAAAATAAGAGATGGGTTGGGATATATTTTCTACTTTATTTAAGTGTAAAAAGATAGCAAGGGTTATGCAAAAAAATTATGCAATATTACATTGTTTTTCTAGATATATCCATAATTTTTTCCTGAATTTTTTATAATTCTTTAGAATTTTTATTACGTTTTATAATATTTTTTCGTTTTTTTTCTTTTTACTTCAACGTACCGCAGTTACCGCGATTTACTGTATGGTTACCATGCGATATCGCGCGGTAACCACGACCTTACCGCGGTAACCACGGCTAAACCATAAGATTTAAAAATTTTGAATTTAAATTTTTAAAAATAAATTTCGTACGATTTTAAACGGTTATCATGATAAACGGCATATCGTCGGCCCACGGTAACTTTGCCCTAAATAGTTTATCAAACACTGGTCGTAAGCTGCTTCAAACAGCGTCTAATAACTCCTCGTTAGAGTCCGCTGATACTAGTAATTTGATTATAGATGGAAAGATAGATGGATGGTACTAGTCCTAGGCAGCAGGCAGCAGATCCCTCTTCTCTTGTCACACGAGACGCTGCAGCAGCTTTCCCACCGACTCCTCCTCCTCTCCTTCCCCTCCATTAATGGCCGCCACCAAGAACCCTCCAACTCCCACGTGACCTCCTCCACCGAGACCTCCCTCCCTCCCTCCCTCCCGCTCCACCTCTCTTAAATCTTATTACGTGCTCGCCGTTACCGTTCCATCGATGCTGAGCTCGTCGCCCTCCGCGGCGGGGATGGGAGGGTACCAGCACCAGCGGGGGGCGGCGGTGTTCACGGCGGCGCAGTGGGCGGAGCTGGAGCAGCAGGCGCTCATTTACAAGTACCTCATGGCCGGCGTCCCCGTCCCGGGCGATCTCCTCCTCCCAATCCGCCCCCACTCCGCCGCCGCCGCCGCCGCCGCCACCTACTCCTTCGCCAACCCCGCCGCCGCGCCATTCTACCACCACCACCACCCCTCCCGTAAGCTCGCCTTCTCTCTCTCTCTCTCTCTCTCTCTCTCTCTCTCTCTCTCTCTCTCTCTCTCTCTCTCTCTTCCCGCCTTTGCAGAAGTGGTGGTGGATGCCTTGCTTCATGCTGGGTGTTCAAAAGGAGTGGTGTTGAATCAGAGGGAAAATATGCTTTCTTGGGATTTGTTTGTTCTTCCCCTTTCAGGAGAGGATCTCTTTGCTTTTCTGCTCATTGGGATTGATTTGCTATTGCTCTCATGATTTATTGCTAGATTAACGTACATACATGGATCTTTGCTTACATGTTCGTTGAAACCATCTGATTGACTCTCACATGCTAAGCTAAGCTAAGCATACCGCCTTTGCATTGGGTTGGTGGAAGAAATGTTGGCTTTTGATCCAGTTTTGATGCGAACAATGAGTGCTGCTATGGCTGTATGGATTAAATGTGTGCATGTTCATGTGGTTGTAGTGAGCTATTACGCCTACTACGGGAAGAAGCTGGACCCAGAGCCGTGGCGGTGCCGCCGCACCGACGGTAAGAAGTGGCGGTGCTCCAAGGAGGCGCACCCCGACTCCAAGTACTGCGAGCGCCACATGCACCGTGGCCGCAACCGTTCAAGAAAGCCTGTGGAATCCAAGACCGCTGCCCCTGCGCCCCAGTCGCAGCCCCAGCTGTCCAATGTCACAACAACTGCAACTCACGATGCCGATGCGCCTCTCCCCTCGCTGACAGTGGGTGCTAAAACCCACGGTCTGTCTCTCGGCGGAGGCACTGGCTCGTCGCAGTTTCATGTCGACTCGTCGTCGTACGGCAGCAAGTATCCCCTCTTGAGTCTCATTGGCATTCTGTTCAATGCTTGCTTGAATTAGGCTTGCCTTTGGTTGATTGCTGAATTGCATATTATGCTGGAATAGAGCTGATCTGGTATAGCTTTCTTGCATTATCAAAAGGACTGACATGCTCAAATAGTATTTGAGCTCTAATGTTGTCGATACCCTCGTAGCAGTAATTCTAAGGGTGTGAGGCTGCCTAAGATTTTGTTGATCAGAGCTTATTCAATGAGCCAGTCAGATGACTGATATTGCCATGATTTCATTATCTTCTTTAGTTCCTTTTACACTGCTAATATGTATGTGAGTTCAACCCCCAACTAAAATTTTGTGCCTGGATTTATTTTAGTTAAATCTGCATATTATATTCTATCCTTGATGCTACGAACGTCTACGGGCACAGCGTCATAAGCATGTCTGTTGCTTGTGCCTTTAGCCCTCTTATGCTATTGCTTTTTTTTAGTAATATCATAAGCTTTTCCTGACCGCCTAGACCCTGGCCAATTTTGCCTTTTATTGTCCTAACTCGTGGTTATATTTTGAGAAATAGTGTTAACAGTTGCCATGTTTTGGGTTGTATTTGGTCCATGCCCTCTAAAATCTTGGCCCCGTCTTTTTCTGAGAAATTCTGCTTCGTTGTCCTTTTGGGTGCCATAGTTTAGTATTTTTCCCCTCTGCTAACAATCACGAAAAGTTGTGCCTTCGACACCATCCTTATGCATATGCTGCATCTGCATGCATGGGATATGCTACAGTTTGGTGTCATTTTGCATTTGCAATTTGCTAGATGACTTGACAAATCTTACTCCTTTTGCTACTTTGGCTATTTATCTTTCTTTTTTCTTTCTTCCATTCCTTTTTCTTTCTTTGCAAACTAGGTGTATCAGTTTTGTAGCATTTTGCCTATGCCAGTCCCTATGTTAGCTTCTTGAACTTGTAACCGTGTTGTGTACTTATCACCACCCCATGTATATTCCATTTCATGCCACGCAGATCTACATGTAGTTTATCTTAGAGATGACTTATTATGTTTTTGGTCAGTTCATAAACGTTTTATTTTCCATGTCACGATTTTCATGTATTGGTGGTTTTGCAGGTACTCTCTTGGAGCTAAAACTGATGTGGGTGAACTGAGCTTCTTTTCAGGAGCATCAGGAAACACCAGGGGATTCACCATTGATTCTCCATCAGATAGCTCATGGCATTCACTGCCTTCCAGTGTACCCCCATATCCAATGTCAAAGCCCAGAGACTCTGGCCTCCTACCAGGTGCCTACACCTACTCCCACCTTGAACCTTCACAGGAACTTGGCCAGGTCACCATCGCCTCGCTGTCCCAAGAGCAGGAGCGCCGCTCTTTTGGTGGTGGAGCTGGGGGGCTGCTAGGAAATGTGAAGCATGAGAACCAGCCACTGAGGCCTTTCTTCAATGAGTGGCCTGGAAGGCGAGACTCGTGGTCGGAGATGGATGACGAGAGGTCCAACCAGACCTCCTTCTCGACAACTCAGCTCTCGATCTCCATCCCGATGCCCAGATGTGGGTCCCCTATCGGTCCGCGTCTACCTCTTAAGCACAGCTTTGCTTCTCTGCGGCTTTTTTTGCGGAGACTTTATCATTTCATTTCCTCTGTTGATGCAGGTGATTGAGAAGTTTGCTTGCCTCCGTCGGAGCGCTGGACCGCTACCCCCGCATTTTACCGCTGTTAGTGAGTCGGAGTCCGTGATTGTCCCCATGGTTCTCTGTTCCATTGTATCGTACTATGAACTAGTTAAGAGAACCATAACTTTTTTTCGAGTAAAAGAGACAGAGAGCTCTACCCATCCTGTTTTAAGATTCCGCCATGCTTTGTACCCGCTGCTGGAAATTGCTGCATGTCTGTGTTTGCAGCAGATGATCTATCGTGTTTCTATCTACTTGTTGTTCCAAATTGTGGAAATCTGATACCATATCAGATATCTGGCATATGATACTTGCACCAAACTCTTATTATTGTGCTTTTGGAAAGAAGGTTCTTTTCTCGTAATTCAGCTTTGAAGAATCAAACCAGGTCTGGGCGTGACGTTGTGATTCGTTATTGTTTTTGCTTTGAAAAATGAAAAAGAAGTTATTGTTTTTGCTTTAAAAAATGAAAAAGAAGACGATGAATTTTTTTTGTTTTCGAAAGAAGACCATGAAAGATGTGCACGTGAGGCTTTTGTGCCAAAAGGAGCATGGCGCTGGGGCAGCCTTTTGAGCCGATCTCTGGGGACTGGGAGGTTGCAATGCAAATGCCAAAAGGATTTGCATGAAAAAAAAGAAGAAAAGGCTGCCTTGCCAGGTCCTCCGTTTGTTTAAAAATATAGTTACTTTTAGTTTTGAATTTTATCTTAATATCTGCACATTGCAATGAGCCCATATCACTGTAATGGGCTGCAAAAATATAGTTACTTTTAGCTTTAAATTTTATCTTAAATAGTAACATGTCCGTAAATTGTAATGGGACCATATCACTGAAAGGGGTTGCACGAACCTTATGTCTGGGATGATGGGCTGAAGTTTCTTTCGGTTTGTTTCTCCAGCGGTACGCACGGGGTGATGGAAGAAGGACGAACTCCCCTTTTACAACTTTAACAGCTATAATAATGAAATATTCAAAATACCTCTCATCTTCAAAACCTACTCTCACTAACCAGAATAATTAATGAAGGACAATATATTTTTTTTACTTTCTTTTTAATCTCCGTGAAGCAGGGACAGAGTACCTCTGTTCCATATTATAGATGCACGTGTTCAGTATCAGAAATTGTTTTTTTTTCCCCGGAGGGTGTAGGATGGAGGGAAGGAGCACGCCCTGTGGTGAGGTCTCCGTCTCCGTTTCCTTTAGCAGGCAGGCAGAGATGGGATGTCGTTTCGGTTCAGAAAAGCTTCAGGAATCAGCCCAGGCACACAGACTGCCGCGGTCAAACATGAAAAATGAACACATATGAAAAATGAACACATACTATAGGAGTAGGAGCAGGAGGACATGAATAAATACTCCACTACTATACCACATAATGCCCAGAGGAGGGAGAGACCACAACATGCCCAGAGATGGCTACAGTCTGCGCAAACTGCAAACAAAGCAGCAGCAGCAGCTCAACGCTTTGGTACTCGCAAAAACATCATCGTCACTCTCGTGACAGACTTTGTTCATCGTAGCTCCACAACATTTTATAGCAACAGCAATACAGTAGCACGTCGTACAGATCCAGTAATAATAGTAAATAGTATTATTGCTGCAAGTCACACACAGACACACAGGCTGGCCATGCACGTATAGACAACTGAGACAAGCACGTACTATAATACTGTAGCATAGTAGCTGCATAGTCCTGTATGAGTAGTATGTCACAGGCAGGCCAACGCAGAGCAGAAACGACTCAACAAGCGTCACGTCACTGAGGCATTAAAACACGTTCCGACTCGAAACACAAGGTACCATGGAGATGCGCCCGGCCATGCTTGCATGCCATGGACCCCGAGGATTAGCATCCTCGATGTACTCATGGATGCCAGACAGGCACATCACCGTTTTATTATTTTTCACAAGGAAACAACACTCAAAAACTCTTCAAGGGAGATCGCTCTGCTGGCTTATTTCTCAGGACACTAGTATTGGTGAAAGGGTTGAAAAGAGGAGCACAAGTGTGGCATCCGTTTCTTCGTCTTCAGCTAACGAGCTTCCTGGGAAGGAAAGCCCTCTCGCCTGGCATCTCGTATGAGCGCCGAAAGGGGTCGGTCGGGGCGTGCCACGCCCTGGCTCCCACAGAAGGCAAGGGCCGCTTTATGGTATTCCCATGGGTTCTTGCCTTCAGGTCCACAAACTTGTCAGAAGCCAAGCCTGGCACCCGGTTGGAGCCCACTGTCAGCTGGGACAGCTTCTCGGCGATGTCAGGTGCACGAGAGCTCTGGTCTTTACTGAAGAAATTTCCTACACAAGGATGAAAGAAGCAATGTTAAATTAACTTCCTACACCAGGATGAAAGAAGCAATGTTGAATTAATTTCCTATACAAGGATGAAAGAAGCAATGTTAAATAGAGCCATAAGCATGTAATGTCAATAAAAAGGAGACAGTTGTCATTTCAAGTATAGTACCACTCACTGCAGTGTTCAAAATAACACTCACCATTGCTCCTTACTACTGCTGGTGGTGGTGGTGGTGGTGGTTGTCTGGACCAAGGTTGATTCATTGCCCCTGCCTTTGTGAGTTTATGGTTACCCTCTGGAGTCTGATAAGAGTTCATATTCACCTGGTGATCCAACTCCAGTTTCCTTTGGACGCCAGCTGAAACAAGGTAATTATAGTTTGTTAAACTCCAGGTGCATGCAACAGCCACAGATCCTCCCAATGAACTGAGCATGACAAACCATCTTAAATGGATTACCTGCTCTTGCAGGGGTGTTTGCGCTCAAGTATGAGTAATTAACTGCCGGTCTCCCATTAGATAAAGGCCCCACAGAATATCTCCTAGCATTCTTCTGATCCACAGCTCCTTTAGCCCCAACTAGAACATTATTCGAATTTGCTTCAATAACAGTGTTCTAATAATGAAGAATGAGTTTCTATATCTCCAGGATAATGACAAACCTGATGGTGGTGTTGCTGCATATCCGTTTGATCTGAATCGAAGTGAAGGGGGAATGTAGAAGCATGGCTGTAAAAAATATACCATTATGATATATTGAAACACAAATAAACTATCACAAAAGTAATGAAGCAAATAAGCTCATCATGCACTATATGGAAAGCAACCAGAAAAATAACCTGAAAGAAGGAATGCTGCAAAACCTCCACTGCTGTTGGCCTTCTTTGTGGGTCCCATGAGCAGAGCCACTGTTGCAGACAGTAATATTTACCATTAATTTCAGGCAAGGCCATCTTTACACAACTTAAACAAAATAGTGAAGCTGTTAATATTTACCGAAATAAGACTGATCGCATCTTCACTTGCTGAGGGAACCACTTCCGAAAGATGTATGCTTTCAGACTGTAAGAATTTGGTGTAGCAGTTAGGCACCAATAACTCTTATCGCGTACACTAGAGAGTATAAATAATGTTACCAAAAGATTCTACCTGAGGAAACTGAAAACGAATAGATGCTGCAAGCTGCAGTCCTTCAGCCCAGGTACGCTGATTAGGAGTACCAAGAACGCTACAGATTTTGTAAATCTCATCTGCTTCACTGATGGACAGAAAACAAGAAAGTTATAAATGCCCTTTCTCCAAGGAATGACGTGGAAACAAGTAGTGCCATGCTACAGCAGTCATAAGATTTCACATTACAAATAGTTTCTAGAGTAGAGATGAAATGGTCAATAGTGACTATTTCACCTATAACAGCATGTCTTGATTAATATTAGCCCTCAAGTCATGATTAAGATTGATCTTAGATCTTCAAACAATTTCGTGCATTTAAACCAAATAAATAAGATAATCAGATGTGATTCAGTAAGAAAAGACTATGTACATACTTTGAACCAGGGAAAAGAGGTCGCAGTGAAAAAAGCTCCGCAATGATGGCACCCATTGCCCACATGTCTGGAACAAGGCGAATAAGCAAATGAACATATTGTAAATGACAGCAATTAGTTCTCTCATAAAGGCACAAATATTCTTCACTCACCAACTGCTGAGTTATAAACTGAAGCTTGAAGCAGCACTTCAGGGGCACGGTACCTATGTTGATAGTGAACAACTGGATATTTAATATCTACATTCTGTTATTGTGTATATAGTTTAACAAATAATATAAGAATTGCATTGCGCACCAGCGAGTTGACACATATTCTGTGTATGGAGGTTCAGAAGAAATCTCACGAGCAAGCCCAAAATCTGCTATCTTGATGAGCTCCTTTGTAACTAGCAAATTTTCTGAAATATCATTAAGTTACAGGACAAATCAGATACAGTAGTTGGTATTTGCATGAAACAATAATGCAGATAAGTTAGCAAAGCAAAGATTGATGCCCTATTGCTTCTTCTAGCTATTTTGCTCCTCTGGACAGGCAACTCCTATTGAAGTAGTGATTATTTAGGACAACTTTATGTTTGCATTTTTCGGGGTCTGTGATCCAAGTGCTTGCTTAAAAAATGCACATATCACACTATGCATAACAGGGGCATGAACATCGAAATAGAAGACATGGTGTAGCACAGCTTCAAGCATCATCAATGCAAAATTTTCAAGCAGCATCAATGCAAAGTTGAGTGACGAAACAAATTTCAAGCAGCATCAATGCAAAATTGGGTGGTGAAACAAATTTCAAGCAGCATATAATTGCAAAATTGTTTGTTGGAAAACATTTCAAGCATCAGCAATGCAAAATTGGTTGTTTCAACAAATCAAAACGTTTCAGGCAGTGTCAATCAAGCTGATCAACAGCAAAATGTATCGTTCCCCATCTATACAGCACTACTTAATTAAAATTCTTAAATTGTCTGAAGAGCTCGAGCTTATACCAACAGATATTCAATAGAATCTGATCTCGAACTAAATAAAATACCATACAATAAAAGATAAGTTTTGACGCCATAATCTCTTTACGCCAACACCCAGGCCAGGAGTAATAAAGCATGCTGGGTTTGAAATATAGTAGCCATACCAGGCTTAAGGTCACGGTGAAAGTATCCACGTTGATGCATGTGACTCAAAGCTTGAAATATTTGAAAGCACCAATTTCGGACTTCACTCTCCGAAAAGGGCTTCCCCCTGCTCTTCATCAGCTGGTAAAGATTGCATTCCTAAAATCACCATGTAAAACACATAAACTTCAATCACTTCAGAGGTTACAAACACTAAAACAGAAGGACCAGAATAAGAAATACAAACCATGTATTCAAAAACAAAGAATAACATATCATTCTCCCTTATGACTTCCTTGAGTTTCACAATGTTTGGATGGTTCATCCTTCGCAAGGACTGGCACGCACACGTACACAAAAAGAAATGTTAATGAAGTAATAGATATCGTGATCAAACTTGGTTACATGTTGCATAACAATAAAGCACCTTTACTTCACGGAGATTGATGCACTCCTCCCATGAATAATATTTTTTCTTCATTTTCTTGATTGCAACCTGTCAAGGCAAGATGTTAATGATATGGCAAAAAATTATGCCATGGATAAGCCTTCTATCAAATTACTGTGACTTGTTTCCCACTAGATCACAATTCTTAAAGAGCTAGCTCCAGCTTAATTCAGATTTTAACTACCACAATATAAAGTAATCACCTAGCACACTAAACTCCACTGTAACAATAACCAAGCAACCAAACTGCATAATTACTGAAAAAAGAGTAAGGCATATAACATAAAGCAAATATTGGGGCAAGCAGAGTGGCATACCACTTCACCACTTTCTTTGTTGATTGCGCGCCAAACACTCCCAAATGTTCCATCACCAACTTCCTTAATAATCTTATACCTGAACCGTGATGCAGGAACAAAGTTAGCAAGATTTACAAGATCTTGAACACTGAGAGAGCCCTTACACACCCACACAAAAAGAACATGTGGGAGAGAAGGGGCATTATTTACCTCTCCATTTTACTAGCTGGAGAGCAAAGCTGGTCTTATTCTAGAAGAGTCCTATAATTGTGAACAAGACTCGTATGCGTATTGCTGGAATGCCTTTGGAGGGTAGATCACCAAAGTCACTCAACGCTTTTGTAAAAGCTCTATAAGCAATACCCATACTCTTGACAAAAAAACTTGAACACCTTCGCTCTGAGAGTATAACAATAGATCAGAAGATTGGAAGAATAAAATTGTTAATCTCTGTGATTGAATCATGGATAATACATGCCTAAGTAGAAATTTCAAACATACCTGATGTTACGCCATCAAATATGAAGCCTGACAAAGAACAGAGTTGTACGCACCAAATGTTGGGGTGCTCAAACTAAAAGTTCGTAGTGATAGGGGAGAAGAGAGCAAACAGAAGCAAAGAAAACCAGAACCTGCTGAGAGCAAGAAACAAAAGGTGCATGAGAATAGGAAAAAACATGCCATTCCAATGTTGGGCTATTAGCTTCTCAAAAAAGCGTACCTAGAGATTATGTCTGACAGTAAAGATCTAATGTCAGATCCAAGTGTCCAAAGAAGTTCCGACAGTAACTTTTGCTGGCTGATCAATGCCACGACAAAAATTACGGGAAGGATGCCAGAGGATGAGATGCACCATGCTCGAAAAAATGTGCTACAGCTGCACTGCAATCACTAGTTGACTCTAATGTGCAATAGCATGGGACCAGGCAAGAGGGCTGCTAAATGAGGTGCGATCTTCAGGTGCAGTTGACAAAAGAGATAACAAGGAAGTCTCTGTAAAGAGAAAACCTCCAGCCAAGAACTTCCTCGAGCAGCGAGATGTGGGATACAGAGGAACTTGTGGTTTCAAGGGTGTACTCCATATCCTTACTGAGAATGCTAGAGCCCCGGCAGTGCACGGTGTTGAAACCTGCAAAAGTAGGCAAAGTCGGTAAATAAGCAGCAAAGCAACGTTTGAAAACATGTGACAGTGAAGTAACAGGGCAAAACATAGTCAAAGTGAGAAGAGGGCATTTATCAATTCATGCTACCTAGGAGTATCTAAGCACCCATGAAATTAGACATCACACCCATGCGCTGATTCATGTTACCTAGGAGCATCTAAGCACAGAACACCAAGCGCACTGTACAAAACACCAAGCGCACTGTACAAAATTTCATCACAGAATTCTACAGATGCATCCGCCATGAAACAAAGTTACTAAAATTAACGTATGACCTCAACAGTGATAAATTGATCCACCATATATATTGATTGCAACAGACTAAATAGATTCTCGCATCTGGCATAGTTAAGACAGCGATTTTACTTGGAGCAAACACATTACCAGTACCAACATGATGCCATATTGAAAAGTACAGGAAATTTATAATCAGTCGCTAATCCATGAAATTAAACATCACATGCATGTGCAATTTAGCATGAATCAGCATGATGTATGCGCAACCCTAGCTCGCACAACGAACCAACTACGCCAAATCGCGTAGAATTCACAAATCAAACCGCCGCGTGATGCACCAGCCCCCAAATCAACGCTACTGCTAAACTCCCTCAGAATCCCAATATCAACCCGCACCGATCCGAATCATCCGATCACCCCTTCCCTCCCCCTCTTCCTCTCCGGATCCCGGAGAGCACCACGCCCGATGAAGCAACTAACCAACCAACCATCACGCGAATATCCCCCAACCGAACTCCCAAACCCCCACCACCCGCAGCAAGCCCACGCCTCCCTCTACAGCTCCCCCCGCGTCGATTCACCACCGAATCAGCCCCGAATTCGAACCGCCGCCGCGGAGGGGAAGGAGGTTCAGACCTGGGTGCCTCTCGGCATAACCGTGCGCCACCGCCGCCGAGGGATCCAGTGGCCGCCGCCGCCTCCAGCGCTGATGGGGTGGGAGGGGAGGGAGGAAGGGTGGGTGGGGGTCAACACCGCCGCACGCGGTGAGGAGGGGAACGGGTGGGGATGGATTGGCTTCGTCTCGTCGTCTCGGGGATATTTCTTCCGCCTTCCCCTTCCTCCTCTCCTGATTTATCCGTCCAATGTGGCGCGTTTTTTGCGATCCGGTCCCTCTACAACTCGGTTATTCCCAAATCCACCACCTTGCCGCGTTTTTCTTTTTTCTTTTTTCGGATCGCCTTGCCGCGGTTTCAGACAGACCGCTTTCACGTGTCTCAAAGAAATTAATCGGAAAAAAGGAGTTTTGACTATAGTTTTGTGTTTTTTTTTATCAAAATTGACTCGTTTATTGATTTTTAGTTTAAGAGATTTGCTAGTTCTCAAATGACTAAGATTCTCTAGCTTTTAATTAAATAGCTAGGGAGTCGTCTTCAAGCTTCAGCCAGGGGAGAGAGAACACTCATCAACGGCGGCAACTTCTCGACAATGACAACGATATCAGAACTTTGGCAGAGAACCTATGGTTTAGGTTCTGGGTAGGAGGAAGGTGGGACAAGAGGAAGAAAGGAAGTGTCTACAGGCATAGAAGGATCATGTGGGTGACGAACAATAAGGTATAACAAGGTTAAAGATTAGCGGTGGGTAGGATTAGAGGGTTACGGACGCTAATAACGAGAGTGGTTAGAAGGTAGGGGTAGCAGATCCAACGACACAAACTGCCAAAGACGAGGAAGGACTGACGGGCGGGGGTTTCACGTCGCCGAGCTTGGAGAAAAAGAACATCAGAGGAAGGGGGATGGGTCGGGGGGGGGCTCGCCGGCGCTAACAAGGCGCCGTAGCGCGAGGGCAAGAGAAAGCATAACGGTGACATTGTCTTTTGCTCAACACTTTCTCGTTGAGCGTATTGTGCGTGAGAGAGAAGAACGGAGCAAGAGAGGATGAGGATGGCATAAGGTTACTATTTATGCACGAATATTAGTGCAATCTAGACCCTCCCTCCATGCAATCATCAAATCAATGGTTTTTGTGGTCAGGATGTTAAAGACGGTTGTTCGAGCTTAAGTATCGACCATTAACTTAAAAAGATTGTGCTCCACGTTATAGCCACATTATCTCGTTAGTTTAGTCGGAAAGTCAAAAGCCAAGACACGTGGGTTTGAGAACCATCATTTGATATTGTCATTTTTATAAAAGAAAAAATCACATAGTTATCATGTTCCACAGTGACTTCTAATTGACTATCGGTACGTATGATATGAACCAAACAATTTATTTTTCTTGACACCATAGAGCTTGAAATATTTTTCTACAGTGTTGTATACGATAGGCAAATCATTTTGCCTGTTCTAAAAAAACAAAGCTTTAAATAAACCATTTAGATGTACTAGTAATATGACCTCCTCCATAGTGATAACAATCAGAAAAGGTCAGTTAGTGTGCATGACCACATATTTGGTCTGGTTAGGTGTCCTTCCAGAACACTGACCGTTTCCAGAGTGGCAGAATTCGTTCGGCCCCCTACTGGTCCATGTCCCTCTTGTCCAATACACCTAATTAATTAACAAACGATCTTAATCGTGATTAGTACACTGCATGGCCATCGGAGAAAGCAACGGGTACCAACTTGTGTACCTAAAATCCCTCCACTGTGCCTAATCCGTATCACTATAAACACTTGCATTATTGGTACCACGGTGTTTAGGAGACATTTTTTTTTTTGCTTGAAGCGAATAATTCGCACGCGGTACGTGTGTCGTGGGTGCATTGCAAATTTATTGGTCGGTTCATTGTCTCTGATTTTTTTTCTTCCTTTTGATCCAACTGTTTGTGTTTATGGGCTTATGTGGTACCAGTTCATGATTAATTAAGAGTGATTTCATTCTCTTGGATGATGAGACTAAAAATAACTAAAACAAGGTTGCCTCTTTTGTTGCAAATGATGTTATCTTATAACAGTGGTACACCTATATGCAGGAAAGGTTTGTTTGGTATGCTATCATACCAAAATATTAACAATGCTCTGGATGAATTTTTTTTATTTTTATATTTTTTTAAAAAATATTTACAAAAGTATATTTTTGTTTTGAAATTTTACAAATCTATACTCCTAACATCCTCTGATAGGATGTTTTTTAAAAAACCCAGAGGACGTTTTAGATGACGTGACAGACAGCCGTCGGCTGGCACTGTCGGGCGGTCATCGGGCCGTTTGTTATTTTGCAGACGGCACCGTTGCTGTCCTCTGGGAGGGCGGATTTTGCCCAGCCAGGGGGCCGCCTGCAAAAGTGGTGGCCATTTTGCAAGCGGCCCCCTTGCCGCCCTCTAGGAAGGCGATTTTAGCCTGCCAAGGAGCCGCCTGCATAAATGGCGATTGCCTGGCCGCTGAGGCAGGGTGCCGCCTACAAAAGGAAAAAAATGCCCTTCACCAGGGCGATTTTTTGGTGGTTTGGTATTAGGGGTGAAAACGGGTCGGGTATTTCCCACCCGCCCATATTTAAATGGGACAAATTCGGGTCATATATTCAGGTACCCGGGTGATTATTTGGATATCAGATCCGAAAACGGGTATTTTTATATGGATATGGGTTCGGGTTTGGAAAGACGGTATCCGATGGATACGGATTATCCGGGTATAAAAACGGATATTACCCGGTAAGAAATTCGGATATTACCTGTCTGTGATAAATGTATCTTTTATTCTTTTGCCTTGACTGTGTGTTTGTACCTCTAATTTAAATATGGTTATGTGATTTTACAAATACTATGCCGTATGCCCTAAGCCTCTAATATACTTGCATTATGGATATATAGAATGGTTGTGTTGCTATTATCTACGTGGTATTAAATGGTTGTTGCATTGACTTGATATCCGAATAAATATTTGTATCCGATATTGTTCGTATCCGTCTCGGTATGTATTTGTTCCATATTTATATCTGACATTATCCATTTTTTATCTGTATTCAACAATATCCGTATCTGACCCGGTTTCGAATAGAAACTGTGGGTTAGGATATGGGAAGGGTGAGATCCGATCGTATCTGACCCGTTTTCACCCCTACTTGGTATAAAACCCTATCCCAGCCTCCGAAAAATTCATAAAATTCTCAAAAATACCAGTGTCGGCGAAACGGGACTGGGGGTCCCCAGAGTCGCCGGGGACGCGTGGGTCTTCGGCCACGTCGGCTACCCCGGTCCCGGGAAGCCCCGTTCCCGGGGCGCGACCCCGGCCCCGGGAACCCTCTCCCCGGACCACGGCGCCCGGTCCCGGGACTCCGTTTCCCCGGACCCGGCGCCCGGTCCCAGGACTCCGTCTCCTTGGACCCTGCGCCCGGTCCCGGGGCACAACCCCGGCCCAGGGAACCCTCTCCCCGGACCACGGCGCCCGGTCCCGGAACTCTGTTTCCCCGGACCCGGGGCCGGGGACTCGTCGGCACCCCCCGATGATCGGCTCCTCCGAGCTGATCGGCCTCTTCGCTGATCGGCACCTCCCGCCCGGATCGGCCACTCAGCGGACGGCACCGGCTGACCAACTACAGCATTAATGACGAGGCGACGGGGCACGTTGCCCCTATCGTCCGCTCCGCCACGCGTAAGTGTCTCAGGACGGCCCCCCGTGGACACCCGACTGCTGTCAGAGGCCTGTTGACTTCTGTGGCGAGGGCGTGCGCCGAAGTCCAAGCAGTCAGAGACTCTTGACTTCGGCAGCGTGCTCCATCACATCCCATCACATCCTCACGACTCTACTGCCCGCTGCATACCTACTCCGGCATGGGCTCAGCAGGCGGGGACGAGAGCGACCAGACGCTCCACCGACTCCGGCGCAGGCTTTGCAGGCGGACGTGAGCGACTGGACGTCTTCCAACTCCGGCGTGGGCGTCGCAGGCGGAGGGGAGGACCGGAGAACTCTCCAGAAACTCTCTCTCTCTCTCCCTCTCTCTTCGTATGCCTGGCACTGTGGATTCCCCTTGCTCTATAAAAGGAGGACCAAGCCACAGGCAAAAGGGGGAGGCGGAGGTTAAGCCCTAGCTAGACCCAACTGGAGACTCAACAGAGGACCTCTAGCTCCCAGCTCTCAGCACCCGAGCTCATTCTCAACCTACTGCTCTTCTTCTCCGGCTCGGCCGCTGCTGAGCTCACCTTGTACATAGCAAACCACATCATCTCCACATAGCATACACACAGGAGTAGGGTTTTACGCTCTGGCGGCCCGAACTTGTATAAATCCTCCCGTCTCCTCTGTGCGCAACTGTTGATCGTCTTCCCGGACGCCCCGTGCGATTACCACGCTTCGGACGGTCCGGACCCGCACCGGACGGTCCGGACCCTTCTGCTTCACCACGATTCGGACGGTCCGGACCCGCTTCGGACGGTCCGAACCCCGCAGTTTCTTCTACGTCTCCTTTGCGTATCTTTCTTCTACACCCTGACGCCGGCTTCGCCTGAGAACTACTCCCCTGGCCGAATCTCAAAAGGGGGGTCTCCTGACTTCCCGCCGTCGAGGTGTCATCCTCGACAACACAGAAAAAAAGAAGAGAGAGCTGAGAGGGGAGGCAAAGGAAAGCGACGAAGCCCTGCTCGTTTGCGGATTTGTGTGTAGGTAAAATCTTATGTCCCTTTGCAATTTTTATTTGTATTCATAAAGTGATGTAGTACGTATAGTATTGTACTAGTTATTTTATCGGCAAGAGAATGCTAGGTATGGTCCATAGGGTGTAGCTCTATCATAGTTCAACTTAAGAGCTAAGGGCATTAATAGGCCGGGCGAGAAAAGTTAGGTTTATTTTTGTTAGATGAGTAACCCTAGTTCGAGAAATGCTAGGGAGATGGAAATGTGGACGATGGCATTTTATTTTTTTGTAGTCATGTGTAGTGTCGGCGAAACGGGACTGGGGGTCCCACATACCCCGGGGACGCGTGGGTCTTCGCAGTCAGCTCCTCCGGGGCCACATTCTGCACCGGCGACGGCCGGCTACAGCCTTCTTCCGGTCAAGTACCGAGGGCCCGAGGACATTCCCGGGCCCCGGGTCTCGCTCCCCGGGCCCGGGTCTCACAGGCTCGGCCTCGAAGCGCATCGGGACGTTCCTGGGCCCCGGGTCTCGCCCCCTGTCCCGGGACTCACAGGCTCGGTCCTGGGGCACGTTACAGAGACATCCCTGGTCCCTGGCGCTGCTCCCCGGGCCCGGGACTCACATTTTTCCGTCCCCGAGGAGCTCGGCGCCTGTGTGGCGGAGGGCTCGATGAGCTCTCCGCCCCGGGCACGAGGCCGGCTTGAGTGGATCAGCTCCCCAACTACCCGCATTAATGGCGAGGCGATGGGGCGCTTCCCGCCTGTCTCCCAGTCGGACATGCGTGCACCGTCATGATGGCCTTCCGTGGGCCCCCTCCCACTGCCATCAGAGAACTTTCGGCTGAGGGGGCCTCGATTCTCCACACTCTGGCAGCGGAGGCGCGCGCTGTCACATCTCCATACTCCAGCCGCCTGCAGCAGACCAACTCCAGCCGTCCGCAGCAGCCGAGCCAGGCGGCAACTAGATGTCCCTCGGCGCGCAATCTGCGGGCAGGGGCCGCGTGCGTGCGACCAAGAGACAAGTCGTAGCTAGCTTTCTCTCAGTCTGTATATCGGCACTGTGGACTCTCCTTAATCGATAAAAGGAGTTTGATCCGAGTCCTACAGCAACTAGGGATTCTTCTGGTCTAGACAACTTCTAGAGGTCTCAGTCTTCAGCTTCTTGAGGTCTTGGCCTTCAGCCACAGCTTGAGTTAGTCTTCTTCTTCGTGTCGAGTCCGGCCTCCTCCGGTAGAGCTGCCGAGGCCGATGAAACTCCTTGTAAAGAGCAACCCACATCATTTCCCACATAGCTAAAACACACACAGGAGTAAAGGGTATTACGCCTCCGCGTGGCCCTAACCTGTCTACTTCTCTTGCCTCCTTGCGTGCCATCTCTCGGCTCGGGTCCCCGGGCCCGAGCACATATTCTCTCCGACGCCGCAAGCCGTCCTGTGAACAACTCCCCTGGCCGAACTCAAAAGGGGGGTCTCCAGACTCCCCACGGTTGGAGCTTCCTCCTCCAACATGTAGTATACCCTGGTTATGTAGTTGTACAGATATATTTATAATGTGTGATTATGGTAATTATCGAAGTATGCACCCCTTATTCATCGGTAAATTTTTGAAATATAATTCCGTTTTGATATTTTACGAGTGCGTGTGGTTGGTCTAGCAAGGTATAACTTGTGTTTATTTGGTTATAATGTAGGTTGCTATGGTTGCGTTCGGTATGTCCACTCGTCAACGACCTCCGATTGGTGTGCCTTCGTCGATGTGCTAGTGCGGAGATGATGTAAAGTTGCAATAAGTGAGAAGGGTCACACATACCGGCAAAGGTATTGGATGTGTGCTAATTACGTGTACTCCCTGGAGAAACTCAAGCCGCAAGGGAAGAAAGGGAAGTCGAAGAAGCCGGTGGAGGTAATACGAATTCTCTTGTAGTACGAAATATTTGAACCTTTGTACTAACAAATTTGCATATATTAGGGTACCGAAGCTTCCTCTGCCTCTGTGCGACTTTGTACAGTGGATAAATACGAATATCCGTCCAGAGGACGCAGAGTTTCTTCACAAGTCATAGGAATGGCACAGGGAGCGCCTCGGACGTCTTTGGGCAGAGGAAGCAGAGTAAGAGGTTGAGCAGAAGAGGAAGGAAGAGAAGAAGCGGCAAGAGAAGGAAGCCCGTGGGGCAGACAGGGAGAGGAAGCAGCAGAGGGCACTACGTGCAAAGGAAGCTGGGCCGGAGGCGACGAGAAAGGGGAACTACCCACGCTACACACAATAATTGCATATCTAGTCGGATGTCCATTTGAAATACCCTAAGACATGTAATAACGATAACTAAAAATGTTTCATGTGCTATTTGTACGCGTTGGATGGATAATTTTATTACATTCGTAAGCAAGTAATGTGCAATGTTAGAGTTCGTCCTGTGTGTTCTGTTGAAATCTGTTTATTTATCCCTGCATTACGAATGCACTGATTGGTTTTCATCACTCGGAATCTACTTTCGTCGTGAAGTTGAAACTTAAAAATTCACGGTTTTTGATCAGTTTCGTCAAAAACGTAGACCCTGAGGAGTATATCGTTGCACCGACGAGCGTAAACAAAGGAAAGAAATTTCTATAGTAAGCGTAGGATGAATAAAACATGACGTACAAAAGATATAACATATATACAACGTACTACCGGCCCTGGCCGTGACGTCTAGCCATCTTCGTCTTCCTACCCGGCGCTCGCAAGTGGCCCTGCGAGAAAGTCAGCCGGTCTGGTGATATGGTACGGCCAACGCGGCTTGCGTGCACGGGTGAATGCCAGCTACGGCTCCTGTGTCTATGTTGGCGGAGCTCCTCCAAGCTGTGAGGAACCTAGTACCTCCTGGATCTCTGCGTCCTCCAAGTCGTCGCCCTCGAAAGGATCTTGTGGCCAACCGCTGCCGTGTGCGTCCTGCGCGGAGGAGCCAGCGCTAGTAAACATCCTCGGTAGTATAGAGTGGAACCCTGTAGAAAAAATTATTGATAATTTGCAAACCGGAATTTTTTGCAAGGCAAAAGAAAACTTTGCACCGTGCATCTAACCTGAAGGACCTCCTATAGTGGCCCTAGGGGCAGTGCTCATGCCCTGCTGCGTGTGTGGATGTGTGTGGTACGCTCCCTGCGTAGACGTACCAGCTCCCAAGGGATCGAGGTACGGTATAGCGAAATCTGCACGGAAGCATATTAATGTAAAACAGTGTATTTCGGTAGAAGGAAACATCGTATGAACTGATGGATAGCGGAATTTACCTTTGCAGGGGCCAGCTGGCTGACTGGAACCCTGCTGGTGCACTCCTATTGTAGGGGGCGAGGGTGTTGAGGTACAACTACAGGAGGTACCGCGTCGACCGCACGACAAGTGAGCGCACGAATCACTGTATGCATCGACATACAGATCCTCTCGAAAGTCATCCTCTGCTCCTCCGCACTTAGCACGATCCCAACGTCTAACCGTCCGAACACCGCGTCCACATTAGCCTGAACCTGGCGTGCAATGTCGGCCTTTTTCAAATGTGACGTAAATATATGTAAGAACCATGGACACCTACAAAGAAAATGGCAAAGTACAAAGAGAATGTGACTCACTGTTCGAAAGTAGGCCTGGTCACTGTGTGTAGGGTATGCATCTGTCACGGCGGCGACGTGTGGCTGTGGATCAGCTGGAGTGAACGTGACGTGTGTGCGGGTGTGGGGCTGGTACCACCTGAGGTATCCTAGGTAGACGGCCTCAGTGTGTGAACGGACTTCGTCGATGACCTCCTCCGTTGCCAACAACCAATCGTCCACGTATCTCTGCAGTCGGAGAACCCACAGAGTGTCGGCTGCCTGTCCCCTATGAGTATAGCTAGTTGCTGTTGACGCCGAAAATCGCCGGGTGTGCCAAAAAGCTTGCTGACGATCTGGTTCGGCGCCTAGAGACACGCGAAGGCCTGGGAGATCTGCTTAGCTCCAGTGCAGGTCCTAAAATATTTGAGGTTCGTAGGCGTGCCAGTCAATTTGACCCAACAATTGACAAGGAGAATATTAGCTCAGGGATTCAATCGGCCAATAAGAATCCCGCTAGCTGATTGCCGAAGGAATGCTTGAGCATCGGCTGAAAGCCGATGATAAAACTTTGTCCGGGCCCCAGCTGTCCGCGCCCGGGTCTCGTGCCCGTGCTCGGGTCCTCCTGCCCAGGTCCTCGCTCCCGGGTCCTCGCTTGTGCTCGTGCCCGGGTCAGCAGCAATTGCACATCGGCTATCGGCCGATACGGTCTGATGTAGGCCCCTTGTAGCCGATGGCCGATGGCACCTGTGTATCGGCTAGGAAACCGATAACGCTATAAGCAAATAGATAAGCTGTCAGTATAACATGTGCATCGGCTAGAAGCCGATGATAAAATAGATAGGCAGAATAGTAGATTAGTACCGACTGCCAAGGAAACACATGTGCATCGGCTAGAAAACCTTATGATAATAAAAATAGATGACCACAAATAGTAAAGATTAATACAGTCGGCTTATAAAAAGATAACCTATCGACTAATACTCCGATAGAACACCGCATATACACCTATCGACTCAGCAGGAAAAATCTATCACTATCAAATCTAGTAGTTCAAACTTAACTGATGCGAGCACAGATTAATAATGATAAAGAACATCGAATGAGCCGATAGATCTAATGCAATCTGATGTATATGATAACCTTACCGGCTATACATTTCGATAAGGACACTTGCGCAAAAAACCATCAACCTAGCAGGAACGATTTATCGCTGCAGCTCAGTAGGTCGGACCCAACCAATGCAGCACGAACTGATGATAAATTGACCCCAGTAAGTGATAAGATCTACGCACGACAGTTGTGGCGTGATGTGGTATACCTGATCGGCCTAAGAGGTCGGACCGAACCGATGCAGCCGTAGACAGGGCAGATACACCTGAGTAAGGGGTGACGAGTCTTACCTCTCGCAAGAGTTCGGACCTAACCGATGCAGCCCCGCTCAGAAGCAAGAACCCGTCGAAAGGGTGGCGATGCGCCGAATTTGATTGATCTGTGTGGATAATTTACAAGTGCCCTCGCGTACGTATTTATACCCCGAGTTACTGAGTCCTTATAGGACACGGAACAGACTTCCTAACTAGAAAAGGAAAACTAACAGATACTGATCGGACAAATATCAGGTTTCCTAAAAGATAAAACTATCTAAAGATAAGATAAATAATTAGCCATAAATGTGGTCTTCACGATTCCTTCTCAAATCCGGTTTCTTCTGGATTAATTTCCTCCGGTTGATATAGCTTCTATCTTTACCGAATCTGATATGAGCCGTGCCAAATTTTGGCGTTAACAGTTGCAGAGAGTGTATTCGATTTCATAAAAGAGTTGTAATACTGAAAGAAGTTCGCAGTTGTACTAACCGGTGAACGTCGCACGAGACAACCTGCTCCACGGGCACAGGAAAGTGCTAGCGTAGGCCGAACTGTTGCATCACACGCTGCAAACAGTAGGACTCGACGAAGATGTCGAACACCATCGGTGTTGTCGTCATCCAGTAGGCCTGGTCACACGTGCAAAGAGTTGAGAGTCCGAGTGGTGCACGGGCCACGATGGCCTGCACACTGTATGGCTCCCAGACGACGTTGCTGGGCTGCAGGCGATCGAACTTTATCATGAAATCGGAGTAGGCCCTTCTAACCTGCACGTGGGCGTAACGACGCTGCAAAATAGGACATGTAGAACACGTTAGTGTTTGCACGTAAGTGGTAAACCTAGAATTTCACGATACGTGCCTCACGACGACACCAGACTGTCCCCATAGTCGAACGATCCTTGGCTAACTGCCCGTACAAGCCTCTGTTGACGCCGAAAACCGCCAGGTGTGCCAAAAAGCTTGCTGACGATCTGGTTCGGCGCCTGGGTGACACGCGAAGGCCTGGGAGATCTGCTTAGCTCCAGTGCAGGTCCTAAAATGTTTGAGGTTCGTAGGCGTGCCAGTCAATTTGACCCCGCAATTGACAAGGAGATGAAGAAATCTGATTACTGATCCAATCGGCCAGTAAGAAGATACGGATTCCTTCCAGCCGATCGCCGCTATGCTCGTGCCCGGGCCCTCGCCTGTACTCGCGCTCCCGGGTCTTGTGCTCGGGTTCTCGCTCCCGGGTCCTCGCTTGTGCTCGTGCCCGGGTCAGCAGCAACTGCACATCGACTATCGGCCGATACGGACTGATGTAGGCTCCTCGTAGCCGATGGCCGATGGCACCCGTGTATCGGCTAGGAAACCGATAACGCTATAGATAAATTGATAAGCTGTTAGTACAACATGTGCATCGACTAGAAGCCGATGATAAAATAGATAGGCAAAATAATAAGCCAGCCGACTGCCGAGGAAACACATGTGCATCGGCTAGAAAACCGATGATAATATAGATGACAAACAGTAAGGATAATACAATCGGCTTTATAAAAAGATAGCCTATCGGCTAAGCACTCCGATAGAACGTCGCATATACACCGATCAGCTCGACAAGGATAAATCTATTATTATCGATCTAGTAGTTCAGACCTAACTGATGCAGCACAGATCGATAATAGTAAAGGAACCTCAACAAACCGATAGATCTAATGCAACTGTGATGAAAATAACTTACCGGCTATACATTCCGATAAGACGCTTGCACAAAGGCTATCAGCCTAACAGAAATAATTTATCGCTAGCAGTTTAGTAGGTCGGACCCAACCGATGCAGCACAAACTGATGATAAACTACCCCCGATAAACTGATAAAAACTATGCACGCGTGATGTGATATACCTGACCAGCCTAAGAGGTCGGACCGAACCGATGCAGCCGTAGACAGATCCGATACACCGTGGTAAGCCGACTACCATAGACCGACTAGAATATCGGACCTAACCGAGAAAGTCCTAGCCGATTGGTAGTCGGGGTAACGAGACTTACCCTCTCGCAGGAGTTCGGACCTAACCGATGCAGCCCCGCTCGAGAAGCAAGAACCCGTTGGTAAAGGGTGGCGATGCGCCGAATTTGATTGATCGAGAGATCGATTACAAGGTCCCCGGGCATACGTATATATACCCCGAGTTACAAGAGTCCTTATAGGACACGAAACAGGACTTTCCTAACTAGAAAAGGAAAACTAACAGACCTGATCGGACAAGAGATCAGGTTTCCTAAAAGATAAAACTATCTAATAGATAAGATAAATAACTGACATAACGTGGTCTTCACGATTCCTTCCCAAGCTCGGACTCTTCTGGATTAGTTTCCAATGGCTGATATCGCTTCTTTCCTTAGCCGAACATGGTAACGACCCGTACCAAATTTTGGCGTTAACAGCCTCCTAGGCCGCTCTCGTAGGGAGAGTGCTCAATTAAAGGGCGACCTATCGCGAACCGCTTGGCCGCCCAAAGCTACAGAAGGAGAGGGCAATCGGCGATAATCGCTCCTGGATCGGTCTTTGTGCATGCATCACAAGGACAACGGTACATCGCCGCTAGCACAGCAGATCCTCAGCTCCACTGCAGTACGCAGCCGTCCTCGCCATCGGCGATCGCACAGGTGTAGTTGATCAGTCCCTTGTCCACCGCGTGCCCCGTCATGCTGGTGAACATCACCCAGCCGAATAGCCAGAGCAGGTACGCCTCCAAGCTCCGTCGCACCGAGTAGTCGTCGGCGTCAGGGTGTAGCTGATCAGGCTGCAAAGCAAGATTATTGTTAGTTCCACTGTTACTTTAAAGATCGGGAGATTATAAATCTAACAAATACGCCACTTACAGTGAACTGTAGTAGTCACGCCTGCGAGGGGCCGCTCGTAGTGTAAGGAGGTAGCAAACCAGTTGCACCAAGTCCAGGCAGGCGTTGCACGTGAGCGAACCGAACAATGATGTCCTACGCCCATCCATACGCCCCGTCAACTGGACCCATAGCGTCCCCTGTGAGGGGAAGGCCCAGCAGGTACGACACGTCCTGAAGTGTGAGAGCCATCTCGCCGCACGGTAGGTGGAACGTGTGCGTCTCCGGTCTCCAGCGATCCACCAGTGCTGCTAGAAGTGACCGATCAGCATCCCACTGCCTGGCAGGGTCCCTCATCCGGTGTGGGATCGACTAGCCTGTACATTGAAAGAAGTCCAGTCTCACGCAACCTACAGAATATAGTACCGTAGTCAATATTGCGAAACATAAATATATAAATGTGTGGGAAAAAATGTTGGTACAACTCTTATCTCTCATGGAACCGGGGGTCTATATGCAAGATGTGACATAAAGGCCGTGGACGGAAGGTGCTTAGCTCGGCACCTTCAATGGCTGACAGGTAAGACCAGTGGGACCAGTCAAGCCTCCGGTCGAGTAGCTCCGGTAGCTGGTACGCCATACCTACATGCAAATAGAAAGTTAGCGTAATTTTTATTGTGAAAGCAACAAGCAAGAGTTAGTTCGCAAAGTTAATTGAACAACCACATTAAAAATTATTGTAAAGGTTCATAGCATTATTACATGATAATAAAGGACGACAATACGGTATATATCGTTTTATAACAAAGATCAAGCACGCAACATAGCAGGAGAATTTAAGTTATAAAATCTCTATTGCATTGATACATGGACTAACAATACACCGCAGCACCACCAAATACACGAGAACGTCTAGAACGGGGTCGCCTTAAAGTGGTGTATTCACCCGGAGGACGACTACCATTAGTGCCTGAACCCGACATGCTCATCACATCTAATACTGTGTAATCGACATTTTATAACTACTATCTCTACAAAAATCACATCGCCTAATAGATTGATCTAAAAAACTACAGATCTATGAGTGTAACAAATTATTTTTATATCATACGATACAGGTAACTAGTACAATACTATATCAATTTATGAATACAAATAGAAATTACAAATAGATAAAAGATTTTACCTGCAGACGAATCCGGAAACCAGTAGGGCTTCGCCACTTTCGTTCGCCTTCCCTCTCAGCCCTTTCTTCTTTTTCTGTTATTTTTGGGAATTTTATGAACTTTTCGGAGGCTGGGAGGAGATTTTATATTGAGCCACCAAAAAATCACTCTTCCACGGAACGATTTTTAACACTTTTACAGGCGGCACACTGCCTCAGTGGCTAGGCAGCCGCCATTTATACAGGCGGCCCCCTAGCCAGGAAAAAACCGCCCTCTAGGAGAACGGCAAGGGGACCGCCCGCAAAAGCGACAGCCCGGCGGGCCGACCATTTTGCAGGCGGCCGCCTACAAAATGGCAGATGGCTCGACAGTGATGACTGACGACCGTCTGCCACATCACCTAAAATACCCTCTGGGAGGGCATTCTGAGGACATTGGGAGTTTGGATTTGTAAAATTTCGAAACAAAAATATACTTTTGTAAATATTTTTAAAAAATATATATAAAAATAAAAAAATTTCGCCACTGCAATCGGTGCAACCGTCTAGGGCACATGGCAAGTAGGGGCCCAGGCCCATATATGTACGAGTAGGTATACTGTTGAAAAAGACAATGTTCCATACTAAAGGATTTGGGTCCATAGTTTTAGTGCACTAGATCTTGTAGCACTTAGCAACGAGACCCTATGAATAAACATATAGAATTTTTGGTCAGAAAATTTGAATGAGTCATTGAGTGAAAAATGAGCAAATAATGATAAAAGACAGACTCTACTAGTCTTCTCTTGTATTTTTCTCGGTTTGTATTTTCTTATTTGGGATCTCGTTTTTTATGGTTCTTATCTTTGCAACTCACGATTTTCGCGAGCGAACCAAATCAAGTTGGTGAAGATCTCATTACCTTTGCAATTGGCACATGAGTCTACGAGATCGATCGTTGCTACGCCGCGCAACTGTTCGACCTCGAACCCTCGACCACGCCGCCAATTCGCCTCCTGTTCGCCGCCCAACTCCCAGTCGGCTCTTCCGCCGTTCGCGTCGACGGACAACGCCGTGACGCCGGGAGGTCGCAGACGCCATGCGGAAGCAGCCCGTCACGCCGCTGGCTGCCCGGCACCCCATCCGCTGGGGCCTGAACGGCTGAATGTTGGTGTCCATTCGTTCAGCTCCTGTCTGCTTGCTCCCTGCTGCCTTCAAGACTAATTTCTTCAGGTAATAAACTACTGCACTAGTACTGTACTGATTGCTATGCTGCACTCCCGTACTAATTAGTGATTCAAGAATCAAGATGGTAGATAGGTCATTATTGATCATTTTTTTCTTTATAATTTTAGGTGTTGCAATGTTACCTAAGAAGCATTTGTCTGGTGCTGAGAAAAGGAAAAAAAAATGTCAAGATTAGTTTATTGAATCACAAAAGGGTGCTATACATAAGTTCTTTCTAGTGTCAAGTGATATTGTTCCCCATGATAATCCTGATGAGGCAGATGATCCTAGTACTAATGAATAAGATCAGCAATCTGGTCATAATTTAAATACTGAAACTGAAGATGATGTTAATGAGAATTCTTCAGAACAAGAAAATTTGCAGCCTTCACCTGGTACTGAAAATCCAAATGTTGATGCACAGGAAGCTTCAATTTTAAGTATCTATGATCCTAGGACTTGAAAAGTCTGGATAACAAGGGAAGAGATATCTTAATTGAAAACGGGTCTATAAGAGAATTCAATTTGAAGTTCCCTTCATATAGTAGTGGTAGACATTTTTCATGTGCTTACTACTCCAGGAAGTTAAACAATGCAGAGGTAATTGATAGAAAATGGTTGGTTTACTCTAAGCATATGTACAAAGTTTACCCTTTTGCTGCAAATTGTTCTAATCAAATCAGAGTAAAAGTTTGTTAGCATCTGATCGGTTGAGGGACTAGAGCCATATTAGTGAGAGATTCAAACAACATGAAAACAGTGTTGAGCATGAACTTAGGTTGAGGTTAAGCAAAAATCAGACAATTGATGATGATTTGCAACGGGAAATTTCAAAGGAGAAAGTGTGATGGAGACAAGTTTTAATAAGAATAGTTTCTGCTATGAAGTTTCTTGCTAAACATAACTTGGCTTTTCGAGGATCAAATGAGAAACTTTATCAAGACAACAACGGTAATTTGTTGGGCACAGTTGAAATGGTTGCTGAATTTGACTCTGTGATGCAAGAGCACATTAGGCGCATTCAAAATAATGAAATTCATCATCATTATCTTGGCCACAATATTCAGAACGAGTTAATTTTCCTTCTTGCTCATACTGTGAAAACTTCTATCTTAAGGATCATCAAGGATGCCAAGTATTTCTCTATAATCTTGGATTGTACCCCAGATGTCAACCATGAAGAACAGATAACTCTAATTGTGCGTTGTGTCAATATGTCGAGTAATATTCCAAGAGTAGAGGAGTTCTTTCTAGAGTTCTTGAAGGTGGATGATACATCAGGATTGGGCCTTTTTAATGAATTGTTGAAGGAATTGGACTCCCTTGATTTGAATGTGTTAACGCCAAAATTTGGTATGGCTTTGTATCAGATTCGGTCAAGAAGGAAATTGCAGTTAACTAACGAAAGTTGATTCAGAAAAAACCGGGTCCAGGAAAGAGCCGTGAAGACCACGGTATGGTGGTTGATTATCTTGATTATTAATTAGGCAACGTTAATATTTTATCTTTAGGAAACCTGATCTCGTGTCCGATCGGGTCCTGTTAATGTTTCCTTCTGTAATTAGGAAATCGTGTGCCGTGTCCAATAAGGACTCGTATCAACTCGGGGTATAAATACGTATGCCCGGGTGCTTTGTAATGTATCTACATCAATCAGATCAATACAATTTCGGCGCATCGCCACCCCTTCGACGGGTTCTTGCTTCTCGAGTCGGGCTGTATCGGTTAAGTTCGACCTCCTGCAAGAGGGTAAGTCTCGTCACCTCGGCCACCACATCGGCTAGGACTTCCTCGGTTAAGTCCGATATTCTAGTCGGTTCACGGTGGACGGCTTACCACGATATATCTATTTTGTCTATGGCTGCATCAGTTTAGTTTGATCTCATAGATCGATTAGGTATATCACATCACGCGTGCACAGATCGTATCGGCTTACTGGGAGCGATTTATCATCAGTTTGTGCTGCATCGGTTGAGTCTGACCTACTAAACTGCCAGTGATAAATCGTTCCTGCTAGGTTGATATTTTTTGCGCAAGCGTCTTATCGGGATGTATAACCAATAAGTTATCATATTTTACATCACGATCGCATTAGATCTATCGGCCCATCGAGGTCTGGTTATCATCATCAGTCTGTGCTGCAACGGTTGGGTCCGATCTACTAGACTGTTGGTAATAACTTTACTCTTAATAAGCCGATGGGTTTATGCGATGTTTTATCGGAGTGTTTAGCCGATAAGTTATCTTTATATCCAGCCGATTTGTCATAAACATGTTTAGAAAATCGCTGCCAAGTCGGGGCGGCACGAAATTGCATATCTCGGTTTTTCCTTGTGGCGAGGACCCAGGCACGGGCACGAGCGAGGACCCAGGCACGAACAGCAAGCAAGGACCCGGGCGCGGGCACGAGCAAGGGCCCGGGCATGGACACGGACAGCAGGCGAGGACTCGGGCACGGACAGCAGGCGAGGACTCTGGCACGGGCACGAGCAAGGGCCCGGGCACGGGCGCGGGCAGCACCTTTGGGGCAGCGCTAGCTATTACTATTGCAAATCGGCTGAAGTTTATTCAATCCATTTATTTACGCATTCTGCCTATTTATTTTATCAGTTTACAGCCGATTTTCAAGTATCCCTTCGGCAATCGGCTAGTTCGGTATTTGTTTATTATTATCAGTTACTGTTCATGCCATCATCGGCTTCCAGTCAGTGTATAAGTGCTACCGATGAGATGAGTCCAGATCGGCTTCCAGCCGATTGGCTCATTGGTCTAATATCTTCTATCTCCTTGTCAATTGCAGGGTCAAATTGACTGGCACGCCTACGAACCTCAAGATTTTAGGACCTGCACTGGAGTGAAGCAAATCTCCCAAGCCTTCGCGTGTCTTTAGGCGCCGAACCAAATCGTCGGCCCCCGGCGGTTTTCGGCATCAACAGAATGTCAGTGATGTGAGAGGACAAGGTTATGACAATGGTTCAAATATGAAAGGAAAACACCAAGGTGTTCAGAAGAGTTTGCTTGAAATTAATCTAAGAGCATTATATATACCATGTGCATGTCATAGTCTAAATCTGGCTCTATGTGATATGGCAAAATCATGCAGCAAAGCTATTTCATTGTTTGGTGTTATACAACGAATATATGCATTGTTTTCATGTTCGACTAAAAGGTGGAATATTTTGCTTGACAATGTTCCACGCTTGACCGTCAAATCATTGTCTAATACCCGATGGGAGAGTCGAATAAAAAATGTTCAAGCTATTAGATACCAAACTCCCCAAATAAGGTTAGCTTTGTTGGAAGTAGAGAAATCTTCTACCGATGACCCAAAAGCTGCAAGTGATGCTCAATCTTTGGTCACTTCACTTGAGAATTTTGAATTTTTAGTTGGTATGGTTATTTGGCATGATGTTTTATTTTCTATAAATATGATGAGCAAAAAGTTGCAGTCTAAGATTGTGTGCATGGATGCTACTCTTAAACAAATCGAAGGTGTCACATTAGTTTTTAAGAGCTACAGAATTGAAGGCTTCACTTCTAGTATAGATATTGCAAAAGCTATTGCGTCTAACATGGATATAGAGCCAATATTTCCTACAAAACGTCAACCGAAAAGAAAAAACATTTTGATGAAGAAAATGACCAAAATGAAGAACAACAATCAGCTGCGGAGTCCTTCAAAGTTAACTACTTCCTAATCATGATTGATGTTGCAATTGCTTCATTGACTAGTCGATTTGAACAGTTGAAGGCGTTTGAAAAGGTGTTTGGTTTCTTGTTCAACTCAACAAATCTGAACTCCTTGGATGATATTGATCTATTGAAGTGTTTCACTAATTTTGTACAAGCATTTTCTCATGGTAACTCATCCGATGTTGAGTTGAATGATTTTTATTCCGAACTAAAAGTGCTACAAGTGACTTTTTCAGTCGCTTTAAAGTTAGCACATGAAATTCTTGAGTTCGTTATTGCTGCAGATTGCTACCCAAATGTTTAAGTTTCTTATCAGATCCTCTTAACTGTACCTATGATTGTAGCCTCGGCTGAAAGAAGTTTCTCAAGAGTAAGTTATTGAAAAACTATTTGAGGTCAACTATGTCACAAGAAAGATTAAATGGCTTGGCTATGTGCTGCATTGAGAAGAATGTCTTAGATAATATTAATCTTGATATTGTCATTAATGATTTTGCGTCAAGAAATGCCTGAAGAAGTGTTTTTATATGACAAGAAATTGGTGTTTATCAACTTTTCTTTCATGAAGTTTTATTGATGGAGTCATTGGAGTTTGATCGAGGTAATGATATTAGTTTCGTTTTGATGTTCTTTTTATTTCAAACAATATACAGAGAGATGCTATCTCATTTTCATTATGATTAGCGGACGAATGGTTTAACATTATATTAAAAATGAGAAGTGTATGTATACATCTGTGTACATATGCCTATATAGAGAACCTTAAGGGCCCACGGCGTCAGAATCCACACCAAGGCCCTCGAAAATAGTAGAGCTGGCCCTATTAGTAATGCCAAATCATAGATAAGTTTTAGCGATACTGATATTTTAACAACATACATGTCTTATAGGCAAATATTGATAACAAATTAAATATTACCAATTTATATCAATATTTTGATAGGACAAATCAAGATTTTGCTTTAAACTAAATATGCCCTCAATTTAAACAACAGCAACAATAATGCTAGTTGGTTTAGTATTTATGCAAGGCGATGCTCTTGGTCATTGCAACCAGCAATAATTGCGATGCAGGTTTGAATTATCAGTGTTTAGGTGGCATGATGATTAGCTTAATAGTCCACTTTACAGTCATGGCCGTGTCAGACAACGTTACTCTTGTTTTTCCCACTAGAGCCTGCTTGGAAGCTTGGCCCCGTGTAAAATACTGGCTTACCGGTCATTACTGGCTTACAAGCAGGTATGATTAGCGGGCCGGTAAACCAAAGCGCAGCGGTTGGATACTCGGCCAAAATGCAGTTTTTCTAGTCTTCGAGCAATAACATGAGACATACCTGTTTCGCTTACTAGAGCCGAGCGGTTGTCAGGCCTGTGTCCTTCCCCAATTAGCAGACACGATTGCAGTCCCATAAGGCTTTCAAGCAGATTAATACCAACTTTAGTTGTCACAAATATCTGATGAGTAAAAGTTTTAAAACTCAGTTACGGTAGAGACCTTCCTAAGGGCGAAGAAATGAGAAAGCACCTGTGAGCAAAATGCGGAGATGAGTAAAAGGCAGGATTCTCATGATACATCATCAAACCTATATATAAGCATTGGACGAAGTTTCATAAAACCTAAATGAGATCTTGTGGAACATGGCCTGAATGTAAGAAGTTTAGTATGTTTTGCTCATATTTTACAAGATTTTGTTTCAATTGTAAGACACAAATCTAGTACAAAGTGATATTAATTTCGATATACCATGAATCAACCTATATTCTACCGGTGCAATGTCATATTTTTTCACTCAAATTATAAAATTGTGATTGGATGTACCATTATGAGATTGGGCCGACGTGGTGGTGGTAAATGGCACAACTTTTTTAGCCTACAAAATTTAAGCACCGAGTAAAACAGGGATGAATAATTTAAATAGATTTTGAGCTTAAAAATATACTCCATATAAGAGCTAAGTAAGACTAAAAAAACCCATGAGTCATGACCCGTTACCGTCCCTCCAACGAGCTCCACGGCGGCAGGTGAGAGCTACTCCACCACTGTGTGAATCTGAACGAGAATATTCAAGGCCCGGCCCATGTAGTTCTCCAGGAAGAAAACAGGCCCACGCCGCCGGCATGGTAGGTGGGGAGGGGGAGGTGGGTCCCTGTCCCGGCCTTGTCGCTGGTCGTCGTGTCGCGTGCCGGCCGCGTTCGCCTCCCGCATCCACGGTGCCGTGCCATCCACACGATCCCGTCGCCCGTCGTCTTCCCCCACTCTCCCCTCTCCTCCTCCCGCACGGAAGCAGCCACGCGCGCGCAGGCAGGCGGAGCTCTCTCTCCGGCATCTCCGTTGGCGAGGTGAGCTGCTCAACCATCTCTCCTTTCTCCCGTCGTTGAATCCGCCTAAAGCGCTAGGGTTTCGCTCGCTTCGGTTGTGACCAGCTGGTCGCGCGGCGGCGTGGGGATCATCGCTGCTGGCTCTGCTCTTGGTCTTTTATTGTTTGGCGTTGGGTGTGAGGTGTAGTCTAGGTGGATCTGGTATTCTGGTGGTGATCGGTGTGGACGGGATCCCAGGGAGGAGCTTTGCCTCTCGTTGGGATGGATGGGAGCATGCTGGTGGCTGGGCGCTGCCACGGCCGCTTCTGCGATTGACCTGAGTTCTGTCTGGTGCAATCGACTGGACTTGGTGCCGGACTTGTATGTTGGCGAGATCAAGGTGATTGATTTAGGAATCCGCCTCTCTCCCTGATTCCCAATTAGTCGGAAATAATTGGGTGGTGGCGTCCGGAAAGGCATGGGACAATTGGCATGGCACACGCCGAATTCAATTGGTTGATATTGTGCGTCTGTGCCTAGTTGTGCTACCAGCGCTAGACAAGCGACAACGCTTGCCCATTTTGCAGGGGTATAAAAGACAACTGCTCTATTGACGCGTGCAGATTGATCCTAGAGCTTTATTTTGTTGATTGAGGTGCCAGGAAACATGAATCTTCAGGTTAGGTCCGTGAGGAACCTGTGAGGTGAGGTGAAGAATAGCCAGAGATGATTATGGTCAACGTCTTGGCATGTAATCCTGTCTTGCTACCGTGACTCCATGGCCCAATAGTAGCAAGTAAACAACATATCTGTTCACAATAGAAATATAGCGTGACCACCTGTTAATTAGCAGTTTAGCACCAACTGTTCCTAAAAGCACACATCATATTTCAGCCCCTTATGGTAACATCTGGGCATTCACTGAACCATTTCTCTTAGACTATTCTCTTCTCGCCTCAAGATTCTTGCCTCTGTAACCAACTGGCAACCTTGATCAGACAAGAAGTTGGGTCTCTCGCTGGTGCCGCTGTTGGGCACCCTCATAGATAGACAATGGCATACATGCAGCAACGTCAGCATATCATCATTTCACCAGGATGCACTTATCTAGCTTGATTTGTTTTTGTGTAAGAGGTTATTTTCCGTCTGATGCATACTAGTGTTACGCACTCTTTGCACATCCTTCTAGAAACTCTAGTTTTGTGAGAAATGTATTATGCTGTTTTGAGTAGAACAAAACTGATTGATCTAGTATGCAACTGCGTAAGTGTACATGTTCTATTATATTGCTCTCTTTGTAAAGCAAACACCCCCCAGAAGTACTCTACTTTATTGCCCTTGTAATTCTTTTAGGGTACTGTAGAATCGCAGACGCAGGTAAATTAATGGCCTCCATGTCTCCTCTAATTGCATATAAAGTGATAGTACAATGCTTTGCTTTAACTTACAAAACTTTCTCTTTCGCTCTCACATGTGCATGCATGCTGTGTGTTCGAAGGTGATCTGAGTATCTTCAATTATCATGATGATATTGTGTACTTCCTCATGCTTGCGTGTGTTAGCTTTCATGATCCTCATCTATGCTTCTATTAAACTACATTAACTATAAGATAATTTATATTATTAATTTTCTGATCTGCATCCTGGGTCAAAGCATTTGTCTTGTTGATTATGTACTTATGCTCATTTGGCATGGTTTTTCCAGGATGGAAATGTTCTTCGGCAGCTTTCTTAATGAATCGGCATCATCAGAGAACTTTTTCAGTCATCCAAATGTCGAGAGATGCCCATTCCTGAGAAACATCAATGGAGCTACTACATTTTCATTTTCTTCTGCTTTGCCAGTAGCTGTAAGATCTTCTTGACATGACCTCTGGTGATGACAGTATCAATATCAATAGTGCATTTGATCCTTAATCTGTGCAATTGTGCAGGCCCGAGGAGGCAAGGGTCCAATTTTTGAGGATGGACCAGGCTTTGATTCAGCATTTAAACTTTTCCATGGACGGGATGGAATAGTTCCACTTTCAGGAAGGTCATATGTACCTGATGAGAACAACAGTGAGAGCATTGATGTCAAGCCTGAACCTGCTCTGCCGTTTAACCCATTGGCTGCTAGAGCCGCCACAATAAGTCTATCTGCATTTGGGCCATTTGGTTTTAACTTCTTTAATGGCAAGGGCAAAAGGCAGAACAAGAAGCCCAACAATCTAAATCAGTCAAACAAGAAGCCCAACAATCCAAATCAGAATTCCATGAAAGTTTGTCCTTATTCCTTCTTTTCATTTTTCTTCTTTTAATTTGCATATGCTATGAAAGTTTGTCCTTATTCCTTCTTTTCATTTTTTTCTTTTAATTTGCATATGCTGCTATGTTTGTGAACTCCTATCTGGTTTCTTGCTATCAAGTCCTAACAACAATGCAAGCCTCAACGTTTTGTATTACGTAATTTTGTCAATTATTCAAAGTAAGAATGTTTCCATACTAACAGTTTTGCCATTTTTTAATAACGAACTAATCTGGTATTTGTTCAGTTGAAGTTAAGTGATTGTGAATTTGGTTCAAAAGTAGGCATTTGGCATTTCCCTGGGTGTATTCCAGTGCTAGTGCTATTGATGGGACAGGCATAGCTGCATAGCTAGGATTTTCATCTATCTGACCAGTTTTCTCGTGTTTCGCTCTGCACTTTTTTCAGCAGAAAGGAGGCAACTCATCATCGCACGAGGCAATGAGCAACGAATGGCTGGAAAATGGGCAGTGCCCACTTGCCCGGTCTTACCGAGCAATGAGTGGTATTCTGCCCCTTGTTGCCAAGGCTTTACAGCCACCAGCAGGTGTGAAGCTGAAGTGCCCGCCTGCTGTGGTCGCTGTACGTGCAGCCCTTGCACGGACTGCTCTTGTGAAGTCTCTCCGTCCCCAGCCCCTGCCTGCAAAGATGGTAGCCATTGCGTTGCTCGGAATGGCAGCAAACATCCCTCTTGGGGTGTGGCGTGAGCACACCAAGAAATTCTCCCCTCAGTGGTTTGCAGCTGTCCATGCAGCTGTTCCATTCATTGCAATGCTGAGGAAATCCGTCGCCATGCCCAGGACTGCGATGGCATTCACCATAGCAGCCTCCATTGTTGGCCAGACAATCGGGTCGAGGGCTGAGCGCATCCGTCTGAAGGCACTGGCTGCGAAGAGCGACACTGATTCCACTGCTGTGGCTGATATGTATCCAAACAAGACTGGCAATTGCGGTGACACTGAGGGCAAGGCATGGGATCCGCTTGCTATGAAGATGGCTGGACGAGCTTCTGGTGGTGCTGCTGCGCCAACCCCAAGCATGTGTTTCTGATTGCTCACTGCTTGGAAAATTTGTATCTACCGGTATCTCTGGAGAGTGGAGAGTTTATACCGAGTCTATTTTATCTTGTGATGTAATTGCCTTGCTTGTCCCTGAAAAGGATGTCTGTTTGTGGGGTGAGACATGTGGAATAAGAGTGCTAGTACTATGTACGATCATTCTGTTGTTAATCTGACAATCTGTTATGCTTGCCAGTTCATGCATCTGTAATTTGATGCTGCTGGATTACTACTATTTATCAATCATAATAATACTCTGTTACTTTGTGTAACCTGTTGGATGAACGTTTGTTAACTGTTCTGGTGAGTGACTTGGTTGCACAATGGTAGATGGTAGGCTAACTGATCAAACATGCGTTCGATTCCTTTTCTGGCCAGAGTGGGGCCCACCTGCAGAGAGAGAGAGCAACCTGCCAAGTGGCCCCCAGGTGCATAGAGAGGTGTGAAAGCGAGATTAACCGGAGGAGCAGTGTGGACTCCCGCCATTTCCATTCGCGCGTAGCGACCCCTTCCCGCGCAGAATTTCCCATTTCCCGCGAATCCTTTTTACCGCCATTTTTCTTGGCGCCAAATCGCGGCTTTCCCGCTACGCGCGCTTCTTCCTCCTATAAACTCCCTCCATTTCCTCCCTCTTCTCCATCCCATCTGCTCCAATCGAGAGAGAGAGAGAGAGAGGTCTCATCAGATCGAGGAAGGAATCAGTCTCTGATCTGATCGATCACCATGGTGGTGGCGTTGGGTCCCGGCCGGTTCTACGGCAGCAGCCTCCCGCGGCCGCGCTTCTTCGCCGGCGGCGACCGCGTCGACTCGCCGGTGCCCGTCACCGACCCACTCCTGGCGTGGGCGCACGAGGCGCACTGGTCCATGGGAGGTCTCAGCTCCAAGCGCCTCCGCCTGCAGGGCCGCATCGAGGGCTCCATCGACAAGCTCCGCCGCCGCGCGCGCCGCGACGCCAGGGCGGCAGCCAAGGCCCGCGCCGCAGGCCTCAAGCCCGACTCGCTCGCCGCGCTCGGCTCCGATGACGACGACTCGGACGAGGAGGCCGAGGCCCAGGAGCGGATCTTGAAGCGGGAGGTCATCGACGAGCCGTCGGAGTCCGAGTCGGAGGAGGAGCAGGAGGAGAACGAGGAGGAGGAGGAGGAAGCCCTCGCCACCATCGCCACCGCGGCCAAAAGGAAGCGCGCGAGGAAGCTCAGCGACGAGTTCGACCGCGTCGCAACCCTGCAGGACGGGGAGGCTAAGAAGCAGAAGCCTGCGGCTGCTACGTCGGCGAGGGCTTCACCAAGGAGGAAGGCTGCCGAGGTGGCTCCCACCCCGGCAGCTGCGGCACCGGCGAGGGCTTCTCCAAGGAGGAAGGCTACAGAGGCTGCTCCTGCGCCGGCAGCTGTTGCACCGGCGAGGGCGTCGCCGAGGAGGAAGGCTGCGGCTGCGGCTTCCACGCCGGTGGCTGGGGCAAGGAGGATGTCGCCGAGGATGAAGCACTGAGAGAGGTGGTCGCTCGCTTAATGTGCAATTCCTAGTTCTTCTCTGACTTCTAGAATGGTAGCTCTAGAGAATCGAGATGTGGTTGATGGATATGATATGCAATGTGTGTGTGTGTTAAGTATTTAGTGATGAAACTATTGAAATGTGATGCTGCTGTCTCTGAATTAACCCTGAAATAGCACATTTCCAGCTCTGAATTCTTAACATCTCGCGTTTCTTGTTTATGCGCGATGATTTTTTTTGACTTGCTATGATCAGCCATCAAATTCTTTGCAAGATGAAGAAAAATGCGATTATTTCAACCAACTGCGACCCTATGATCTGTGTGTGATAGCAGGTGATGCTGATTCTTCTGTTTCTGAGTTCACCCTGAAATGACCCACCTTGTTCACAAGTAGTTGAAG
The DNA here is from genome assembly GCA_003991445.1 of Oryza meyeriana var. granulata. Taxonomy (NCBI): domain Eukaryota; kingdom Viridiplantae; phylum Streptophyta; class Magnoliopsida; order Poales; family Poaceae; genus Oryza; species Oryza meyeriana. The sequence goes on along the minus strand of RYFJ01000425.1, from coordinate 253,563 downwards.
ATGCCATGTCATTTTTGCCAGATGGAAGTAGAATGCAATTCTCAATCCTTTGCTTGCTGGTAGTGGTATGTGTTACTGTTAACTTAGCATAAGAACAGGTAAACAATGGTACATTCAGGCCAGCGCTGTAATTCTGCTACCCCTTTGGATTGTGTGTATTTGTATCTAGTGTTCTTTGGTCTACTGTTACTAATACAGGGACATGGGTAAGGACTAAGGAGTGGTCTATCATGTGTTGGAGTCGGAGACAATTCGTTCGATCTCTTCTAGCAGTCTCTCTTTTTCTTCCACCAGGTCCTCATTTTGCTTCTGAAGCTCCTCGATCTGCTTGGTCTGTTCTGAATCCTTCCTGCAAGCACATTAGGATGATTTAGTGGCAATCATGCTTACGCGACTAGCATGTTGAGAAGCTTGAGATGTCTATGAAGCAATGTGCATACCGGTTCATGAAGGAGAGGTTAAGCTTCAGTGACCGGACCTCTTTCTCTAGAGTTTCGCAGCGCTTAAGCACAGCCTGCATGTCGGATGGTATTACTGGTGTTGAGCTTCTTTCCTTTGCTTCTGCCATCCTAATCAATAAAGCATAATCCAGCGTCACATGTTGTATGGTATGGACTACTCATTGTTCAAGAAATGGAATTGTCAATTGGGAAGAAAGTGTTATTGTAGGTCCAAATGCCTAAGTCTTCAGATGTAAAACAGTTGCATGTAGAACATACCAAACTAGCCTACAAACTGTAAGAACCACATTGTGCATACATACTTGCGTGAACGCTCAACCCTGCGTTTCTTTGTAGGATCTCCTTTATCTGCAAAAGCCAAATAATTAGGGCTTTCAGGTATTAAAAACATGAAGAAGGTGCCATGCAAGCTGGACTATATGATCCTTTAAACTTGTTTCATGTTTCACCAATGTATAAGCCTCTGTCTCTTCAGTAATTCTTTGCAGTAGTCATCCTATACTAAACTTTAAGTGCTTAAAAGAAGAGTTCCATATTGGGTTTACCTGCTTGTTCGGATGTAATGGATCCCATTCGAGTCAGTGTCCTTTTCTGCAAATGAGTAAAATGAACCGTATAACATATGCCATGATAAGGAACTTTGCAGTGGTCAGAAATATCAGTTAGAACATACCTTTCTGTCATCCTTCAAATTATCTTTTAGTATCCTCTCTCTGAATTCTGCACACCATGAACAAAATATACACAGTGTTATTTACCCATGGGAAGATGGTAATGACATGACTAGAGTAGAATTCAAACAATTTATAACAACCATATTGTGCTCATTGAAAATTTAATATGGCCCAGGCTTGGTACTGTTTAAAAAAAATCCTAAATGTATACCTTTGCCTTTTGATCTACAGTCAGCTGTGCCATTTGCAGCATTTGTTCTGGTACTCTCACAAACAGTCATTGCTTGCCCCATGGGAGGCAGGTCATCACAAACTTCAAATCCAGCTGAATGTGCTGCTATAGCAGTAGATGATCCACTCTGCGAAGGCTCTCGAGACGCTGCACCAAGCCAAACCTGGTTTGCAGGAGCAACAAAGTTCCCACTGCATGGTTCCGTTGGCCTCTCGACTTTCGGAAGCATCACAGAGTCTTGAATCTGGGAAGTTGTCACCAGAGGAAATATATCTGTTCCTCCAAGAATGTTCTGTTGAAAATGTTGAGTGTCATAAAAACCAAAAGAAATGCCTGATGAGTTGTCTCCATTAGCATGGCTACTAAGCTTCTTGCGCTCCAGCGTGTCCTTGAGCATGCTCACAACTGAGGTAATGGTATCTTGTGCTACCATGTGTGGATTATCCAAAGGAGAAGTTGAGGAACTTGAAGGAGATACAAATGTTGGAATCTGATTGGGTGTATTGTTCATTGGTGTACTGTTTGCAGTACTTGTATTTGTCAGGTCTTGTCTCAGTTTGTTAGCTGTTTCAATGGTTTCAGTTGTTATTGGTTGCATGTTACTTTGCATCGCCGCGTACCTCTTCCTGCAAATAATGGAAAATTTTGCAGATATTTGAGCTAAGAACAATGGAATTGAGCTATGGATAGTAGTGTGCAATTGCGCATAGAACTGGAAATTCCTGCCTTAGTTCTGAAGATCTGCTTCTAGTCATTGGTTGAGTGCTGTGAAACCAGGCCTACATATGAAGAAAATAGGCAATATAAGCAAACTATGCCTTTTACTGATCAGAAATTCATCCATGTATTAGTAACTGGATGATAAAAATGCCTAACCTTCGCCAAAAGTAGGTCACTAGCTTGCATTCCCTTCTCTGCTGCATTCCTGTTATGGGAGACAACCAATTCAGTACTATTTAGACAAATTCAGAACACAGCATGATGTTGGTGAAAAAGGTATAATACTTGAGTGGTTGCTGGTTATGGTTGTTTGTGAACTCCGAATGAACTGCTAAATTCTGTGGAATCAGGTTGTCAGTGGGAAAATTTTCTTGAGCAATTTCATGTTGCTGATTAGGAAGGACAGCTGCTTCTGATGACAACCTGCATATATTTCACAAATATCTTGTGATGCACATAATTGTTGAATTTTTGCATGCAGTGGTCATTAACCACATATTTACCAATTTGCAAACTGCTAGATATATCTATACAGATTTCTGATTCCAGGACAAATTTGCTGAGTTGGAATGGCCCAATGCAAATTAGAGTTTTCTGAATTTACCATAAGAATTTCTATTTCATGGTTTCCAACTTTTAGTTAAGTTATCATGTTATGACTAGGTTAATGAGGCATACAAATATACAATGTCTGGATACCTTTGCCTGAGGTTAATCTACATTCAATTGTTCTAGTCTATGTTAAGGCAATCCGTCCAATCCTACACACAATTTTATTCATCACTGCATATTTATGGATACTAAACTGCATAATTAGTTCTGGCACACCGTGGCACTATCTTACCTAGATGGTTGTCGAGGGCGATTATTCATGGAACTAAATCCTGGAATCTGTGCACAAACAATTGAAAACTTCAGGTAACAGCTTGTGAGGAAAACATTAACCATGAAAGTAATCAATACATCAGTGTTCATGTTTATGTAACCTACACATATAGCTAAATATATTCATATAAACAACCAATTATATACTTCTCAAAACAACAGAAGAGCTTCGGATCATTTCTTTTTCCTGAAACATGATACGGAGACAAAATCATATCAATTTTCAGAAAACTTGCCTCTCCATTCATAAGCCAGCTACTGAACAACTCTTCGCTGTCTTCTCTGACACTTTGAGACATGTTTCTGAACCCCATCATCTCCATGCTTGGCGCCGCCGTCACCCCCATCGAGTTCTCCATCACGGCCGTTAGGAACATCTCTTCACTCGTGTTCCTGAACAACTCAGAAAGACCCCTGCCCTCCATTTCCATTAACCCTCTCAGCTCACCTTCAGCTCCCCTGACAAAATACTTAACCAGATTATTGACTATAAGAGTTCCTAAGTAAAAGCTGTCTTTAGTACTTCACTAGTAGGGTCACAAGAGGCAATCATATGATTTCAAGCAGCCATAGTGAAACAAATAAGATAATATGAAATAGAATACCACCTAAAGCACTCACTAACCTAAGAAAATGGAACTAGCAGAAGAGTTCAAGCACAGAAGACATGATACTAATTGAATATTTCACTAGTTGGCTTATAATAAACAGAATGGAGGTATCTTCCCTGCTGTGGAGGCAAAGATTCCATCATTCTTGTTTTGTCTTATGAGTGGAAAATTTGGCCTCTGAAGAATTTGACCAATTTTGCATGCAGTAAATAAAAAAAAAATGTGCAAAGAAGGTTTATTTTTACCAGGAAGGTATGAAAAGAATAACTGTACATTACTTGAAGTTACTAGTCCTTCCACGGAATTAGTAAACGGTGAAAATTGCAACAAATATGTGAGAAATCTTTCACAGCTGCGATCAGAACTCTTAAAATTTGGATTATTTGATCCAAGGTACCTAATGTTTACATAAACTCTGCCAACCTGCTTCTGTCTTTTGGGATCAAATAAGCACATTGATGCAACTGCAAGGAGGTGACACCATCAATGACATTTGATTGCTACTCCAGGAATTCATTGGTCTACATGGCATTTCATTGACATATTTGAATCATACACGCAAGGCTCAAAAGTGCGGTTTTGGAGTGGCCGTGCTGAAGCTTGACATAAACTCCTGACCAGTGACCAGACCATTTCTTCTACTTGTCAGGTAAAACTACTCCTGTCTTGATTAATCGAAGATATGCCGACGGCAAAAGCTTTGTTTTGGACATTTCTGCTGACACTGACAATTCTCATACTTCCATATTTTTTTCTAATTAACTCAACACCGAGCTGAAAATTCCTAATCATTTCACTGATTAGGTAGTACCACAAAAACCTGCATTTTTCATCGTCTTTTCTAAGACTCTAGGCAACACATGATCACACTGACGCTGACCTTAAACTTTCCTATTCTTTTCCATCTAGAGAAGAACACGATTTTGGCGATTGAGGTCGGACCAAGACATCAATCAAGATCTCTCTTGACCATCTGGATACATACATTCATATATCCGTGATGGCTGATTGATTAGTTGGCCTATCAGCATCAACCACGATCACACGACGGTTACAGTAAGTGTTCCGCCAAACTGTTGTTTGCATCCAGCCCAAAACTGCTCCCATACTATAGCTGTTGTCCATTGCACCATGGATGGATCTGCTGCCGGCTTCACGACGCGCATCGCCGACGACGACCTGCCATTGTTTTCTCCCTTTCTTTTTCTAATGTTCTGATGTGCCACACTGCAAGTCTGCAACTTGTTCTCGCCACCATTTTTCTGGTTGAAGTCTTCCATGCAGGCGATGCAAGAACCAGGCAGTGCCTGCCTGCACAATTGCAAACATAAAATTTTTAAAACATAAACAAAGATCACACATGTCTAGTAAAAGGCGATGAACCAGTCAGTATTCAACAGCAACTTGATTGTTTAAATTTGGGGTTTGCTAAAAGTCATGAGAATCCAGAGCTCATGCAATATCTGCAGTTGCTTCCATCTCCTTCCAAATTTCGCTTCAAATCTCAGAAAGCGCGTAGCATGCAATAATACGCTTCGCTGCTCACAAAGCGTAAATATTAACTATACGCCTTCGAGCGGGGATGTGGAACATGGGCCTTGTATCCGGCCCACGTAAAGGATTGCTTTGCTTGGAGATGGGCCGGCCCAACTAGAGCGACCTCGCCTCGGCTTCTCTTCTAAAACCCCACCTCGTCTCGCCTCCTCCTCTCCAACCCTAGCGCGCCGCCACTTCGCGTCCTCCTCCTCCTCGCCGCCCAAGGTAGGGTGCCTTCACGTCCATCTCCTCCGCCTCCCAGCATTTCTGGATTAGTCGAGGCCTCTAGTTCGATCTGTACCTAAGTTCGTTCGGATCTCGGTTCGTTGTACTACGCGCGCTCAGTTCTTGTGTTGGTTTCTGTAGTGAGATGTTGTGAGCTAGGACGAGAGATCTTGTGATTCTTGTGGCACCGGTAGTTTTGAGGCGTTGTTGGAACGGAAGCAGCAGTGGAAGCTCGTGATTTGTATGTAGTAGTAACTTTTGGTTAATTTGAATGCGTTTTGCAGGGATCTAGAACAGTGTGGAAACCTTTCTTGTAGTAATTTGGTGTGGATTTTGGTGCAACTTGTTAGTCCCTGTGCTGTTAGGAAGGAATCGCATGGAGTTTGGTGGCGCTTATGGATTTGTGCTTCTTGTTGTTTTGATTTTTGGTGTAGGCAAGGTAAGCCATGGTGAAGCACAACAACGTCATCCCGAATGGGCACTTCAAGAAGCACTGGCAGAACTATGTCAAGACATGGTTCAACCAGCCGGCGCGCAAGACCAGGAGACGTCTCGGTAAATTGATCTCTCGCTGTCTCTACTGCTTATTGTGAATGAATGTTTGCTCGTGAGATCGTGCTCTCTTAACATATGTGTGAACTGCAATTGTGGTGCTAAGTATTAGTTTTTTTATCTGCGTGTTCGGGCAATTTTGACATCGATTATGGGCTTATTGTTCTGTAGTTTTTCATTTGCTGCTCACTGCTTTAGATGCTCTTTAGTTATGCACAGATTTTACTTTAATGTCCACGATAATGTTAGATCAGCAACCATTTGCGGCAATGAGAAGTTAAAGTTGCTATGTTATATTGATAATGTTAGAGTTTCTTCTCCTAACACGTTGTGATCTATTATTGGTGTATGCCTATTGTTTTTTTAGTTTGCTACATAACTGCATATGTTACTCCTATGCAGGCTAGCTTAAAATTCAGTAGTCTGAATCTTGATAAATCCTCATTTTGTAATTTGTACATGTGCTTAAATTGAACATGCTTCTGGATTCTGTTTGATTTTGTGTGTACAATAATGCTCTGCACATTCCGTTTAGTTTTGTATCTAAATCTGTGCATAGCCTGCCTCAGGAAGCTGTGAATGATATATTTTTGCTGTCTATCAATTGCATAAATTTTATGAATGCCCAAGTGCTCATTGTAGTGTTGCATGAATCATTAATTCTATGTTTTAGGATGCTAGTATTTCTTTTATATTCAGCAGCTAATCCTATTTTGGTGTTGGCATTGCAGCTAGGCAAAAGAAAGCTGTGAAGATCTTCCCCCGCCCTACTGCTGGACCACTTCGCCCCATTGTTCAGTGCCAAACACTGAAGTACAACATGAAATCTAGGGCTGGTAGGGGCTTCACCCTTGAAGAGCTGAAGGTAAATCACCATTGCAGCTTCGATGTCATACACTCATACATGTGCAGCTTTGATGTCATACATGTGTTCTCTTTTGATCGTGATTCTGATCACCATGAACCTATTGCACATTTCAGGCAGCTGGGATCCCCAAGAAGCTTGCCCCAACCATTGGCATCTCAGTGGATCACCGCCGCAAGAACCGCTCACTTGAAGGTCTGCAGGCCAATGTCCAGAGGCTGAAGACCTACAAGGCCAAGCTTGTGATCTTCCCAAGACGTGCCCGCAAGGTCAAGGTGAGGGAACTTTGTGCACCTCACACAGTTACACCTGCCGTTATGAATATCCCTTACATTAACCATCTCCTTTTGCAGGCTGGTGACTCCACTCCAGAGGAGCTTGCCACAGCCACCCAGGTCCAGGGTGACTACATGCCTATCACCCGTGGTGAGAAGCGCTCGGTTGAGGTCGTGAAGGTGACAGATGACATGAAGGCATTCAAGGCCTACGCCAAGCTGCGTGTGGAGAGGATGAACCAGCGCCATGTCGGTGCCCGGCAGAAGAGGGCGGCCGAGGCCGAGAAGGAAGAGAAGAAGTAAAAGGGTTGCAACCTGCAATGTTAAGAATAGATGCCCTAAGTTTTATCATTATTGTTATCTGCTTCTCCTGATGCACGACTGGCGTTTTGATGTTGCTGTCTGTCTACTCTCCAGTTTGACTTTGTCTGGGTTTTTGTCTGAAGTGAACCAAACTAAGTGCATACTTGTCTTAAGATGAATTCAAGCATTTCGCTAAGTCACAATTTGCCTGCTTGATAATTAGCTCATGTGTGGCACCAGTACCAGCTTCTTTTACTCTTGTAAATCTACTAGTAATCGTGCATGAGCAACACACGTGTTTGTAATATGTTGTGAAAAAAAAATCAAATTGTTAGTTCATTTCCATTTTTCATTGAGTGATAGTTACAAACGAATAAGAAATTTGCCTTCTAGGCGCATTTCCACTGCCATATCAAAACAAAATTATAAAGAATCGAGCTTCACTTCCATCTCATTCAAAGCAAAAAAAAAAATCGTAAAGTATCAACCTTTGTTCCATATGAAACCAGCACAAGTTTGTAAATTTATGAAATATTAATCACTAAAGCTACTTTTTCAAATTCATGCTCTCAAGAACTTTTCAGCACCTAACGGAACAAAAATAACATAAGCTATTGTTCTGGTCTGCTTTCACAAAGAGGACTTCTGGGTTTCATCTAGATTAGATGTTTGAAACTGATTCCTTCTAAAAAAGCAATTATAGAACCATCCTCTCGCCATAGCAATCTGCAACCAATAGATATTTGTTGTTATCTTGAAGATAAACATCTAGCAACACAATCTTGTATAATTGGTAAATGCAACAAAACAGAAAAGTCTCAAAAATGTAATGAATGTATTGGCTCATGATTTGGTTTCAAATCAATCTTTACGACTCTGTACGTTGTGAACATGTAAGAGACCCCCTAGCTAGATCTGGAAACTAAAAGCACCTCTGTACTATAACAACAAGAAAATATCTCCCATGGCAATATAATCTCTAGTACTAAGAAATAGAAAATAAAAAGATTAAATCTGGTAACCATTTGATCATACCGGATTATATAGAAGTTAATTTCATAAACAAGATATCGAAAAATCAACTTTGATCCTTGTGCATTTTCGCCTTGTCAAATCCACTGTCTTGTATTGTCTATCTCTAAAAAAACAGTATCCTCTAGCAAACTCCCTGTCTCATACTATGCTGTTAATGCATGCTCCAGTTTTTGAGAATGTCACAAACACATGTAACTATATGATCTATTCCCTCCATCCAAAAATACAGCAACTTCTCCACCTACTTTCTCATCTCAACCAATCACAATCTCTCTCATTTAATTTTTTCATCTACTTTCTTGTCTCGAACATCACAATCACCCCTCACTTAATTTCATCTGTCTTCTTAATCTCTGTGAAAAAACTTCATTTAATTTAATCTCTCTCAATCTCCGTGAAAAACTTCATTTAATTTCATCTCTCTTTAATCTCCGTGAAAAACTTCAAAGTGCTTATATTTTGGAACGGAGGGGTACTAAACAACATAATTCTAGGCTCTTCAGGAACTTTATGTAACCCAATAAATGATTAGAATGTGCATTTCTTTATGAGAAAACCTCATTGCATTAGTAATCTTAATATATCAGAGAGCAAAAGATGATAGCTCACTTGACAGAGAACAAGTCTATAAAATATGAAGGTATTTTTCACTGTGCCTGCATCATAAAAAAGAAAAAAAGATTCATAAGTATCTCAGCCTACATGTACCTAGGCACCTATATTGCTTTATTATCACTATCTTCCTAAAAATTGTGACAGATTTGAATCTTCAATCACAGATAAAATTCGTTTGTGAATCTCTTGCCCAAATAAATCAAGGAAGCCATACAAAAACTGGAGTTAATCACCTTAGCTTATAAAGTGGCCATGCACTTAAAAACAAAATCCTTGTGCAATTTCGTGATATCTGAATTTTACTACAATTTATATCATCAACAAAAAGTAGATCCCATGTATTAGTGGTGGATGTAAACTTGCTCAATACTATGTGAAGTCCCTGTAAGCTGTCAAAACTCAAAACATAGGTCCACACTCCATAGGTTCATAAATCATTGACATATGCTGCAATCCTATTTGTCTTAAGAAGTAAAAATTGAAAAAAAAAGATATTTCAGTTTACTGTAAACAGGAAGAACATCGTTGCTTCTATTCTCTTACCACTGCTTACCTTCTGTCCTGATGTAAATAAATCTGAAACATAAAATGCTGTTGGGAACATAAACAACATAATCATAATCTCTAGATGTCTTCATCTACAAAGAATCAGTAAGCTGTAATTATCTAATCAACTTGATATTGGAAAGTAAATGTAAACAAGGCAAAACAGTTATACTCCAGATGAGAGGTGCTCAGCTTTTAACACTGGATTGTACTCATCTAATGCAAAATTTAGAAACCCATGTGTTGTAAATGGACTTGTTTAACACTGGCTTGTACTCATCTAATGCACAATTTAGCAGCCCCTGTGTAAGAACAAATGGACTTGACTACAATAAACTGTGCCGTTACATCTTTTATATCCTTACACACCTTGGCAATTCCATAAGCTTCGCATCACTTTGGCAATTTATTTTCGTGGAGAGGAACCTCTTCTTCTCTGTCCGCACTTCATACATTTGGTTCCCCTACCAATGATAGAGAATTTTTGCATTCTTTGCAGCAAGAACTCAGGTCAATGTTCGTTCAAAAAAAAAGAACTCAGGTCAATATTAAGGGTAAAAGATAATTGTAGCAAGTAGGTTAGTTGTGCCCAAAATTATTTACTGAACAGTAAACTCAAATTGTCAGATAGAATAGAGAATGTTGGCCTGTATACTCATCACGTAGCCCAATCGTAATCGTAATTTCTCATATCAAATTTATTGAACAATTCAATGGGTGGCAGTACAATGGGACCTCAGTGTTAATTAAGAAACACACAGAAGAATATATAGCAAACAATATGCAGCAGCAGCAAAAACAGCATGTAATCCTGTTGACGCCGAAAACCGCCAGGGCCGTCTGGCGGCTTGGAGACACGCGAAGGCCTGGGAGATCTGCTTAGCTCCAGTGCAGGTCCTAAAATATTGAGGTTAGTAGGCGTGCCAGTCAATTTGACCCCACAATTGACAAGGAGATAGAAAATATTAGATCAATGATCAGTAATTGTTAGCACCGCACTGAATGTATTACCCGCGCCCAGGTCCTCATCCGTGTCCGCGCCCGGGTACTCGTCCGTGTCCGCGCCCAGGTCCTCGTGAGAACCAATCGGACGATAAGGATGCTGCCAGCCGACTGCCGATAGTACTTGTATATCGGCTAGAAGCCGATAATAATATAAAAATAAAGAGCCCGCTAACTTCCCTCGAGCTGACTGCCTGACTACCAATGTGTTACCCGCGCCCGGGTCCTCGCTCGTGCCCGCGCCCGCGCCCGGGTACTCGTGAGAAACAATCGGCTGATAAGAATCCTGCCAACCGATTTCCCTTGAGCCGATTGCCCGACTGTCAACAGCACTTGTGTATCGGCTAAGAAACCGATAACGATATAAATAAATAAATCAGCCTGTGCTTGATGATAATATAAATAATAAACCAGCCGATAGAACATGTACATCGGCCGGAAAGCCGATGATGATATAGGTACACAAACTAGCCGACTATCAGAAAAAACATATAGACATAGGCTGGAAGCCGATGGTAGAGCAGATAGGCAAAATGATCAAGACAATGCAGTCGGCTTTATATAGTAAAGATAACCTACCGGCTAAGCACTCCGATAGAACATCGCATAAAACATATCGACTCAGCAAGGATAAATCTATCACTATCAATCCAGTAGTTCAAACTAAACTGATGCAGTACAAATTAACAATGATAAAAGAACCTCGATGAGCCGATAAATCTAATGCAATCGTGATGTATATGATAACTTACCGGCTATACATTCCGATAAGACGCTTGCACAGAAACCATCGGCCTAGCAGGAACAACTTATCACTCAGTTTAGTAGGTCGGACCCAACCGATGCAGCACAAACTAACGGTAAACTATCCCCAGTAAACCGATGAAAACTATGCACACGTGATGTGGTATACCGACTCAGCCTAAGAGATCAAACTCAACTGATGCAGCCGTAGACAGAATAGATACACCGTGGTAAGCCGACTACCATAGATCGACTAGAATATCGGACCCAACCGAGGAAGTCCTAGCCGATAGATAGTCGGGGTAGCGAGACTTACCCTCTTGCAGGAGTTCGGACCTAACCGATGCAGCCCGGCTCGAGAAGCAAGAACCCATTGAAGAGGGTGGCGATGCGCCGAATTTGTATTGATCGTTGAGATGATTTACAAGGTCCCCGGGCGTACGCATTTATACCCCGAGTTGATACAGTCCTGATCGAATACGAAACAGGAGTTTCCTAACTATAAAAGGAAAATTAACAAGTCCTGACCGGACACGAGATCAGGTTTTTCCTAAAAATTATTAAAACTACCTAATTAATAGATAAGGTAATTAATCACCATGTTGTGGTCTTCACGATTCCTTCCTGAATCCAACTTCTTCTGGATTAACTCCCATTGGCTAATATGGCTTCTTTCCTTAACCGAACATGGTAATGAACCATACTAAATTTTGGTGTTAACAAATCCCAACTCCCAAGCAAAGTTGGGGGCAGGCCTTGAGATGAAACCCAAGTCAAGCCGCTGAGCCTCATAAACTGAATGGAAATCGTTGGATGAGAAAAGAAAACGATAGAGAAAATCAGTAGGATGTCATGGAGTGAAGAAAAATTTTCATTCACATGAACACTTGATTAACCAAGCGCCATACCAGATCGAATCGAAGAACCGACAATGGACAATCTCACCTAGGAGGTTAGTGATGCATCAGCGAGTGTGTGCAGTGGCATCCTTGGTGGCTAGAGACGTGAACGTACTCATCGTCATCTGCCAGGTTGCGGCGGCATTTCCATGGCGCCGCGGGGTGAACGGAGGGCAACGGCAGCGCCTTGCGGTGGATCTCGGCCCCGCGTCGGCGCAGCACCCCTGATCCTAGAACTCAGAAACCCAGGATTGAACCGGTGGGGACGATCCCGAGAGCATCATCGGCGGCAAAGGGGGAGGACAAAGACCATTGAGGCGCGGCAGCCGGCGAAGGGAATCGGGCAGCCTCGCGACGCATCGAGGAGGGTGCTCCTGTTTCAGAATCCGCAGCCACGGCCGACTCGCCGCTGTTGTAGCCGCCTCGCCTAGGGTTTCCGCCGCCGAGGAAAGAGAATTAAGAGAGGGGGCAAAGAACGCCGGCGTGTGGGATTCGGTTAGGGGGTGCGCCATAGATGTCCATACGAGCCGTGCCCTCTCGGGCTGGCCCGAGCACGGTGCTCCAGTAACCGTACAGGCCGGCCTGGCACGGCTGGCTGCTATAGTACCCGCTACAGTGTGCACGGGGGACGACCGTTGCCTCGTCCAACCGTCGGTTCGTCTCGGTGGCCCAATAAATATTTGACACGTGTCTCAAACGGTTGGAAATAACAGCTAGATTTTAAATTTAGTCGTTGGAGGGCAAAAAAATCCAAAAAATCCGAAAAATTGTAAAACTTTTTCCTATAAATAGAGCAGTCAGCAATAACATCTTGGCTAATCTAAACCTCCCAATCTCTCATCTTGTGCTCTAAATTTTTTATTTAGATAAATTTGTGTCTAAAAATCAAAAATTTTCACATTCCCATAGCTGATAGCTGTAGCCTCCGATGCTCCTGTAAGGTAAAAAAGTTCTAAATTTTGTTCTTTGTTTGTACTGTTTTTTTAGTACTAAATTTCTCTATTTATATTTCAGGATGGATCCGAACTACCCAACGTTCCAACTGAACAAATTCGACCCAAGCTATATGCCGATGTCGTAGGGAGACGACTCTGGGTCAGCTCCTACACCACAAGTACAGCCGGAGGAAGTACATGCGACTTCGGAAAGATCCATAACTGCGAGCGAGAAATGTAGAATTTGTAAGACTAAACCCTCTAGAAAATCTTCTGGTGGAATAGGGCATTTGAGGCGGCATGCTGAGGCGTATTCGAAGAAGCAAGTTTATCAGCTACGATAGCAGCAACTGGTACTAAATACTGACGGTACGGTACGTTCATGGGAGTATGATCCTTAGGTAGCACGAGATTCCCTTACATGTTTAATTGATATACAGGATCTACCTCTAAATTTTGGTGAGTCTCCTGCATTTGAGACTTACATTAAAACTGCTCATAATCCTAGGTTTCAAGCTGTTAGTAGACAGACCACAACCCGGTACTTGGTAAATGTTTACAACCAAGGCCGGGACATTATTAAATAATTGTTTGCTATATGCACCTTTTCTGTTAGTATCACATCTGATATTTGGAGTGGTAAGGCTAAGGAGGACTATATTAGTGTAATTGCTCATTATGTTGATAATGACTGGAAATTAAAAAAAACTAATAGCTTTAAAATTAATTGATGTTTCACATACTGCAGAAAATATTACTGAACGAATTTCTAGAGTTTTTGAGGATTTTGGCATTACAAATAAAATATTTGCAATAACTCTAGATAATGCAGTTGCAAATTCCAGAACAATGGAAATTCTACAGCCTTTATTCAATGTTTATGCTGAATCATTTCTTTTACATCAACATTGTGCTTAACATGTTATTAATCTTATAGTTAAATCCGGTTTTAAGAGAGTAAGTATATATCTCGATTCTATCCGTGAAGCCATAACATGGCTCAATGGTTCTAATCCTCGACTTGCGATCTTCAAGCGATTCTCTATCGCTTTGGATAAGCGCCCACGTAAATTCCAAATAGATGCAGACCATCGGTGGAATTCGACTTATTTGATATTGAGACACGTCTTGCCTTACAAGAATATACTAACTGTTTTTTTGCAGTCCAAGAATGTTGTTACTAGTGATGGGTAATCGCTACTGACAGGACAGTCTTGGCATGTTGTGGAAAGGTTTTATTATTTCCTTGAAATATTTTATGATGTAACTATTACTTTGTCTAGCGTTTACTATCTAACTGCTAATTTAATTTTGTATAAAATTTTTGATATTGCCACTTTATTAAAAGAATATGAAGATGACCAACTATTAAGACTTGCAGTATTTCACATGAAGCAAAAATATCTTAAATACTGGAGGGACATTCCATACTTGTATGCTTTTGCATTTATTCTTGATCCTACGGGTAAAATGCGGGGGTTCCTTAATATTTTGAATCTCATTGGGGATGTAATGAATATTGATTACACAAACTACTATTTCAATTCTAAGACTAAATTGTATGAAGTATTTTGAAAGTATGAAACTAAGTTTTAGAGAGTTCGCGTGCAAAGAGCCCCATCCGTCCCTGTACCAGGTAAGAAGAAATTGCAGTGGGGCCGAATTTGGGATAGTTCCTCTTCTTATTCGAGCACCGGTGGTGGAAGTTCGGCCGCTGCAAGTCTTGCACACGCTTCGCTTGAAGCCTTGAGCTGTCCACCTACTTGGACAGCGACTACATCAACCAGGAAGATCTCAACGTTCTGCAATGGTGGAACGATCACAAGACCCAATATCCCGTCCTCTCAAAATTAGCACGGGATGTGTTCACGGTGCCTGTGTCTGCGGTATCATCCGAATCGGCCTTCAGTTTTTGCAGAAGAATTATTGAGAAGAGGAGAAGAAATCTCCACAGTGAGATGGTAGAAATGCTACTTGTGGTTAAAGACTGTGAGCTAGCCAAGTAACATGCCTAACACACTGTGGAGAACCAAGATTTGACTAATCAGTTTGAAAATCTTTACCTAAAAAATGAGAAACTAGAGTAATGTTTTTTTATTTTTGAGTGTTGACCTTTAGCCGTACTCTTTTTTCTTTGTCATGATTTTCTCAAAATTGAGTTTTTACATGACAGAGTTTTTAATGAGACAGCTGTATAATATTAAATTCAATAAAGATCATTGCGCAATTTTCCCCTATATCTATGCAGAAATTAAATTACATAATTATATATGTGTTTCTATTTTGCTTGTTTATAAAATATGAAAATTTTCTCCTCTAATATCATCAAAAAATACCATCATGCTTTTTTACTTATCTCAAATAATTTTTCCCTATATTTATGCAGAAATTAAATTACATAATTATATATGTGTTGCTATTTTGCTTGTTAAAAAATATGAAAATTTCCTCTCTAATATCATCAAAAAATACCCTCATGTTTTTTTACTTATCTCAAATAATTTTTTTGCCTTTTTTTCATATTTTTTTTGCCACTCCTCTAATTTTTACAAATTTTTAAGTCTTTTTTCTTTTTTTTTTCTTTTTACTGTAGTGCTTTTTTTAAATCGGCGCCGTTGCCGGCGGGGCCCACGTCTCCATGCCGTGCGCATGGGCGGGAGACGGCCAGGCTGGCGTGGCGGCGAGAAGGCCGGAGTGGACTGGGCCGGCCTTGGCACAGTGGGCTGCTGACAGAGCGTGCCGGCACGGCACGGCCCATGACCTTGACGTGCCATGCCTGGGCCGGGGGAGGCACGCGGGCCGACACGGCACGGCCCGCTACAGGGACCGTACCTAAACGGATTGTGCTGGACCGGTGCGCTTGTTTGGACATCTCTGGGGTGCACGCGGGAATTTTTTTTGGATAAAGCGCGTGGGAATTGACTGCAAACTCCATTTAATTTAATTGTCTCAATTTCTTATTTTGAAAATTGTATACCTCCTTTTGAAGAAAAGAATTCCGTAAGAAACTGAACTAATGCATGTAAAATTCATACTCTCTCCATCTCAAAATACTACTACTTCTAGGATTTAAATTTGTCTCACAATACTACTACTTCTCCACCTATCTCTCTATCTCAACCAATCACAATCTTCACTTGTTTAATTTTTTCACCTACTTTCTCACCTCAACCAATCAGAACCATTTTTTAATCTTAATTTTAATTTCTTCGAAAAATGATATAAGTTAAAGTATTTTGAGATGAGGGGTGGGTTGTGGATTGTCATGATGTTGCAGCCAACTAACTTAAAATGTAGCAAATCATGTAAATTTTTTTATTATGGAAAGAGATACAGTACTCCACTAAATAATTGATACTAATGGGCCAAGAAGCATGAAATGGCCCACTAATGTCCATCTAAAAGCCCACATTAATTCGAGCCCACCAATATCTTATCCCTTCCAACCTCATCGTCTCCTCCAGCTCCTCAAAACTTTGCTTCGCCAAAACTCCTCGTCCATGGCGTTCACCGCACTGGTGGGAGCGGGGGCCCTATCGCCTGGCCTCTTCGCCCCCTCCTGCTACCGCTCCCACTCCAGCTCCTGCTACTGCTCCTGCGGCGGCGGGAACTCCCGGCGCCATGGCCTCCGCCGCCTCGTCACCCCACTGAGAAGAGGCGCCTGCAGGGTAGAGTGTGCTGTCCCCCAACTTCTTCCTCTTCCCCTCCTCGTCGGCTTAGCATTACAGCTGATAGCTCTACAGTACATGAGAACTGACTGATAGGCGCTTCTCCGCTTTCCTGTTTCCTGTGTATTTTTGGATAAGTCACACTGTGTTGGATTCATCATGCTTATTAAGCAGGTATAGCTCTTAAGATCTCTTTATGAATGCACTGACTCTCAATAAGATGCATTTTTCAATTCTGTAGATGTTTGATTTGTCAGGCCATTTTGGGTTGGAATTTTTTTTTTCCGAATGTGAAATGCACGTATCGTGCACCTTTTGTAGAATAAAAGAATCCTCTCCCAGTTCTGTACATGCCTGATTTGATGTGGAAGAATGGACATATGTATGTATGTTTTGTATGTGAGCAGGGAGAGAGTACGAGAAGACGGAACTGCCATTTATTCCAGTGTGCCAATGAGGCGAATGTGGCGACTGAGGATGAAATTGTGAATTATGGAACTGATGATGAAGATGCTTCTGATAGTGAAATGGATGAAAATGCTGAAGCAAATGGTGATGAGTCCTCAGACCCTGATGAAGTTGCTTCTGTTTCCTGGATAGAGCAGCAGCCTCTTCCATATCCTTCGGTAAGTACGCAAGTGCTAACTTGCACAGATAAGTATTGAGAACTATGTGATGGATAGGAGATGGAAATGTAGGATGCCCTGGAGCCATACATCAGCAAGGAGACGGTGGAACAGCACTGGGGAGTTCATCAGCACATTCATGTGGAGAGGCTCAATGGCATGATCGGTGGCAGCGAGTGGGAGGGGATGTCGCTGGGGCAGATGATGCTATCCTCCTTCAATGAGGGCAGGGAGGCACCCCATCCCTCCTTCTTCCATGCCGCACAGGTACCATTCTGTCTTATGTACTTTGTTGAACTGTATGTCCTTGAAATGACTAATTAATGGACATTATTTTAGATATGGAACCATGATTTCTATTGGCGATCTATGCAACCTGGTGGTGGGGGGAAGCCCCCGGAACGTCTTCTGAAATTTATTAACAGAGACTTTGGATCCTATGATGGAATGATTCAACAATTTATGGATGCTGCGTTAACTCAATTTGGTTCTGGATGGGTTTGGCTTTGTTGTAAGTGATGTCCAGATGCTTAACAGCATATTTATTAGCTTCATCATACCAGCTTCAAAATTTGCTAATGTTGGTGCAATGAACTCTTTTTCTGTAACTCTCTGCAGACAAAACAAGCAAGTTGCCTTATGTGAATTCAAGAAGTCCAATCCCATCTGATAATTATGGTAGGCTGGTCATCTCAAAGTCTCCGAATGCCATCAACCCTCTTGTCTGGGGTCACTCTGTGAGTATTAATCTGAAACACTTTCCATACGTTGTTATTCCATTCTTTTGTCATGATTCATACGCCTCATCGTCCAGTATGCAAAGGTTGATCAACCAAAAGAATCAGTGCATGCTGTTTTTCCTATAACTGCAAGTATGTGGTTGCCATTATAAGGTCCAACTTCCAATTGAGTATTTCATCTATCCTATATCTGAATGTTAGCAAGATATGGTTGTCATTAGAAGGTCCCAACTTCAAACGGAGTATTTCATCCCTTTAATCATGTGGCAGGCCCTGTTCAAGACGGCTTGTCAGCCAATCAGCCATCCGTCTTCTGGCACAAGCTTCGTTATTAAGATGCGATTAGTTAAGTATTAACTATAATAAATATGAAAAATGGATTTGTTTGAATTTTTCAAAAGACTTCTATATAGAAAGTTTTTTTTAAAAACACACTGTTTAGCAGTTTGAAAAGTGTGACCGTGATAAGCTAGTAGCCAATAGCCGAAAAGAACACTACCTGAGTATCAGATAGTACGACTTAATATTATTCAAAGCCATTTTGAAGATCTGTCATAACATACTAGCATCATAACATGCAATAATGAGTGACTGTTAGCTAAAGTTTAAATGTAAAACATGCCCGTGGCATCGTATGTCTTCTGGTTTTTGCCATATGCTATATCCAGTTGGGATCTCATGAGGCTATTTCTTTTGGCAGCCACTCCTAGCTATTGATGTTTGGGAGGTATGAACATTGCAAATCAGGTTCCTCTTTCTTTTACTTGCATGTTCTTAATAAACAATTGTACTAACACAACCCTCTTTCTTTGGGAAACAGCATGCGTACTACCTGGATTACGAGGTTAGATGACAAATGATGCTTTGCATTTAATACTTAAACAAAACATAATATTTTACTTAGTTTGTTCATGGCTATGTCCTTCCAGGATCAAAGAGCTGGCTATGTCTCCACATTTCTAGAGAAGCTTGTGTCATGGGAGACGGTTGAGTCCAGACTTAAGAAAGCCGTACAACGGGCAGTAGAAAGAGATGGGCTTGTCAGCACAAAGCATATAAGGAAGCAACTTTTAGTTCGGGAAAAGAACCGAATCAGAGCTAGGCCTCAGCTGGTCAATGGGGATCCAAGAGAGCAGATCAGCAGTCAAGAGAAGTCCCTAGGGGTGTGACAGCGGAGCCAAGTGAGGTGCAGCAGGTGGCTCATGTCGCCGAACTGAACCATGAGGATGATGACTTGTAGCACAGGAAGCCAGAGCAGCTGATCAAATCTTCAAGATAGCAGTATCCAAAGATTGTATGTGCATACTGTGGGCAACTCTTTGCTTCATAGCAAATGTTGCCATGCCGGCAGCTTCGCAGTTTCTGTCGCTGTTGATGAATAGGTATCTAGTTCATGCCACTGCAGCAAATTCAAGTTGCAAACCCTCAGTTCTACGTGAGCTAAATTTTGATAATTAGGTTTGAATATCATAGAGCTAGACTAGAATGTAGTCACTAGGAGCAAATGATCCTGTCATCCTGTGCTGTCCATGTGGACCATGGTTGAGTTCTGATCTCCTGATTGACAAACCAAAGATAGTTGCAAGTTCTGAAGAAGTACGTCATTTCGTTTTGACAGGCTATTGTGAATTGCCATGGTAGTTTCTTGCCAGTGAAAACGTAGTAACGTACAGTTTTGTCATAGATTGAACTGTGTTATTTTCTGGTTGCTCTGTCCAGGAACTCAGTAATGCCCTCCTGATCCTGTTGCTCTGCATTTGCAATCTGGCTTAAAAAATTTTACCTGGTAGAACTGTTTGGGATTCCTACAGGTACTAGTAGGAGATAGAAAACCCAATCAAACTAATATTTCTCAACAGTTTGGATTGAAGGCAATTTTTTTCCTTCAGTACCAGGACAGGACTGCATGCTTGGAATATACAAATGTTTTTTTAATTTCGAAATTCTCCTCTCTTTTTTTACACATGCAAGCATCGTACTGTGAGTGGATTCTTCGAACATAAAATCGGTGACGTGATAATATCTAGGGAAAATTGCAAAAGACATCCTAAATGTCATCCTGAGTTTGAGATTTTCATCCATAAGATGATATGCTACAAATACCCACTTCTAATTCACCTTGTTTGAGATTCCACCATACTTTCGCTGCTCATGCAGTCTCATAGCCACACCACCACACCCCACACACAGCATCGCCACTTATGATGCCTAGCATGCTATTTGACAACAACGGTCACGAGTCTTGTCTGATTTTCATCCCTCAACCATAAAACCAATTACTTTTGGTTCCTCAATTTTAAAATCCATTCATATTTCATCTCTGGGCTAAAAATAAGGATGGTTTTTGATGATGTGATGCAAAGTGACATCCTATACTTGGCAAATCAAAATAAATAACATACGAAGTGGAAGAAAGAGAAAAAAGTAGGCGAAAATGTCATATCGATTGTATTATTTTCTTAATTTGTTTTTTATGTTTTAATTATTTATTATTGATTGATATGATAACATCTTTATTACTTGCCCATGTAAATTCCATGTTGTGCTACATCATTAAAAACCACTTTTTTCATCAGGTTATTGGAAAATAAGCTGTTGCACCTATCTCATGGGGTCTAGTGGTGTCTGTTTTTTGGCAGATTTAATATGGGGAAGACGAGCTTTGTGTGAGACCATGTCGCTGAAAGAGAGATGCGTTTAAGGCAACAAGCATAGTGAACAGGCATGACTTAACTATGTCTACGCTCCTAGTAGGCTATGACACATGCTCCCAGTAAACCAGACTCGACAGATGTGATAGGCTTCAAGACCACGTCAACAAGAGATGCGCCAGGTCATGTAGCACATGCGAAAGGGGCCCACGAGAATACGTGAGCAATGACAATAGGGTGAAACCTTAAACCAAGGTAAATTAGGAAGTGGTATTTACAACAAATCGTCTTATAGGTGGAAATCTCAAACTCTGGGTGACATTTGAGGGGTTTTTTTTGCAATTTGAAGAAAAAAACAAACACAAAAAAAACGCGGAAATTATCGCCACGCACGAGGCTTGTCGCCACCCAGATCAACAGTCAGCACCCACCAACGGCTTTGATCGGGACACGTATCCTAAAACAAACCACCTGCAAATATCCCCTTCCTATAAAAACGCATCAAACGCTTGGACACATTGAATTTGGATCCTGTCGAAGAAATCGACGCCAAGCCATCGCCGCCATGGGTTTGCAGGTAAAGGAATTGTCTCTCTTGACTGTGGTGTATCCATCCGAGCATTTTATCCTCGAGTTACCTCATCTAAAGATTCAGTTCCATCTTTCAGGGCGCCCAGGTATTTTCAACCTGAAAGACAGATACAAATGGGATGCTTGGAAGGCTGTTGAAGGTATTCTTATCTCTTTTAGTCCTCAAAAACATATATCAGCTAACTATATAACTTTGTTATCCGCAAACTTTCATTAAGCTTACAAATCCAAATCATGGTAAATTCAGAGAAATCCAAGGAGGAAGCGATGGCCGATTACATCACCAAGGTGAAGCAGCTGCTGGAGGAGGCTGCTGCATCCACTTCTTAGGCTATTATGAAAACACCATCAACAGTGCTGCATATGTACCAACAAACGTAAATACTATATCATCACATTGTTGTTTACCAGGCGCTTTGTGATCTTCTCTATACATGTAATAGTTTCATGGTCGTAATAGTTTAAAGCAGACTCAGTCCATACCTCTGTTAATCATGACTGTTATTTTAACTACAGTTTGTCCATCTTCTCTAAATTTAACTTCTTTTTAAGGCTACGGTTTGGAATTGTTGGAATTTTTTAAAAGCCAGGATTCTATAAGCATATAATTGTAGCCGTGAAGCATGACATGCCATACTGGAGTGGAATGCACCTCCTACAGCTGCAGATTCATGTCATGTATGGCATCTTGAGAAAGAAAGAGTCAGGGTCGTGGTCAGGAACTAAGGATGAGGATGACAAAAGAAGGTCGATGGGGTTATGTTTCTGTATCCATCTTGTTTCTTCTGCTGGATGATGCAATGAAGAACCTCCACCGCTCTTTCTATTGTCTCTACTGAACTGAAACACATCTTCTACAGTACTAGTGTAATTTAATTTTGTGGGCAACAGTCATTTCAGTGTAGTTGGCCAGTAAGTGTGTTCAAACAATAGCAATGGTCGATGATATCGATTGCATGAACAGTAAACAATGGAAGCAAAAGGAGACAAACAGTACCAACAATGAAAGCAATTAGTAGACAATAAAGCAAAGAAAGAGAACTGTTGGATAGAAACAAAAACAGTAGTAATAAACAATAAAAGCAAAAAAAAAAGAGAGAGAAGTGTTGAGTTGCATGAACAGCGAACAATGAAAGCAACCGTTTGATTGCATTAATAGCAGGGCTGCTTTTAAGAAAACATGAACTTTATAGGAATTGGTTCAAATCTCGTAAAATCCTTCAAAATTTTGGCATAAAAGCACACGCATGCGTTATGTTACCGGCCAACGAGTTGCCGCAGCATCAACTACCTCTTAAGGCTTGGTTCTTTTCTCAAATTATTCTTCACCGGATTTGTTATGGTCGGTATTGTGTACCAGCGTCGACCACGCCGCAAAACCAGAAGGCGCAGCAGAGGATCGCTGCGATGAGGATCACGTTCATTATCTTAGCAAGTTTGTTAGTTTGTTATTTGATTCCATCATATTAGCGTCATTTGTTTATTTGGCTCTATAAAGAGAGCAGCGTCTTTAGAGTTCGGATTAAGCAAGATCAATTCCAATTTCCTCATCTCCTATTCTCCGTTTTCCCATCTCCTGCTTCCAAGCGCTCCTATGCCGCGCTGACCCGCTCTTAGAAAAGCAACAGACGGAGCTCTTCGTCGCAGGGTTGCAGGATATCACACGGTCACATGGTTAAAAAAATTTCTCTTTTTAATAATAAAAAATAAAATACAATGAAAAGAGTGTCATTTGAAGACGTACCAATCAAGAGAGTGACAAATAGTTAAATTTCCCATGGTAAATCAGTCATCCTCGTCGTCATGGATCGTTTTTGTAAATACTCCTATTTTATTCCTCCGGGGCACCCATACTTGACTTCATAATATCCAAAGGGTGCATTTACTTGGTGAAATAATGTAGTTGACAGAAGGTTTTGCTTCCTTTTGGAGGCTATCAGCTGCTGTTCCTTGAGTTTAAGTTAGAATTGTCAATGAATCAAAGGAAAGTGCATCGACCGAATAGTAAAGCAAAACACAAACAAGTGCATCGCCAATAGCGACTGATGCTGTTGTCAAAATTAATATACTGTGGCAAGCCAAACCCCTTGCCGAGATGAAGTCGACAAGAAGGAAAAATTAGATGAGCAATAAGCTCTCTGAGAGGCCTGTGCCATTGCGCCCCATGGATCGAAGACGAGAGGCCAAGTCCTATATAGAACAGAGCCCAAGTGAGATGAATAGATAGCTTAATTACGAGACGGCGATACAGGACGATGGACGCGGCTTGCTTTTAAATCTCGCATATGGCACGTGTTATTAGACTCTCTAAATAAATACGAAGCACTAGAGTTAATGATGAAGAAATGCTCTCTGTTTAAACATGGAGTCAAACATAGAACATAAATGGTAGGGCTAAATTAAACATAACTTCGAAGGTACCATTGCAAGAGATATTTCCTCCGTTTGAAAAATATAAGGCGCCATTATTTTTCGCGGAGTCAACATTTAAAAATTTTAACTACTAATTAAACAAAAATATATGTGTTTAACATCATGTAATACAGTATCACTATGTTCATGTTTAAAAATATTACGTTAATTTTGTAGATAATATATTATAAAAAAATTAATGGTCAAAATATAATGTTTCTAGTCTGCACGTCGCCAATAGACCGCTTTTCATGACCGTTGCGGCACAATGGGCTGCAGGGGCTAATCTTTTCTCTTTTTTTTCCTTTTCAGAAAGTCCATATTACCTCCCCAGCTGTGTCTCGGGGCAGAAGAGCAGACGACCGAGGGAAATGCGGTCAGCGGTGTCGGCGCACGGAGACATATACTACTCCAGTATATTTTACTACTATATGTTTTTTTTTCAATTGCCACATAGGAGTATTTGTTCGCGTTTCCTTTCTCTGGGTCAAAAATTCACTCGTATGACTGAAAATAATAAACTGCGATGCCAAGGACGTGTTTCCGTACCAGTTTCAATTCTATAATTTTTTGTACCAGCTTCAATTTTATAATGTCTATTGCATCAACTATATATTCTTTATACATGTATGTATTTATTGATTTAGAGATAGTTTGAAGATAAGTGAAGAAAGAAGAGAAAGAAGATCACGTAAAACGAGATGAGTTATTAACATATGATTAATTGAGTATTAATTATTTTAAACTTTAAATAGATTAATATAATTTTTAAAGTAACTTTTATATAGAAAATTTTTATAAAAATTTAGTAGTTCGGAAAGCATGCTCATAGAAATCGATTTTTTCTCTATCCTTCGCTATCGGACGATTCCTTAGACGGCCACCTCGGAGAGGCGACCAGAGAGCACAGGAAAAAAAAAATCCCCTCTCTGCCCCTCTCCGCCTCGATCTCGGCGGCTTGCCGCCAATGACGGCGGGTAGAGTGGCCGGCCCCCTCCTCCTCCTATTTGTGTAGAGCAGTCAAGTGTTGGGTTTTCTCATAGTCAAGCCTTCCCGTTAGTCGAGTTTGTTTCCTTTTGCTTCTTTCTCGCTAGTGTCGGCTCGGCGTTGGCTCCACAGGGCTGAGCCTGGTGGAGATGGAGAAGATGGCGGCGGGAACCTGCTAGGTTTGTCGCCCAGCTTTGCTCGAGCTCGCTGGTGGTGGCTCCATGGGGGCTGGCTCCGGTGGTAGAGCTTTGAGTTGTAGATCCAGCAAGCTCTTAGCACGGGAGTGCACTGTCAGAGATCATCCGTGAGCCTACAATAGCTCTCCTTTCCAAGAGGTCCTTCGCTCCCCCTCGCCACCTCGTGTAAGCTCGCATTAGCTTTACTGGCTGGCAGCCGGCAGATATGTGTAGTAGGAGTTGCCGCTGCCTCCTGCTTCACTCATCCTGTAGTGCGAAGGCCTGTAGCTATAGGCCTAGGTGCAGCATGGGGATCCATCAGCAAGCGCAACAAATTAATCAGCCAAGAATCAATTTGATTTTTTATTTTATTTTGATTCTAGGTTTGGATTTGGATTTGGATTTGGATCGGATTGGATTTTATTGGATGATTGCCTGATTGGTGCTGGATCAAATGCATCCAGACAACGGGGCATATGGCATGGGAGGAGAGGGGCAGCCGCCGTCCCTTCTTTTCTTCTTCTCTCTCCCAACTAGGTATTCCTCTCTGCTCTACTACTACCATTGGTCTTCTTCTTGCTTAGGATGGCTCGTCTCATGTGCGAGTAACTCCCAAACCAAACTGATCTGGGAGAGCCACGGACGACGGACGCTCGCGCGGGCCGCACGGATGCACTGACGTAAGAGTGACATTAGCGATAGACAAAAATGCATAGGACGAACGAAGTCGGTCTGTATTTTTATAAGAGTAAAATACAGCGCCGGTCCTTAAACTTAGACCGGGGTATCACTTAGGTCCGTGATCTTGTAAATCCAACATTTAGGTCCGTAATAGTGGTTTACTGCAGCACAGCGGGTCCAAATCCCATTTGACTGAATACGATTGATTATGTGGCTGTACACGTTGGCTGCAATTTTTCAACCGCCCCCTTCCGAATCCCACCTCAGCAACAAATATGCATATAGCTCCGGTCTATAGTATTTTCTCAAAACTCTTTCCAATCAGTGAAGGGAGGGAAGGCGGAGACTAGGGTAGTTGCTGCCGGTGGTGGCGAAGTGCGACAAGAGAGGCTGCGAAGTGCAACGAGGGAAGGGGAGGGAGGTGGCAAAGTGTGGCTTCACTACCATGGCTTCTCTAAGTAGCTCGTCGTTTAATTTATATGGCCATGTTCTAAAGTGATGTATCATTTAATTTGAGGACGACGAGCTTCTTGGAGAAGCCATGGCGGTGAAACCACACTTCGCTGCCTCCCTCTCCTTCCCTCACCGCACTTCGCAACCTCTCTTGCCACACTTCGCCGCCACCGGCAGCGTTGCCGCCGCTACCCTAGCTTCCGCCTTTCCTCTCCTCATTGATTGGAAAGAGTTTTGGGAAAAATACTATAGACCGGGACTATATGCATATTTGTTGTTGATGTGGGATTCGGAGGGGGGTAGTTGAAAAATTGTAGCTAGCGTGTACAGCCACGTAGTTAGTCGTATCCGGTCAAACGGGATTTAGACCCGCTGTGCTACACTAAACCACTATTACGGATCTAAACGTTCAATTTACAAGATTACAGACCTAAGTGATACCTCGATCCAAGTTTAAGGATTGGCGGTGTATTTTACTCTTTATAATAAGTAAAGATATAAGTCATATTTTGCACTCAAATTTGGTAGTATAATAGATGAATTATAACTTTATGTCTCAATACTTTTTATAATTTTTTATCACTGTTTACAAGGTTAGAAGCACTAAGACCGATTTAAACATTGGGATTTTAAATTTGAAGCAAACCGTCGTGAAAAAATTTAAAAATATTTTTGAACTAACTGTGTCATTTATGCCTTAAAAAAATTCAGCTGAAAATACAACTTATATAAAGAGAAAAAAAGAGAAATGTTATTAAGGAGTAAAGTGAACCTTTTAATAGTTTAGGTGTTAAAATGAGACAAAAAATAATTTAGAGGTTAAGTGATCTAATAAAATAGTTTGAGGGAATAAAATAGACTTTTTTTTTCTTTAATATCAGAACAGGACACTATGGTGGAGTACATGTTTGGAATATCCAAATGACTTTTCTTTTTCGAGATTGTGAGTGGATTCTTCGAATATAAAATCGGTGACGTGATAAACTCTAAGAAGATTAAAAAAAACAACCACAAAAAATGGTGTGTTTTTTTTTCTCCCTCGTGGAAATTATCGCCACACACGAGGCTTGTCTGTGTCGTCCACGAGTACGCCACCCCGATCAACAGTCAACACCCACCAACGGGTCTGATCGGGACACGTGTCCTGAAACCACCTGCAAACATCCCCTTGCTATATAAACGCATCAAAGGCCTGGACATCGCGTCCGTTGATACCCTCGAAGAAATCGACGCCAAGGAGACGAGACGAGACCAGCAGCTGAGACACCATCGCCATGGGTTTGCAGGTAAAGGAATCGTCTTCCTGACCGGGGTAGCCTATCTTCTTCTTCCCTCTAGTGATTTCTTGAGCGGATGCTCATAGGTTGAAGGGATGGTTCCCCTTCTTGAAATCAATCTAGGTGCAGATTTGCTGGGTCCTTAACGTTTAGGATGGTAAAGGAGGGATCTTTTTACTTTGGGAGGATATGGTGTTTGGCCTGCAATCTTGTTTGGATTATCATGTGGTGTAACAGTATGCTAATTTGTAACCCAGACTAATCTACCTGCTGTTCTTCCTTTGTTGGTTAATTTAGTAGTGACAGTGTTCTGGATCAGGAAGATGCAGTGATATCGACCAAAAAAAAAATCTTTTTTTTGTGCTTTAGACGTTAGAGCCATGCAGAAACTGCAATTAGTACCTTTGCTATTCTGTTCTCAACTCCAAATATGCAGAACAGTTTCCTGGTGTAAACAATTCAAGTCGATCCAGAATATTCTTCTTGTGCAGGAGGAGTTTGAGGAGTACGCCGAGAAGGCCAAGACCTTGCCTGACTCAACTACAAACGAGGACAAGCTGCTTCTCTATGGCCTCTACAAGCAGGCAACCGTCGGCCCCGTTAACACTGGTATAGGCCTTTTGTTGCTCTTGTTGAAACGATACATTAATTCATAGAGCTAATTTGCTGCTGTTCAAGTGCTAAGATTCCATATGTGCGAGTGTTGCTGAACAAATAGGTTAGTTTTCATGGTGATCAGGCAAAGATTAGTTTTCATATACTTTGCATCCGAATCACTGTTTGTGTATGACCAAAAAGGATGATCGATCTGATTAACTTTTGCCACTAATCCTATGATTGGTGAGTGTAAACTCATCTTTACTTGAATTCTGTGTGTGAATTTAGGAAGTTTAATATTACAATTTCCAAAGGGATACCTGTACGTTGAGGCTGCACAGCAGTCACCTATCTATTATTACAATTTAGGAAGTTTAATATTACAATTTCCAAAGGAATACTGGTTGTTATTTGAAATTGTAGGAGTATAAATTAACTATGAATAAGCATGCATGCATCATCCTAAGTAGTAACATATGATATGATTTTCTTATGTTTCTTCCCAATGGAGACTTTGCTTAGAAGCTGTTCTACGTTTTATCATGAGCTTTCAAGTTCCAAAGGCATTATTGGCTTTTGGATGTTTTGCTTTACAGACGCCAAAGATGACATTTTTATCTTCGAGTTATCATATCTAACAATTCAGTTCCATCTTTCAGGGCGCCCAGGTATTTTCAACCTGAAAGATAGATACAAATGGGATGCTTGGAAGGCTGTTGAAGGTATGTTTATCTCTTTTTACATATAGCAGCCAACTATATTACTTTGTTATATCCACAAACTCCTATGAATGCTTACAAATCCAAATCCTGGTAAATTCAGGGAAATCCAAGGAGGAAGCCATGGCCGATTACATCACCAAGGTGAAGCAGCTGCTGGAGGAGGCTGCTGCATCCACTTCTTAGGCAATTACAAAAACAACATCAATGGTGCTGCATATGTACCAATAAACATAAATATATATATGCTCACATTGTTACTTGTCAGATGCTCTGTGATCTTCTCTATACATGTAATAGTTTCATACCTTTTCCATTATCTAAAAAAATAGTTTCATACCTCTGTTAATCATGACTATTGTAAGTTTGTCCATCTTCTCTGAATTTAACTTCTTGCTAAGGCTACGGTTTTGAATTGTGGGAAATTTTCCTGGCTGTTGAATGAACTGAGAACAATTTGTTTTTCAATTCCTGCAAATGTTCATCTGCCGTAACAATCAGGGATAGTGATACATACAAGTTGACTGCCCCTTTTGTGCTTCTTTAATCCAAGGATTCTGCATCCTCAAGCAGGACGTGCCATCCATACTGGAGTGGATCTCCATCTCCTGCAGCTGCAGATTCATGGCATCTTGAGAAAGAAATCGAGTCAGGGTCAGCATGAGGATGACAAAAGAAGATTGATGGCCTTCTGTTTTTGTATCCATATTCTCTTTTGCAAGATGATGCAATGAACCTCCACTTCTCTTCTCTTGTCTCTACTGGGAAAAAAATTACACATCTACTACTGTAATTTAGTTTGGGTTGGGCAATTGTCATTTCAGTGTAGTTGGATCTTAAGTGTGTTCAAATAAAACTGATTGATTACATGAACAGTATAAACAATGGAAGCAGAGAAATAAAAACAGAAAACAATGAAAACAACGGAGAGCAAACAGTAACAACGATGGAAGCAAAGAAAGAGAACTGATGGATTACATTAACAGTGGGCAATAAAAGCAAATGAAGAAACAGTTTTGTTGCATGAACACTAAGGACCCCCTTTGAAACGCATGAACTTCATAAGACTTTCACATGAATTAGTTTAGATTTCACGAAATTCCTTCAAAAAATTTCCATTCTAAATAAGGCCTAAACAGCAAAAGCAAAGACATTTCTGTCAGTACAGACGCTGCCCACTGACATGTAGGCCCCACAGATAGCACTGATACTACTTATTACTGGTCAACGAGGCATTCCTGTGACTGTAGGACAACACACACAGGCCACAGCCGACCTAAGCATAACTAACCGCTGACAGATTGGGCCCACAAAACATAACCAACCACTGACATGCTGGGCCCACCGAGCGTCCCGTCTCCCACCTCACTACTTTCCCCTGCACTGCACCAGATGAGATCCCCACCCCTCCCCTCCCTAGCCAATGCTAATCCCAACCTCCAAATCACATAAAACTACTCTAAACCCTACTCCACTCCCGCTCTGCTGTCACTGACAACCATGCCCCACCACGTCGCTCTCCTCCTCCTCCTCCTACTCACGCTCGCCGCCGCGTCGGAGGAGGCGACGAATACGGAGCCGGCGGCGGCCGTGGAGGCCGGGCTACTGGTCAGGCACGAGGCGCAGCTCGCGCGGCTCGAGGAGCTCACGGAGTCGCTCGCCAAGTCCGTCCAGGCGCTGGAGTCAGCGCTCGCCAGATCCGTGGAGCCCGATCCGCCGCCGCCGCAGCCCGCCGCCGCCGCGGCGGCGGCGCCTGGTGACCGGAGGGCGCCGCAGGGGGTGGCCGTCACGAAGCGGCGGCCGTACTGGTCCGAGCGGTTCCACTTCGCCGCGGCCGCGCGGCTCGGGGACGGCGCGTACGCCGCCGCGGCGATCGCGCTGCCCTACGAGGACGCGGACGGGCTCACCAAGTACTTCGCTGTCGGCGACTCCCGCGGCCGCGTGTTCGTGTTCTCCGCCGCCGGCGACGCGCTGCTCGAGCTGGAGCCCGGGGCGTCCGGCGAGCCGCCGGTCACCGCCCTTCTCGCGTACCTCTCCCCGCGCCGCACCGACTGCTTCCTCTTCGCCGGCCACGCCGACGGCTCCATCGCCGCTCACCGGCTCATCGAGTCGTCCCCGCACGGCGATGACTGGCTCACCCTCGCCGCCGCGTCCTCCCGTCTCCTCGTCCGCGGACTCGACGCCGCCCCCGTGCTCCACCTTGAGGCCCACCACGCCGGGCGCGCCCGCTACGTGCTGTCCTGCGACTCCGGCGGCCGCATCCGCGTCTTCACTGAGAACGGCACGCTCTACGGCACCGCCATCGCCTCGTCAACGCCTCTTGCCTTTGTGAAGCAGCGTCTACTCTTCCTCACCGAGGCCGGCGCGGCGTCCCTCGACCTCCGATCAATGTCTGTCCGAGAGACGCCCTGCGAGGGCCTTGCTGAAGCGCTCAATGGCTCCCTCCCCAAGGCCTACTCCTTCGATCCTTCCGAGCGCTTCAAGGCCTATGGTTTCACTGATGCCGGTGATCTCGTGCACGTCCTGCTGCTCGGTGACATTGCCAGCCTCAAGTGCAGGGTCCGGGCAATCAAGAAGGCTGAGATCGACAACCCTGTGGCGATACAGACAATCAAAGGCTACCTCTTGGTAGCCAGCCAAGATAAGATCCTTGTGTACAACACCTCAACTCAGTACTATGGGAGGGTTGGGGCTCCCCGGCCGCTATTTGCCACATCAATTAAGGATATCAAGTCTGTGTTTGCGGGTTCTGCTGGCGTGATGCCTGCTTCACCAGCCGGGAAGCCGCTTATTGCAGCGGACAGGGAGAAGCTCGTGATCTTGGGGCTCGGAGATGGTTACATTGCTATATACAGGTCCAACTTCCCGGTGTATAAGCCGGAGAGCAATGCTGTGGTGTGGAGTGGTCCAGCGCTGCTCTTCCTCCTCTTCTTGATTGGAATTTGGCAAGTCTATGTAAAGAAGAAGGATTCGTTGGGCTGGACTCCGGAGGAGACATTTAACACCTCGGTGACAGCTCCTACTGGGAGCATTTTGAATCATTCGACCAGTGACCGTGCCTTCGCAGATAGCTCAACAAGAGCTGGTGAGAGAGGCTATGTTGATGGCACAACAAGAGCCAGTGACAGAAGCTATGTGGATGCCACCACAAGAGCTACGGACCGGGCCTATGCTGAGGCTACCAGGGGTGTGGACCTACGGGGTGGGGCGTTGAGAGGTGCTCCAAGAAGGTATGTGTCCCCTACTAGATATGCAGGGGGCTCAGGACTTCCATATCGACCTGTTTCAACAGAGCCTGTGCTTCGAGCCACACCGGAGCTGAAGTATAGAGGCCCAGGTATGGAGCCCCCTGGTTTCCCCAAGAAAAGAGACACAATGTTCTCAAGCAACCAGACAGTAGTAGATGATCATGTTGATTGAGGGTTTCATTAGTGGTGTAGACAACATGCTAAATTTTGAAAGGGTTTTGAAGATCCCGCACCTGTGTGGACAGCACGATCCACATGTGTGTTGTTGTAAGATGTAACTCAAAAATGTTGTATTTGCACGAGTACATTACAGCCATTGATATGATGAATGGTGAAATAACTTTGAAATTTATGGGTTACATTACAGCTATGAAAGAAGGAATTCTTGAGCTGTTTTCATATGACTTTCATCTTTAATAATGTAGTAGAAGTGGCCAAGTTTATACTGATTTTTAACAATGATAGGCTTGGTAGGATGTACTATGGAATGGCTTTAATTCTGGAGTGGTGTTTTGAGCACCAGCTGAAAATTCTCGACAATAATTTGGGGAGACCAAAAAATTCAGCAAGTTGAATTTGCTATACTTTTAGCCATAGGCACTACAACATCAGTGAGATGTTTGAAAATTCACTTAAGTTATTAGCGACACAGTTTGCACACTTTAAAGCTCAATACATCACGTGTTACGTTTGAACTTGATTTTCCATCACTATCTGATCCCTCTGCTTCTTTTTTGCTTCAAGATAAGGAGGATCTGCTGACTGTCACTGCAGATATTTTCTAGTGGTTGGTACTGCTACATCATCTTAAGTTGGTGACAATGACATGGGGCTAGAATGGTAGCCCCTGTTGTCTAATTTTTGTGTTCTTTAAGCTTGACACATGATTCCTTCAGGCTGATTCCCATCTAGCTGATAACCAATTGAGGTATCTGAGAGCTATCATACCATAACTTAATCTGCCAGTTTTACATGATTTTTTCCTACATGAACTCTGCTCGTTCTGCATATAGACTGCAGCTACAGGGTTCAGCCATTTCTTCAGGACAGCAAAAGGCCTTGCATTCCTCTCTGTTCACTGCAGTTTTGCTCAACATCTGGCAGTCGGTATCACTAAGGACCAGCACTGTCACCCGCCGGATCAATGTCGTCACAACCGAAATATGACAACTCTACTTTCAGAAGTTGAAAGCGGATGGAGCATTCGTATAGTTTCAGACTCTATTTAGGTAGGTAGTTTTAGACTTTAAGTAGCAAATGGCTGTAGTCGACTAATCGTTTTGTAGCCGAGCAGGATGTGCTGCCTGGGCCTTGCATCCTCAAAGTAACTTTCATGCTTGTAATTGAAGAGCAATGCTCCTGCCGTTATGCTAAAACAAGTTCAGATTCGTTTTGGCTAACATTAGCTTGCACGTATAATTTTTGTTCTGTTTCGGTGGGCAATGCTTGCATGTATAATTCATTGATAGGCCCTTGCATTGTCAACCTGATATCACCAAAAACTGCAGGACCTGACAAATCACCGTAAATAGCTCGGACAGCAGCAGAACAGAAACTCTGGGATGACAACATAATTTGAGCACAAAACAACCCTCTTATCATTGCCCCAAAAATGCAGAAACAGATGGCAGGGAAACACCGAAGCTTAAACAGCAACTTACTGAAACAAAAACATACGGATATAGGAAAACAATGTAATTCTTTACTGCCTGGTGGAAATTTTTCACCGAGGAACAGAATTCATCAAATGTTAAGTATGCTGTAAGCTCCAATGTTTGCTCACAGGTGAAATGAAAATTGCAAAAGTATCCTGTCTTTAGTGCGTTTTATTACAATCTCAAGGCCTAGAAAATAAACTTCAGCTTCATGGTGGAAACAGGACGCTGAACCAGCTTCTCTCACCAGCTTCTCTCGCCTATTCAGTGGATTTGACAATGAAGTTTTGGCGGCTGATGGGGTTCATGATGACCGGTGGTCCAGCGGTGCGAGGCCAGGCCTGGAACTTAGTGTCAGTGGCTTGCCACCACTCCTTGTCAGAGACAGTCTTTGGAATGGAACCTGCTTCCAAAGAATGAAGCGGTTTACAATCCACCCTTACAGGAGGTTAAGCACATGCATGTAAAGACTATACTGACCTCCAAATGCCTTCTTGTCAGAAACAAATGCGTCACACAGGTAAGCAATGGCGAAGGATCCAACCAGGGACCCAACAATGTATCCAGCCGTCATTTTTGCTGCACAATCATGAAATGGCATACAGATTGTCAAGTCTGATAAAAAATGAATGTTACAGATTATTCGTATGAACAAAAGCAACAGAGAACATCGCAGGCTAGAAAAATAAGTCCCGTGCTAACTGTTGAAGTTATCCAACTATAAATCAGCTGCTTTCTTGTTCATTGGTATAAACACAAACAAACAGACAATTGGAATAAGCTCCAGCATGCACATAGTCATCTATGATCACAAAATATATCTACCATGCATCAAGCACAATCGTGTAGAACTGTAGATAGGAAGAACCTGTGATTCCAAAATATCCAACTGAATCTCCAGCTAGTTCAACAGATTAGATTAGTGCAAGATCAAATAATTATGTCCTCTTGAAACAAGTAATATGATGAATCATACTGGACTTACTGTGGCAGAATAAATGTGCAGTACAATTCAAACCATAGCTGTCATATACCTTATAAATGAAATCTTTTCACATCCAAAATTGTGTTTTTCTCAATAAGCTAATAGTACATAAGTATGAGAGAAGGGTAATATAGTCATTTTAGGAAAAATTTAACGGTCAACTAACAGAACGGGCATATAGGGGATCAAAATGAAAATTCAAGAACATGTAGGGAATGAGGCAAATTCAGGGGTGTAGAAGGGATTGAGCAAAAACTCATGGGCACGTAAGGAATTTTCTCTTTATTATTCTACTGATAAGAATCTATTCTCTCACGGCCAAAATGCATGATTAACAAATTAAATTATTGCAAGATCAAATAGCTGTCCTCTTGAAACAAGTAATATTGTATATTATACTAAACTTACTGGCAGAATAAATGTGCAATCTCAAACCACACTATCATATAGCTAATAAAAATCGGTCAAAGATAAAGGCATCTCATTTATTCTCCTAGCAAATACTCTAGGCCTATTCTCCCACAGCCAAAATGCAGGAGCAAATTAGACCCAAGGGGCTTACTGGTTCAAGCAACGGGTTGATCAAGGATTGGATTGGGTGGGACGGTTCCTCCAATCTGTTGATTGGTTTTGCATCCTATGTGGTCAAGGGGATCACACAGAAGACTTGGATCAACCAGAGGCGCCACGATCGATCATACCTGAATCGACAATTTTAATCGACCAAAGACGACCGCAACCTGCCCCTCGCTTCAAATCTCGACGAAACATTCATTCATTCATTCATCAAAGAAGATGAAACGGATCCAAATCCTAGCCAACCCTCCGCGCAAAACAGGACAGGGCCCACGAGTTAGGAATTCCTCCTCGGCGGCTCACACCTTCGACGAGCGCATCACAACAGGCGGCGCGGTGAGTGCCTGCTCGGATGGCGCTCCGGATCTTACCCCTCGACCAAGACAGGCCCACGAGGAGGACGATCGCGAAAGGGGCAACGCATGGAGGACTCGGACGGAGAGGCACAGCCACACAGAGGAGATCAACGGAGAGGGTAGATCTGGGAGAGATCTGAAGCCCTAGGTGGGGATCGGCGAGTACCTTGGTTCGAATCGGAGTCGTGCGCCGCCGCCGCCGCCGGAGAGAGAGAAGAGAGGAGGCGCGTTCCTGGAAATGAGGAGACGGATGGTTTCTCTTTCTCTCGTGCGGGTTAATGTCTTGTATTTGGGCTTCATGGGCTTCTAGGCCCAACAAGGACTGGCTCATTGGGATTTGGGAATTGGCTAGTGCTCACTGCAAATCCAGGCCGCATGTATCTGATCAGAGGAAAATTTTATTTTCAGCTCTAACTGTTATTCTTCGTCAGAAATCAGAGGAAAAAAAATATT
Organism: Oryza meyeriana var. granulata; assembly: GCA_003991445.1. Taxonomy (NCBI): domain Eukaryota; kingdom Viridiplantae; phylum Streptophyta; class Magnoliopsida; order Poales; family Poaceae; genus Oryza; species Oryza meyeriana. The sequence goes on along the minus strand of RYFJ01000425.1, from coordinate 217,597 downwards.
TGTGTATCTCCTGCCATAATTAACTTTTTAAGCTATTTGTTACTCTCTCTGTCCAAAAATAAAATAAATTCCTAGCTATATATCCATATTCGTAGCCACAAGTTGCTTTTTTACATAGGCACTCTAGATTTGTATCATCTAGAAATTGGTTTTTTTAAATGGAGGGAGTAACTTTTTTTTCCGAGGAAGCAATCTATTAATTTCTCATTATCTATAATAGTATTCAATTAATCCATGTATTAATTTATCGGGTAATTAGTTGGGAAGGAACGGTGGATGACCAGCCAGTCTCCTCAAATTTTTAGTGGCATACTCCTTCTGTGCCAAAAAAAAAATTAACTTTTAACAATAAATCTGAAAGTCCGAAGTTGACCCTTTTCGGGCGGATGGAGTACCGGAAATCACTATTTTTTTGCGAAAGAAATCACTAGATTTTCAATGGTCGAGTCACCTTCCGTTACCTACCGAAGCAAAACAACTGGTATAAGCAAAGCAAAAGAGACAGCAACGGACCGCGTCCACCGCACACCGCCCGAGAGGAGGGCACTACTTGTCCACGGTGGACCGCGGCCACAAATTCCCTCGCTGCTGCTCGCCTCGAGCAAGCAAACGTCCGTCGGCGCGTCGTCCTCCTGCACACGGTTCCCACGTGACTTTCACCGACAGGTGGGCCCGCATGAACCATGGGGCCCACCTGCAGTGGCGCACCGTGGTCCAGCTCCCAAAGGGAGATGAGCAAAAGGAGGAGCAGCAGCAGAAGCTGCTAATAAAGCCGCAGAATAAAAGCATCCGAAAAAAAAAAGAAGCAAGAAAGATTCGAGGGAGTTCGCTGTGTTCGTCGAGCCAAAAGCTCGAATTTTTCCTATCCAATTGCTGGCGAAGTAGCGGTGGAGCGAGAGAAAATCGCTGTAGGAATCAGGGGAGGAGAGGAAGCAGTGAGGGATTATTGAGCTGTGAGGTTTGGTTGGCAGGTAGAGGAGGAGGAGGAGATGGAGAGGAAGGTGGTGGTGGTGTGCGCGGTGGTTGGCTTCCTCGGCGTCCTCTCGGCGGCGCTCGGCTTCGCGGCGGAGGGCACCCGCGTCAAGGTGCGCTTCATCTCTCGCCGCCGCGCTGCGTTCCCGGCGGTTACTACTTTCTGGATGAACTCGCTTCCGTTACTTAGATCTCGGCCTCTCTGCCAAGTTGATATCTTGGAGCTCTTTTGGATCTCGCTGTTGCGCATTTGTGCATCCCATCGGAGATTTTTGCCCTGGTGGCAGTAGATGTGTAGCTTCTCCGCGGTTGTGCGGTAGAAAAATGCGCTGCTGGAAAGTGAATCTTTGAGCTTTTTATGCTCTTGTTGGTTTGCGTTAGAGCTAGGGCTGCCATCATGTGAGGGTAGAGTGGATGTTTTGTTCAATCTGATTCAATTAGTAGTTTAGTACCTGCGAAACTATATGATTGAATCAGGATTTGTCAAAGTTATTTCCTTTTGGTAATGTTCATCTTGTTTGGCAGGGCTGTATCTGTATGATGAACCTTTTGCTTAATACAACTGTTTAAACTGTAACCACTGCCAACTCCGTTACAAACCTTATTGCCTGTAAGCACATTGCAGATATTTTCCTCTCTGAAGCTTGAGGGCAAACTAATTTTACATTGAAATGCATGTAAAAATAAAATCATGTCACTGACATAGGAATATAAGTGTCAAGGATGCCAATTTAATTTTTACCCGGATTTTCCAATCAGCAAAACTCTTCTGACTGCAAGTGAAACTTTACTATAGATGAACTTAAAAACTGGCAGATGGTGACCATATTAACTGTAGTATTGACTGTTTCACTATTTTCTGTGTAGACTCCACGCAGAGGTTCATGCAATGACATAATATTGCTAAAGCAATATCTAATTATCACGCCCCAAGTGTAATGCATATTGCTTAACTCATGCAGGTTTCAGATGTGCAAACAACTTCTCCAGGTGAATGCATATACCCAAGAAGCCCAGCCTTAGCCCTAGGGTTAATATCTGCGGTTGCTCTTATGATCGCCCAGTCTATTATAAATACTGTTGCTGGATGCATCTGTTGTAAGAGGCATCCGGTTCCCTCAGACACTAACTGGAGTGTAGCTCTCATCTCATTCATCGTGTCTTGGTAAAATTCTACCCTTGATATTTATTGTTTTGTTTTACCTTTTTTCCTTATATATTTGACAAATTTCAACCAATCTTACCAATCTAAGAAAATTCTGAACATTGTTATGTTATGTTGAACCTCTAACTTAGCCTAGACAGTTTGTTAAACAGTGCTTATGGAAACAAGAGACCTTATATCTGCCAAATGCATCGTATTCCATTCACTTCTTTGAAGCTTATGTTGGAGCTGTTCATGTTGATGTCTAATATTCAGGACATTCTCCATCTTGAGTTCTGTATACGGCTACCACAAAGATTCTGTGCAGTTAATGCTTGTATCAGAAGCCTTTATTAAAACACGTGCGTTTTTCTGTGAGTTAGCGCACTAGCATTAGGCTGATGTTTGTTTTATTCTTTGCAAGGAATTCATATGACTGGTCTACATGATGTCTAAATAGAATAACTTTTGCATAGATTTCAAGTGCAACTAATATGTGCTGTGCTATTCTACCTTTTCTTTGGAACATTTTGGGGTGTTAGTTGTGCTTTATTCTAAGGTAGAGTTGGAGCAGAATGTTGCTGCTTGTTTTGCAAAAGTACTTATTCAATGCTATATTTTAGCGAAATGTTGTGCTATTTGTTAGCATTTGAGCAACTATTTGCCATAACGTCGTCCTGGATATTGTTACATTCTGCAGGGCCACTTTCATAATCGCTTTCCTTCTCCTGCTGACTGGAGCTGCACTTAACGATCAAAGGGGTGAGGAGAACATGTACTTCGGCAGCTTCTGCTACGTTGTCAAGCCAGGGGTCTTCTCAGGAGGAGCAGTGCTCTCACTTGCCAGTGTGGCATTGGCAATAGTTTACTACGTTGCCCTATCATCATCGAAAAGTCCACCAAATTGGGGCCCCCAGCAGAACCAAGGAATTGCCATGGGCCAGCCTGTGATCCCGCCACAGAGCAGCGAACCGGTGTTTGTCCATGAGGACACCTACAATCGGCAGCAATTCCCATAGATTATGATCTCTGCAAGCCGTTTCGAGGGCCACTCTGATACATTATGGCCTTATGTTTGGTTTGTATAGGCCTCCAGGTTAGAACAGTAGCGGTAACATCTGTTGTTAGGTAGAATCATGTTTTTCTTTCTCCTCCCTCTCTTTCTTGAGCACTACTACGGCACGTTCTGCTTCATCACGGCGGATATTCGATTTTACATGAACTGGGTAATGTTGAAGAAAGCTTGGTTTTCAGGGTTTGCAAATTCGGAAGTTTTTACATATAAATGGATCATGGATGTGGATTGATAATCTGTCTTACACTGTGAAACTGAATTTGGAAATGGTAAGCAGCCAGTCAGCACACAATGGATGCTAACTGCTCCCTGAACTGAGCAATGGTGTCATGGACGATGACGTCGGGGCGCACCGAGGCGTCAACCTCAGTGATCCCCTCCGCCTCGTCGAGCTGCAGCAGGTCGAGCTGGCTCTGCAGTAAGCTCGCCGGCATGAAGTGCACCCCTTTCATTGATCTCCTCCTCATCCTGTCAGCAATCACATCTGCTGATGCCTCCAGGCACACAAACTTCACCCTGCAGCTGGAGTAGCTCCCTGACCCTGACCTGTAGCTGCAGTCTCCTTCCCTGAGGATCTCCCTGTACCTGTGCTGCAATGCCGAGCAGCTGACGGCGACATCCTCGCCACGATCCAGCCGCTCCCTGATGGCGTCGCGGAGGGATTCCAGCCACGGGATGCGGTCGCTGTCCGTGAGAGGGATGCCCCTGCTCATCTTTGCTGTTCTCAGGAACAAGAAGGAGCAGAGATGTTCAGAAAATGTAGGTTGAGACATGAAGAATTCTTCAGAGAAGTTCCACTCATGTCAGACCTTTGTTTGCCTGAGAATGATAGTCGTCTGCTTCGATGAAGCTGCAACCTAAGGTTTCAGCGAGCAGTGCTGCTACTGTTCTGCAAATTTGCAGTGAAATAGTGAGTTCATAAAAGCCGTCCTAAATTCTGCCAAGTAACAAAAAACTAAAGTATTTCAGGCTTTAAAACTGAACAGTGCTATTGTGGGTTTCGAAGTTAGTACATCCTAAAACCATTTCAGCAAATGTGCAGCGCTTGTTTTCTCCAGTTTCTTGCCAGCCTAAGAAAAAGACGCAGCAACATCCACATTTGACGAAAAAGATGCAGCAACATTCACATTTGACATCACGATGTTGACAAAATGCATCTTAGTGTCTGCAGATAATGTCTCTCTTCTTACTGTTTCGCTTTCTCGCCTGATGGTTTATGTTTCTTTTCAATGCGCCTAAAATTAGCCAACTTGATCATAATATTAAGCATGAACAGAGTTCAGGTTGGTCCAGTTCTTGTTCCTCTAAAACAACACAATCAGTTTAATACTTGACAGGGTAATCAGAAAGAAATAAGAATCTTACGATTTGCCGCAGCCACTGACTCCCATGATCACGACAGCCAGCCCTGCAATCCCAGATGTTGAACAAGATGAATTAGCAGCCAGCCAAGCACAGGTGGTTAATATCAATGCTGAAATTTTGATCCTGTTCTTGGCAATTCCTTGAATTAAACATTAGCACCTCAAAAGAAAACAACAATTCGGAACTGAGTCTATCCTGTCAGATCAATCACAGACATGGCCAATTGACCATACATATGTGCGATCCATCAGTTCAGTTCTCAAGAAACCGAGGCCGCAAGAACAGGAACTAGAACATGAATTACAGGAAATCTAGTTACCTAAATACCCAATTGGTCAATTCAGCGTAAATAGCGAAACTTGAAAGAAGAAATTAAAAGATCAAGGAGTAAAGAAACAGCACAGATCTTGCTTACTGACCTGGTTGTGTGAGATCGGGGCCGGCCATGGATGGAGCTCCAACGGTTTACCTCTCTACTCTTTCTTCCTCCTAGATCCTACGGGTGCTTTGCTCCAGGACAAGGAGTACAAGAGCATACTAAAGCGGCGAGTAAGGAATAAGGAAGAAGACGACGATGGCGGCGGCGGCAACAACTCTACTGTTCTGTAGTATTATTCTTCTGTTCCATTTTCTTCAGGGAGTACTAGCTTTTCTTGATGAAGAACAAAATCCATCATTTTTGGGCGAATTTTATTAGTTTGTATGGACTTGCAAGGACACGGCAATGTGACATTTTTGACGTAATGAATTTCCTGAAAAAGAAAAAAGAAGAGAAATTTGTGCACATGTAAACATTAAAAAACGATGCTATGTTTTTAGTTGTTTTCTGCAATTGGCCGGCGAAGAAAGAGACTTAGAAGCGAGTTGTCGTTTGATGACTTGGAGTTGGAAGGATGAGACGTAGACGAAAGCGTCTTCAGTTCATAGCAAGACCTGACGACGTTTCAACTTTCAGTTTCAGATCAGGTGTGTTCAGTCACTTTATACTGGGACCTGGTATTTCAAAGACTCTTTACAGTTCATTCATGCCCATGCTGTCACATTGTTGCTACTGACTCAGAGCTTATCACACATCCTTATCCAAGAGTAACATTGTATCAACAAAAAGGATATTTCAAAGGCTATTGTTATACAGGTACTGCCAAGAAAAGGGCAACTTTTTAGATTAAAAAAAAGCTATAGGATGAGAGTAGGCGATGATAGAAATACCAACTTCTCTTAAGTCTGAGTTGATTGGATTCAAGGTGATGCTTTCATGTTCCTCTAGCTCATCAAAGACCTTGGTGGTTTCTACTGCACTTGAGCTATGGATTTTACAGGTTTCTGAATCTTTCAGCATTGCTTCTGGTTTCTGAAGGAAGAAAAGGTTGCTGCTACAGCCTACAGGTGAGAGCAAAGATGTATTCGAAAGATGGGGCAAAACAGAATCCAAGATTATACATCATCACATACCAAATTCATCTGATCTAATAATTTAGTCATGTGAGGACATGCAAACGCTAGATAACTATGGCTACTTTCTGAAAAACCCTGAATCCTGTAGTGCTTTGCAATATTCTGAGATGACAGGTGATTTCTTCACCATATCCCAGATCTTCGCTGAGCTTCTCAACCAGTCACGCTCGGTGAGATTCTTCAAGAACGACCTTGATGGCCTCGATAGGATCTGCAACGACGGTAATATCCACAGCTGATTGACTTAATTGTGCCCAGAATAAATGTTCCGAGTATAGTAAATAAGAAGCAAAAGCTATAAAAGATGTAATGTCATATCTGACTTTTCCATATACATATGCATCTCTCGATTGATAAGGATATGCAGAATTATTCCTTTTTGTTACTTGAAAGAAAAATAAGAAAGATTTGAAAGTCAATTTGGTGTTTCCTTCGTATAATGCAAGTGCTAACTCTGTTAAATATGCAAGAGCTCAACCTGCTGACCGCCAATAACAAATTAGGTAAAGCTGCAAGTGTACCTTATCACGAAGCATCCCTAACATGGATGAGCATGTCCCATACTCAAACTTTGTTGAGTTATCAGGTATTCTTAGTGGAAGAAGATACATGTCCTGCTGATTGGAGCTAAAATCCTCAATTTTCATGCTTGAAGGAGCTGAGGAATCAGAAACTTGAGGTGCTGCCCCAGAGCTTCCAATGCTAAAGGAGGACGAGTTGAAGTGTTCTTCAAGAACCCTCCTCAGAAACATGAGCTTTGAAGGAGAAAAGTCTTGTTCCCGCAATCTGTTCAGTTAGAAAACCACACCAATCTAACATTGTCAAATTACTTAGTTTAAAATATTGGCTTGTAGAATGAAGTGCAAAAGTGTTTTGTATCCATATCACAGCAACTAACTTCTTTGCCGAAATACCGGAAACACAAAAGATCTCTTTATTCATCAAAATAGAAATGAGCATAACATAAGAAAATGCAAACAAGCATGAAACTGAGCGGTGTTCACCTAGAATGCACAAAACAGAGATCGGCTATGTAATCTTCCATGCCTGATTGGTTATCATTTTTGTTTTCCTTGTCTTGGGTAGTTGATGAGGTCAATAATGATGGATCAGGTATATTGTGCTTCAGTAAATCAACCTGCAAAAAATGTATTAAAACACCCTTCAACTTTCTGCTATTGGCAAAAACTAAATTACAGCTTTGGGTCATCAGTCACCACGCCTTAATTGCATCAACGCAGCATAACCACGAACTTTCATAAGCACAATATACATATTCTAGTATGGAGCTTCAGGTCTGAGCTCTCTAATATGTTGGATGAGAAAAGGCATGTGCTCTTAACTATCCACAGTAAGAAAATTGTGATTAAGTGGTATCGATGATAAAAACCAAAGGCATAAACAAATCTAGACAGACAACTTACCGTAAGCATGAGGTCCCACATGGACAGGTCATTAATCCCTTCCGATACGACCAACAAAATATTACAGACAGACGCCAAGAAAACACCAAGCTACAGCAATTCCTTGCAGAACAACATAAAACACTGATCAACTATTCAGTACTGCCAAGCTCAGTTAGCAGTGGCATAATCAAGTGCGAGAATTGAAGTATAGCATTTACCTGGATTCCCATTAACTCATGGGCCAGATCTGCTGACAATGGATCACCACTGAGAACAGGAATTGCGGATGAACCGTCTGGCTTCATCATATCAATTAGTATGGAGGGACTGAATACTGGCTGCAAGACAAAAGGGATTGTCTTTTAGAATGTTACCAGCAAGATGGTTAACTTAACTGGTCTGGCACTTGGAACATTGCATTGAAGAAACTGAGTTAAATAACTCTTCTCACCTGAGTGTCAAGGAGTATAACCCGTTCGTTAGAGATCCTGATATCAATGCCAGCGGTACAGTGCTTAGCCATTGCTTTGATTTCCTCAGTTTGTGTAGCAAAAGGAGGAAGCATTCCTACAGGCAATACTCAACTAAATGAGCTTTGGTTTGATCTAGGTGTCCACATGGAACAGATTGCTAGCCAAATTACAACTCTTTCTACGCTTTTTCAGCAAGCCAATTGACATAAAAGAGGTTAGGGGAATTGAGTGCATATTATCAATGGCAGAGTGCATCTACAAAATGATCCTGGCAAGTGTGTGTTGTTTGACACATGAGAGTGGCAACAGTGAATTCAACTGAAACTATTTGGAAGACTGAATGATTGTACCAGGTGAGCTTCCGTCATATCCATAAAGCTCGTTCATGATGGTTGACTTGCCCACACCGGTTGGGCCAATTACTCCAATCACCATGAAATCATTGTTCTCGGTCAAATACTGAAAAATAAAACCCCAAATAAACATGAAGGTCTCGAGCAATCGCCAGTTTGACATTTAAAGAACTACAAAAATTATTTTATACACAACTAATTTCATCAAGATGTTGCAAAAAACCTGAATGCTTTGAGGGATAAATCAACAAGTACTTTTTAAATAACCTAGTTGTCATTCAAATCCAGTTTCATGTACAAACTGTATTTTTTTTGATGTGCCGGTCAAAATTCACAATAACCTTTAACATTGTACTGCACGATTTAAGCTTTCTCATCAGGGATATTAGAGAAAAAATTTTGAGAAGCTAAAAAACCATGAAGTAAACTGTAAAAAGCTATACAAGCTACTACAAGCCTACAAATAACAGCTCTCCATATTGTTTATTGAACAGGGGACTCCTGTATTAACCAGACACAAAAATGCAGCCACTTTTATGAACTGAACCTAGTCCTAGGACCTCACGGAATTCATCATCATGCTTTGCATCAAATCAGTAAGTAAGCCCCGAACAGAAAGGGGGGAAAAAATAGAGCTTCTTTACGTAGCAAAGCAACAAGGACGCACCGGGAGGATCTTATCGGTATGGACCTCCCACGCATCGGAGACGAGGCTGAGCGAGCCAGGCTGCGTCGCCTGGCGCGAGCGGCCCGGGCCTCCTCCTCCTCCGCCGCCGTCGTCGTCGGCGCCGGTGGACGAGGGAGGCGGCAGCGGAGGCTTGGCGAGCAGGATCTTGGGCGGCGGAGGGGGAGGCGGGTGGGAGGAGGAGGAGGAGGAGGAGGAGGAGGAGCCCCGGTCTCCGACGCCGGCGAGCGGCGGCGGTCCGGCGGCCATCGCGCCGCGGCTGCTGCTGTGGGCGTCTCTAGTTGGCTTCTCGTTCAGGAGGAAAGGAAGCCGTCGCTTACTATGGCCGGTTTTTTGTGGGCCCAATTTGTCAGCCGCAGTATTGTGTGGCCTGGCCCAGGTAAGCTTCTACTTGGGCCAGCTTACTGGGCTGGATTTTTTTTTCTGTTTATTTCTACTGTGAAAAGGAAATTTACGAGAAATTTACTGTGCCTATCACGCCGTAGTAGGAAGCAAGTGCAGAGCCTGTTTGCAACGTAGGAATAAAACATAGCGGAAAAAAAATAGAAATATAAGTATAAAACAGAGGATAGAAAAATATAGAGAATATAAATGTATTGACGCTTGGAACACATGAATTCGTTTGCTCATCCGTAGGCAAAGAAAACATCAGAGTAGATGTTTGTTTCCTATGTTTTGACCCAAGAATCGATGCTTTTCTTTGGTTTCCACTTGCTCTAATTCCTTCAATCTAAACAGCCCTACAATGGATTTTCCTTTAGGAATTGGAACCTTTGAAATTTCTTTGGAAATCCCTCAACCCTAACAGGGCCTAAATAGCAATGGTAGCAGCCGCATTAGTGCTAGCAGGTGTTTTCAGGACCAATGACATTGCGTTATAAAAAATAGCAAAGAGAACATTGCAGGTTCTGCCTGCAAAATAGCCACCGCTATTATAGCCGTAGCACGCTATTTAGAATATGTTATAAAGTGCATATTTTTTAGTTTGGCTCTATCGTGACTTCATAAGTCATCTAAGCGTTTCTTTAAAACGATGGAATGTGAAAACGGAGGAATAGAAAAAAAAAGATTTTGATAGGAATATGAGCGTAAAATAAAGAATTATAAAACACAAAAAATGATCTCTCGAATAGACTGTAGGAAAAATATATAAATCAAATAAGAGAGATAGAAAGAAGACAAATTCTTTTTTCTTTTATCACTTAGGAGTCGTGCGAGATGAAAGTCTCATCACTCAAAGTAAATTTTTTAAGAGATTGAAGCTCTTATTAACTGTTCTCTAAAATCTACATACATTGTGTTATTTATTTATGAATTTTATAGGATTTGAAAAATCTTAATCGTTTGATTCAAAGGGGATCTAATTGATAGATCTAGAGTGAATTAAGCACTGCTCTATAATTTATAATTTCAATTTATAAATTGATCTGAAATGTACACAATTATGATATTTTATTCCGCTACTGTAGAAAATAGCATAGCATGTTATCCGCTTTGTGGATCAAAATTTAACCCCGTAATTTATTTAGACAAATTCAGCCGCTTGGCTGGGTTCGGTACCGAGGGTTTGGTGAGCTACTCCCACAGCTTCCGAACACACCGTTTGGTTTAGTTTGGAGATGATGAAAAAGAAATAAAAAGGGATGCTATAAAATGAGGTGAACTATAAGCATATAATTAATTAAGTATTAGTTATTATAAACTAAAAAAATAAATTAATATAATTTTTTAAATTAACTTTTAGACAAAAAATTTAAAAAACACACTGTTTGGAAGACGTGCTCATATGAAATGAGAGGATTTTCACCCTAACAGCCAGTAGTGGTGGCTCTTACTATCTTGTACAGGCGTGTTGCTCCACGTATGTTGGTGGCTTGGTGTTCGGTGATGGAAGCTGGAACCGAGACAGCTCATCGTTCCCCTACTTCTGCATTCTGGAACCCTCTCTCTCTCTCTTCCTGTGACCCCCTCCCACCAGAAGAAAGCAAAAGGATAGGGGAACTTGGAGCTGAGATAGCGCCAAGAAAGGGATCTATCCATCCATCCTTAGGTAAAAATTGTGCTTTTAGCTTCCCTACTTCGTTGAAATCTTACAGCCTTGAATTGCTCTTGCCACGGAGTTGTAGCTTCTTGTCTGTCTGTGTGGGGAGACCGGGAGAGAGTGTGTCGATCCTTAAAAAAGTTCTTTTTTCCCCATCTCTCCCCGTAATTTAGATGAACTGGATAAGGAGAGTGCGATAATACATCCGCTGGTTTTAGAAATTTGCCCCGATTCGTTGTCTTTTTATGTTTGTGGTCTCGGGTCTGTACTGTACTAGAGCCCCCACAGTTTAGAGTGCTGCTTGTTGAAGCAGTTCAGCAAGCGCCATAGACTTTGGGGCTCTCTCTTCAGCCAAATCTTTTGTTTGCACCGCGCGGTGCAATTTAGCCTAGCTCAACGATGCTCAAGTCCTAAGCACGAACTGGTGAGCAAACAGCAAGTGTGCCGCATTATAGAGTTTTTTTTTTTTTGGCCATCATAGAAATCGAGTGAAAAGAGTCACCTGAAAGGCTTCACAATTCAATGCTGATAGATAAGCTGAAATGTTGCTCCCATTGAATGGCCTCTCTGCTGTTCAAAATACAGGATGTGATTCTAATTTCGCAGAAAGTGTTCTGAATTGCTAATGTTGGTTGGTTTGACATCATTTTCTTCTTAATGGGGGATGGAATTGTATGAGCCTGTCTTGTTTTAGTCTTTTAGCTTAACTCACTACCTGGTTTCTGCAAGCATCGCAATTGGGGTTGTTAAGAGTTAGATGACCAGTGGTTTAGAGATGGGCCCGACAAATTCTTTTGTAATTGAAACCGGATTGGCTACTCTATTAGACAAAACTTTATTTTTTTTTATAACTGTAAAGAGCAGCCAAAAACAATAATAGGTTGTGTGCAGACTTAAAAGCATTCCTTGGATCAAATTTGTTATCTTGTGTTAAATTTTTCGACTGAACGATAATACTTGGTAGAATATTTTCCAAAAAAAGATAGCACTTGGTAAGACATTCTGAGTGTAGGCACGGTTTTGCTTTGCGTTGTGCAAATGATATAGTCTTCTAACCACATAAACCATGCCTATTATGGCTAGTTTTACCATGGAATTTCCTTTTTCCTGTTGCAAGTAGAGCATTATGTTGTTTTGTCGTTCACATTTGTAATTTATAAAGCTTTCCCGTCTTCCACTGATTACTACCGTGTACTTGATTTTGTAGTTTTCAATGGCTGCCAAGTACATCGCTGCTGGTATTGTTGGTTCATTTGCCATCTCATATGCTTGTGACTATTTGATCGCTGAGAAGAAGATATTTGGAGGTATGGAATCTGATCTCAAGTACCCATTGTAAATTGACAACATGCTTAATGTACACTGTTGGTAAGTCTGTAAGTGGGTAAAGAATATGTGCAAGACAACCATCTTACTTCTTGATCAGGCACCACACCAATGACTGTCTCCGACAAGGAGTGGTGGCAAGCGACTGACAAGAAGTTTCAAGCCTGGCCATGCACTGCTGGGCCGCCAGTTGTCATGAACCCCATCAGTCGCCAGAACTTCATCGTCAAGGATCTCGAGTCCTAAGGTAACGCTAGTGGTGCAACACATGCTTTTTTCACCACTCATCGAACGAAAGCTGGAGCCTCGTTTCATCTTTGATTTAAGGTGCTGATGCTAAAGCTTTGCTGGTTCAGATTGTGATGGAAGCATATATGCTGAAGATTGCACTGGACTAAGATGGTGATGGTTGTGGCCACAAACTACCTACCTATGCCGTACTCCCAAGTCCCAAACCAGTACATGAGTACTTGGTCTCAATAAAACAGTACACTTTTGTCTAGTGCATCCTGAACAGAACCTTAAGCATATCTGCTTTAGACATTGTCATCTTGGTGATTGTTCTTATGCAGTAACCTCTACTTTCTGCTTGTGCTATTGTCAGTGAATGGAATTATCTGTCACACTGGAATATATAACTTGCCTACTGATGCAAAAGATTTAGGCCGCTTGTGTCAACTCCAGAATCCAGGTGGCCTCTCAAAATCTTAGTGTGAGGTTGCTCCTACTAAGGGGGTTTTTGGTTGTGCTTCTTCACCCGGCTTATAAGCTGTACCCAAAATAAGAAACGTCATTAGCGCTTAATTAATTAAGTATTAACTATTAGAAACTTGAAAAATGGATTTATTTGATCTTTTAGAGATACTTTCATATAGAAATTTTTTACAAAAACGTACCGTTTTGCTTTTTGGGAAGCATACTAACGGAAAAACCGAGGCATAATCTAAAGCCACAAGCATATTAGAACACTACTACCTGGCTTGTTGGATCTGCTTCTTGCTTTTGCTTATTTTCTCGTTTTTTGTAAGTATGTTTCTCGAACTGTTAAACGATACGTTTTTTTTTTAAATTTTCATATGAAAATATCTTAAAAAATCAAATATATTTATTTTTTAAGTTTTTAATAGTTAATATTTAATTAATCATACGCTAATGATGTTTCTCGTTTTACGTACGGGTTATAAGCCGCATACAAAATAAGCTGTCTCGAATGCCACCTTAGGTAGCAAGCATCTAGCCAGTTTTCGTGAGGCTTCTTCAGTGATGCTAAAGCTGTGTTTTCGTGCACACAAAAGAAGCTCAGCTAGCAGAAATGAACATTGCTACTTTGGTCAAGATTTGTGTGCGACACATTTGAAACTACGGCCAGTAGTTTTTGTCAGATAAACACATAGATATCTCTATCCAACAGATTTTGCTCACCTGATTAACTCTGGGTCGTTTTCCCATCAGCATTCATCTATGACCAGCTGTGAAATTTCCCGAGCTTTGAGCTGCCTTCGAACAAGGATCAGTTACATGTGTTCAGATGCCATTCATCAGGGGTTCAGGATGTGATCTGAAGCACCGATAAATCATACGGAGTCATTGGAAACGTGCCAAACTGCTGGTGACACAAAACTAGAATTGTGGCTTTCCAGGTGGCTGTCTGAATCAACAGATACATGGATAGTTGATGTACGAAAATATAATTAAATTGAAACCGGTACGGAAACACGTTGCATAGCCCTTTATAATTTTCAGTCATGATATAAAATTCAGGGTCACTGTCTGAGGTATGCTACTCATAAGCAATTTTTGACCGAGAGAAAGAAAACAAATAAACATATTGCAACTGAACAGAAAATATAGTACTTTCTCCATTCAAAAAAAATTATAGTGCTTTCTTCATCCTAAAATATAAGGACTTTTAGAGTTGACATAAATATTAAAAAAATAAAATAAAATAGAGATGGTTATGTTGGATTAACGAGAGGTATGCTAAGAAATTAAATGAGAGGTTGATTGGTTCAAAGAGTAGATGAAAATATATCTATTCTCTCCATCCTATATTCTCTCTATCTTATAGTACAGTAAGTTCTATAATACAGTAAGTTCTCACTCTTGACATGGCTAATAAAAAATAGGTAAAAATACTTGTTTGTTTTTTCGGAATGGGTGAGATATGGATTTGGACTAGTCGGATGATAATAAATACAAGGGACAGTATAAATAGTTTAATGATAAAAATCAGTTTTTATAAATACTAGTTTATTATATTTGGGATAAAATTTGAACTTTAGATTTTGTTATATTTTAGAAGGAAGTAAGTATATATTTTGAAACAAATTTTAAATTTTAAATACTAAAGGTCGGTACGGAGGGAGTAGTAGGAGTATAATATTTGTCGTCAGATTTTTGTGATGGTGATAGGATCATGAGGAGAAGAGAAGGGCGGTGCCATGCACCGCAGCAGCAGCAGCAGCATTCCCTAGTCGGCTGGTCAGATCTCCTTGCTCTTTTCTGTTACACCGACCATTCGATTCGACCCCCGTCGCGGCCTCTACAAAGCCACCACGCTCCCCTCCCCCGTGTCACCTCGCCATTACCTCTCCTCATCGTCTACTACTACTACTAAACTACATCTGCATAGCCAGCATAGGGAGTACTAGTAAACTACTGTAACTGAAGGAACTCTGAGGATAAGAACTCCAGCCATTCGAGCTCGAACTCTCCGCTCTGCGATCTACTAGTAGCTCGGTAGCTCTTGTTCCATGGCCGCACGAGCACTGACTGCCGCCGCCGCCGCCGCTCGCCGGATGGCCGGACAGACCGGCTTCCCTCTTCTTGTCTCCTGCAGGTTACTGTCTGAACTGAATTTCTGGAAGAATGAGAGCTTAATTTGTCTGTGTGCTTCTCTTGCATATGGTTCAGTTTAGTGGAGGTTGTGATGAGCTTGATGGCGACGGTAAGAATCTCGTCTTTGCATGGTTGTGATCTTCGCCTCTGTCCGTCTCTCTCTCTTTTTTTTCTTTGGTGTGCAACTCTGATCGATGGTAAAAATGCATACTTTTTTGTGTAAAACACTGAAGAACTCTGAATGAACCTTGCTGTGTACTGAACTACTGATGAAGAAAGGAATGAGCCTAGCAAGTTCCTTTGGAGAATGTTCTCGGCTTTTTTTACTGTTCACTTCAGAGTTCAGACAGCTCTTTATCCTTCTAGGTGTCCTGTTGTTAGTACTCCCATCTTAAATCATTTGACCTGTGCTTAATGCACCTTTTTGTTTATGGCTAATTGTTGATTGAGATGTCATTCCGATACCACTCCTGAACTGTAGAGTATTCTAGTCTTGTAGATGCTATGTTTTCAGGAAATAATTTGTCTATTTTCTGACGAAATGGCTGTGCATCCTCTGTTGGCAGGAGAGGAGGAGCTCAGGTTCAGATTCACTCGAGCAGCGACCGAGCCCAGCCGGAGGAGCAGAAGACCATCCACGACGGCGGCGGCGTCGCCGGAGCTCAGGTGGAGGCCGCGCTGAACCGCAAGAACGTGGAGGTGCTCCCGGAGGAGACGGTGGACGCGCTGGAGGGCGGCCCGGAGGACGCGTGGGTGCCCGACCAGGAGACGGGCGTCTTCTTCCCCGCCGACGAGGCCGTCTCCGGTACCGAGAACCTCAACCACGGCGCGCCGGTAGCCGGTGGCTCGTCGGTGCTCGACCAGGCGGTGTTCGTCCGCGAGGAGGACATGGAGGACGTCGAGAGGCCGGCCGTCGACATGGCCAGTGCCAATCACAAGGCGAAATGAGCACGCCTCGCCATGAACTGTACTAGTAGCAATAACCAATAAAGCAATGTGCTTTCTGAAATCTCATGTAGAACTAGTAAAAATATTCCAGTAAAAATTGCATCTTTGGTTCTACTATCTTGTTATCTACAGTAATCGGATGAAATCTCTTGGGTTATTTATCGGATGGAGTTCGCTGGGATTGCTTTGAATTCGTGCACGACGCCGTCGATCTCGATGAGGCTGCAGCCGGGTATCTTGTCGATGTTGCTGCTGCTCATCTGCCTCCTCACCTGCACCGCCTCGCCGTGCCGGCCCTTGGACGCGTACGTGTTCGACATGAGCACGTAGTCCCCCGCGTCCGCGTCCGCGTCGGCCATGCGCCGTCGCATCACCCGCTCGGCTCGCTCGACGTCGCCGTGCGCTCGGCAGGCGGCGAGCAGCGATCCCCAGATGAGAGTGTCCGGCTGCATCGGCATTGCCGCGACGAGCTCCTCTGCCTCGTCGAGCCTCCCGGCGCGGCCGAGCATGTCGACGACGCAGCCGTAGTGCTCGATTCGAGGTGCCGGCATGGTGTTGAATTGCTGGAGCCCCTCCTCGACGAGGCCGGCGTGACAGCACGCCGTGAGGACGCCGAGGAGGGTCACCTCGTTCGGCGTCATGCCGGCTCGCCGCATGCTGGCGAACAGCGATATGGCCTCCTCGCCGCGGCCGTGCATTGCGAGCCCCAGGATCATGGACGTGTAGGTGTACACGTCTCGCAGCGCCATGGCGTGGAACACCTCCTTGGCCTGGTCGACGGCGCCGCACTTGGCGTACATGTCGAGCAGCGCGTTGCCGACGACGCCGTCGGCGCTGTGACCCAGCCTCCCCATGTATGCGTGCAACCACCTGCCGGTGTCGAGCGCGCCGAGCTGAGCGCACGCGCCGAGAACGGCGATGAACGTCGCGGCGTCCGGGCGCGCCGCCGCGGACTGCATCTCCTGGAACAGCACGAGCGCCTCGTCGAGTTCTCCGGCACGGACAAACGCGGAGATTATCGTGTTCCATGAGACAACGTTCTTCTTCACGGGCATCCTCCTGAAGCACCGGTGCGCCGCCGCCGCGTCGCCGCACTTGGCGTACATGTCAACCAGCGCGTTCCACGCGACGACATCCAAAGCAACCTTCCTGCCCGTGACGCGCCGGTGCGCCTCCCTGCCCAGCGCGAGGTCCCCGATCTGCGCGCACGCCGAGAACGCCGCCGCGGCGGCGACGGCGTCGATGGACACGCTGCTGTCATCATCCGCCATGGCGAAGAACAGCACCACGGCCTCGTCCAAGAACCCGTGCCTCGCGTGGCTGGTCACCATGGCCGTGCAAGAGACGACGTCCCGGCCGGCCGGGAACCCGTCGAAAAGAAGCGCCCGCGCGGCGGCGAGCTCACCGCGCGCGAGGTAGAGCTCGGTGAGCCCGTCGCGGACGGCGCGGTGGCGGTCGAGTCCGAGCTTGGCCGCGTGGGCGTGCATCGCCGGCGCGGCCTCACCGTGCTCGGTGGCCAAGGCCTTGATGAGGGCCCGGAGGTCTCGGGGGTCGTGAGGGGCGCCGGACTCCACAGAGACGGCTCTGTTCTTGAAGCCGCCATGGGAGTGAGACGGAGGCTTCCTGGGCTTGCTGCTGCGCGCCGGAGGAAGCTGCTGCTGCGGCGGTAGTGGATAAGGCGCCATGGCCAGTGAGGAGTAGTTTGGGTGGGTCAAAAGTCAAAACCAGAGGACTGACAGGTGGGGACACAAGCAGGGTAAGACACGTGGGCTGAGGAATCCAGATGGGCTGGGCGGCCGCGGTTGGACGATGGGCTGCCTTTAATCGGCCCAAATTGGATCCTAATCAATCGCGTCATGCTTTCAATTAACCTGATTTCTGCTGCATTTTCCTTCATCTTCATGCTTTCAATTCATCTACACGTAGCGAGGAACATAGAGCATGCAACCCAATGTTGCACTATTACTGATCTTCAGCAAGCTGGAGCAGCTGAAGAGTTTTTTTTGGGGTTGAGGGGGGGTGGGGGGGGGGGGGGGGTTGAGGGGGTCCTCTTTTTTAGGGTTTGTGATTTTGCCCTAACTTTTTCTAACCGAAACTCTGATTTACCCCTAGTCTGTTAAGTGGTCTTGATGGTGTTAATTTTATAGTAAAATAACATTTATACCCTTACATATTATTGCAAATTTACCCATACTTTTTGTACAATACAATAGTTGTGTTTCCCAAATGCCATTGATTCCTCGTTCCAAATCCATCCAGCAGATCAAAGAGCTAGAACTGCACAGTATGTAGAGCTCACATATTTCTTCGTCGTACAAACTTCATGACGAGAGCACGCACACTAAAATGAATGGAATCTCAAGCCTTTCCCCATACAAGAGTTTCATCGAACAGCTTACGGAGCAAGCCACACCATCCGGCAGATCAAACAAAAGGAGCAATCTTTCTCAACGGAGAAGGATCCACTAACAAATACAACACAGAGAGGAGAGGACGGAGGAACCAAAAAGAAGGATAAAATCACAACTACATCCAGTCTAGTTTACTATTCAGAATTGAGATGCCATGCAGAGTTGCAAAAGTCCTTGAGCTTTGTAGTACTTGAGGAGAAAATTTCAGCAGAAGATAACCCCACATTGCTTCCTTGGCATTAATCATCGGAAGACAGTAACATTCTGGGCTGCACCCAGCTGGGCATTAGCCCTGTGCAAGTGCCTTGACATGGTGCAAAAGAGGATGCATAATATTCATCAGTACCAACCCCTCCCCATCTCTGTGGGTTCTTGCAAGACAGCGGTGGCCGTGCCTGGTAAACCTTCTTCTCATCGAAGAAGAAGGCCCATTCCTTCATCTTCTCGCCGTCCATCTTCACCCACATTGCCGGTTGAGATGACAGGTCAAGGCGGAAGGCTTCGCCGGTGGAGGAGGCAAGCAAGAGGAGCATATCATCGCACACCACCAACCATGGCTCACAGAGTTCAGGCTCGGCCATCTCAACGCTCCAAACAACTTGTACTTCTTCCATGCTGAGCTGGGGTTCCAAGCGAACAGTGTAAAGCTGTGGATATTCAAGGGCAAACACCTGGCCTTTGAAGGACACAAACTGCTCGAGAGAAGAAGATATGGGTGAGCAAGGGTACTGTGACCAAGAGTTGCTTCCAACTCTCCATGCGAACAGGGAGGACGAGATGCCGACAAGGAGATGCGAGGAGTTTGGACAGTCAAGAGGAGCTGTGAGGGCACAACAGCTGATGAAATTAGAAAACGGGCAGGGTGGAGGTGAAACAATGGTGCCAGTGAACACATCGACGATGGCAAAGGATGTGTCAATGAACGCTGGGGCATCATTGGAGAAGATGGCATGGCCATAAGAACAACACTCAAACACCATCTCCTCCAGAAAACTTGGCGGAGTCACGCGGTGCAAGCAGATGGTTGGCTTGGCTGGATCAAAGAGCTCCCATGTTTCTGGATCATCGCCGGAGGAAGCACAGCTACGGATGGCAAGAGGCCGGAAGAGGGTGGTTCGTAAGGTAGATTTTGCAGACCAGAAGGCGGCACGCCATCTGGGGCAGGTGGCGGTGAAGGCAACAAGGTCACTTGGTGAACTCAGCACAGCAACGACAGAATGCAATAGGTCATCTGGGAGGTCTGCCCATCCTTGGAGTATAGGCATGGAAATGGAGGTCTTGCTCTTGCAGGTGCCTTGCATGATAACAGACTCTGCAAGTCAATTATGAATTCAAGGGGAGCAATTAGAACAACAAAATTTGGGTTAAAAAAACATAGGCATATATCAGTATCCCTATGTATGGGGGCTTGAAAAGGTGAGTGATAAAATTCCAAGCCTCTAGGGTTAAACATGACATTTGAGGACTGCGGTGCTACCCAATTTCACAACGAGTACCTATGAATGCAGCATGCGCCTATATTTCTATAAAAAAACCAATGATTGAATTCATTCGCATGTCAAATGAAACTGAATGAAAGGGACTGTTAATGTTTTGTTTCATTCTATAATATGAATCAATTCAATATCAACACTTTCCAGGCATGTTTTAATCTATTGGTAGCAATAAATCCTTGACCTCTTCTATATAATTTATAATTTAAAATAATATGCACAACATACGAGACACTATAGGTAATAATAATCCCTTGTATTATAGACACTTCAGCATTCATACTAAGAAATTATAGAGTACCCTTATTTCTTACTTGATCCTCAACCGCAATAACCGCCCCTCTCTTTATTTCCAATCATACCAATTATCGTGGTAAAAAAACATATTTTGATAGGATGGTAATATTTGTTATGAAGACCTAAAGCATTGATTATTTGTGATATGAAACAGCTTAATCTATAATCTATTTTGTAATGCCATACTATGATTTTTTAAATAAAAAACTACCAATAGCATTTTAATGTTGTCAAATATTACTAGTTTATGCACATTTGGTAACATGTATCCGAAGATCACATTGATTACTCTATATTTATCTCAATATTTCTCAAAAAAATTGTGAATATCATAACATCAATTCTATGGGCAGTTATATCATTAGTACTTGATTAATAAGGAAAAATAATGAACAAAAATTACATACCAGCTGCTTCGTGTTGATAACCAAGTAGTCTCACCAACACACCTTGTTGGTATAGATTTCAAAGACTTATGATGTTTTACGCATGGTCTTCTGGTGTTCTCCCATCCTCCAAGCTTTCGACATAGATCTTTGAGGAATTAGCAAACTAATGAACAGAAATAGTAAGTAGACAACAGACAATAAGGGTGCACAAAAGACATGGAAGGAGAAGCTTGATGCATTAAGATAACAACGATAGCGAGGGCGACAAACAAGCCCAAAAATGGTAGACGTCGATGTCAAAAAGGGTACAGGGAAGGTCTGCAATGGTTAGGACTAGCGAGTGGGGAAGATGAAGCGGCGGCGGAATCGGCCAACTATTAGGGTTTGGGAGGAACGAATAGAGGGGAATGGATGGGTTTTATATGGTATGAGTGTATCCAATGAATGGTGGGAATGTGGGATAATATGCCTATTTTATCTAATGCTTATAATGGTATCCAAATTTTTCATATTAAGAGATAAGATGCATATGTCCCTCCTTGTTACCAGTTCACACACACCGTTGGTTTATTTACATCCATGCAAGTAACTATCACTACTACAGAACCTTTCATCACTAATGGGTCATCTGTAACAGCTCAAAGAAAGTCATTACAGATGACTATATCTGTAACGGCTCTATAAAGCAACCATTATAGATGACTCTTAGAGCAAAGAGCCATCACCGGTAAGTAGTTACCTATAACAGCTCCTAACGAGGAACTGTTATAGATGTGGCGTTAGTCATCTGTAAGGGCTCCTTGTTAGGAGCCGTTACAGATAATAGTTATGCTCCTTCAACTATTATCACCAAGAGAAGGAGCATATCATGTTCCCGTACTGCCAACGGTAAGACGAGCTAGCAACTCCAATCCTTTGTTTTAAATTGATAGCTCCATCGATTTAACCGTAATAACTCTCGTAGGTACCATTGGATCCTTGTGGTCTTAATACCAAAGTGGAACAAGCTGACATACCTTGACTCTCTCCACGGCGTAGCCCACGATTAGAGTCCTCTAACAAATTTAATGCAGGAGGCATGGCGTAGCTACGTCGCACAAGAAGGCAAGCACAAAGAGGAAAGGAACGACCTCAGGATGATTCCGAAATTTAAGTGTCCCAGCAGCCAAATACTAGGAACACTTGTGCTTTTTATGTATTCCACTACATGCACATGTTGACATCACAGGTGACAGATTCTGATCCTGAGATTTGTTTACTCAAACATCCAAAAAATATATTCTATAAATACCACTATTTATAGAAAATAATAATATTACTCCACCATTTCATTTATATTTGTAGAAAATACCACGGAAATTTGAAAGCATCGACCTCACCCAAATTAGAGGAAAGTTGGCAGAGTACATACTTGTGAATGTTGTTAGTAAGAAAGGAGCTTTCTATGAAGATGAAAATTAATGTCAACCTGACAAACTTTGCATCCTAAACTTGTGAATTATTGAGACCTAAACTTACAGTTCTTAATTTTCAATTTCTGAATTTTATTTGTGCAACTACTGTCTATATTCTATATTTTATTTATGGTTCTCTATTATGAATTTATGTGATTGTTAAATTGGTATATATGTGTTACATATTTTGTGATATATATTTGTGCAATGGCTAGAAATAGAATGGAATGGAAATGAATGTGATATATTTATGAAGTGTATGAAATGGAATTTGAATGCAATGTGGGCTACATTCTGTTTGAATGGATATGGGATATATGGGTATATATTTTGCTCTACTGTTTGTTTTTCCAGAGGGCATGGCTGGCAAATCCTGAGGCTAGCCATTAAACAGGGAAAACTATACCTGTTTTTTTTCCTACGTCACTAACGACCAGGAATAACCAGCCGTTACAGATGAGGTTTGGAGGACACCTGTTCCCCCTCATGTGTAATGGCTGGTTGTTATTCCCAGCCGTTACAGATGTAGGACATTTGTAATGGCTCGCGATTACCAGCCATTACAGATGTAGCTCATCTATAACGGCTGATGATCTATATATGTATGGCTGGTCATCATGAGCCATTACGGATGAGCTACATCTGTAACGGCTTGGCAGCCGTTACAGATTAGACCTCATATCACTGACCAAAGTACCTTAACGGCTCTGTGGCCCGTTAGTGATGAGGGATTCTGTGGCTGTTTATACTATATGGATTACAAGTAATTTTATTTTTATGTTATTATTTTTATTTACCTTACAGAAAATACAATGTCCTACATGATCTTTTGAATCGTCCATTTTGAGATCACTTTATCAAGTCTTGTACGATCATAATGCTGTGGCATGGTCTTTTAGGAACAGGAGAGCTAGCCTTATTGTTTCTCATGCACAGTCATAGGACAATGTTAGATTCATTACTTTGTGTAATCAAGTTGTTAGGACAATATTATTCTTTCTCGTGCACAATGACAGGATTTGAAGAAACAAAGGTGAGAGAGCAATCTAGTAGTGAGAAATGTAAAGCATACAACCGATATTTCACTTTTGAACACGCTGATCTTCACCAAGCTGGAACAGTTGAAGGGACTTTGTACAACTACAAATGCACAAATATACCGAAAGCGACTCGACTTGATATACAAGCTAAGTAATAATCCATTTCACCTAGGATGCAAACCTTCATTGATACTCTTGGAAAAAAATCTGGCAAGCATGTTTCTTTTATAGAGATAAAACAAGGTTCAGAGAGTATCTTTAGAGTAACACTTTTGCCTCCAGAAAGCCATAGTGCAAAAAGATATTGCAACAATTCTTGAAACTCTCAACACACATGGTCAGGTCTAGGTAAACAATAAAATGGGCATGGCACGCAGTTGAACAAAAACATAAAAATTAAAACCTGCAAGCAACCCCTTGCAGTGAGACAAACAGTTGGAGCTTTCTTTTCAGGGCACCACATAGATTTGGATTCTTGCATTCAAAACTGCAGAATTGCTGGAATTTGAGGAGCAAGTCCCTGCAGCAGAAGACCCAACACAACAGGCCGGAGTCCATTGGTGTTAATCATCATATCACAACATTCGTTAATTGCGGGTTAATGCAGATTGCAGAACTCTCTCTCTCTCTCTCTGTGTATTATATATATATAGATATATATAGAGAGAGAGAGTTGGGATAATACCTCCCTCCTTGAAGAAGAAGAAGAAGAAGGCACATTTCTCCAATTTTGGATTCCTTCTCCACCTCCACCCACTTTGCAGGTTCAGCTGATAAAGAACTCGGCAGAAGGATTCCACCGTCCGCACTGCTCATCGAGAACACGGCGGCAAGGACCGCGCTGCGGTTGTCCTTGCGCCACGGCTAACACATCCAAGAACCTGTGGTGCTTGAAGTGGCCAGTCACCATCCCATCCCAGAATGAAGAAACGACGTCCCTTATACCCGCAGAACAGCGCACTCGTGGCGACGCACTCGAGGATTCCATAGTGGATGTGCGGACGGCACGGTGGCGGTCGAGGCCGCGCCGCCAAGGTGCGAAGCTCTTGGCGGCACAGTTGAGAACCGGCAAATCGACACCAAGATCGAAGTTGCTAGAGCTGCTAGAAGTGGACGGAGGTGCCCCATGGCTGCGCCTGCACTTCCTTGAGGGTGGTGGCCGCCGTCACCGGTGAGTGGCGCAAGCTTGTATGCCCCGTATGTTGCCGGAATCAAATTTTTTTATTTTTTATATTTACTGGCAAGTTACTCGTGCGTTGCAACGGGAAAAATAAAATTACAATAAACATTTATGTAATTGAAGTTCATTTTTCATGATATAATATTAGATTATTTACCTCTTAGATATATCAATGTATTAGGTATCATTAAGATACCATGGAAGTTAAGATTTGTAAGCCATACATAGAAATACATATTTATAAGAAGTAAAGGGGATAGAAGAGGAGTTAGGCCAGGCTAAAAGGGAGTCGAATTCCCTTCTCCTCCACCAGACCAACCTGGTGGGCACGCGGCAGGAGCAACAGCTCAAGCCGGCCCAAGGTGGAGTAGGCTTGCGGTTGGCTCGCTCGAGCGAGGGGACCAGCCGCATGGCTGCCTTACACTGGAGAAGGCAATGGCGAAACGCGGGATGACGAACCGATGCCTAGTCCACCCTTCAATGACTGTAAGCCTGTAACATAAGACCAAACATGTATGGACTCAGACATTGACACCAATTATCCTTAAACAATGGAATCTTCCCTGAGACCACATCTTGCACTTCCACTGTTGCATTTTTGCACATATAGCCTTCATTAGTTGATGCTTTATGAAAAAACAAAGCTTTAAATATGAGCTGGCCTATTTGCTTTATTTCTAATAGAACATGACTATGACATGTGCAGACTGGAAGCAACCATGGTTTAACCAAAAGTTGAATCTCCACTGAAGTTGAGAATAGCATGTTTAAAAATTTTGCAAAATTAGGGAGATTCAGGCACCGGCAATTAAATGGAGAAATAGTAATTGTTAACACAACTGTGCCTGTGATTATTTGAAAACTGCAAAAGAAGCATACGCGTCAACTGAAAGCAAGTAATACAAATAACCAAAAAGAGGGTCCAGATGCCATTGTAATATGAAGACTTTAAACAAGAACCACAACCAATTAACCAACTTCTAGGAGTGAAAAGGTTGACATTCTTATGTCTCTTGGTCACAAAAAGTCTACATCTTTTGAATCAGTTCCTTAACCCCCCAAATTGCTAGAAGAGAACAATAACCTTTCAAACCTCCACTGCTCCACACAGATGCCAAAAGCTGCTAAAATGATAGTCAAAATTCAATGGCAAAACAATAACCAATAACCTTGGAAACCTCCGGTGCTTCAAGCAGCAATTTGGTATATCAAAATAGCACATAGGCCGCCATTTGTCACAACAAGGCAATCTTTCGCATCAAGGAGCCCAACAATCTCCTTTGAGTAACAAGTTGGAGTTTGGCATTCGAATTAGCAAATCAAGACAGAATCTTTAGCACACTATTGGCATCCAAATCCGTTCATCTAATATCAAAAGCAATAGATTGAGATATGAAACAAGCCAAGTAGGATCCTATACCAGATAAAACTACTGTGCCTAACCAACCTACCATTGCAAATCCTTTCTCAGCAGCAAACAGAAAAAGATAAAGAGAGAGGGACGGGCAGAAATACAGACACCGGACAGGGCCAGGGCAACCGTTGGAGCCGAGCGAGTCGAAATCGGCGCTGCCCGAGCGCCCTAAGTAGGTGTCGCAGGGCATAGAGGAGTTGGGGTTCTTGCAGGGGCTACGACCCCTGGTGGGAACAGAGGTGCGGGGTGGGCGCCGCCATGGGCTTAGTAGCATCGCCGTCCATGAGCTCTACTAAGCCTCTCGTCACCGTTGAAGGAGGGGGAGTCGAAGCAAGGGCTGTGGCCAACCGAGCTCCGGCAAGAAGCCCTGCCTGTCGTCATCGTCGCAACCCGATCTGAGTACTCCTCCCTGGCCTACCTGCGCCACATTGCCGGTGAGTCCACCTCCGCCATCAGCAGTACCACCGGGGGCTTCTCAGCGGGGGTCTGCTCGGGCTGCACATCCGCTGGCGTTGGTTCAGCCTTTGGCAGGTGAGCGAAGCAACACCTATTTTTCTATGGTTTTGTGGAGGAGGCAAGAGAATTCACATCGGAGGGAAGAGGAGGTGGATAGAGGGTGAACAGAACATAATAGGATTACATGGACGGATCACGGTGAGCCGGTGAGGCAAGGGCGCGAGGCCGACGGGCAGGGCTCAGGAAGGGATGCAAGCGATCGGACAAAGAGCTGATGACGTCATGATGGACGAAAGGACATAAATGTTTCATACTTTTAAGAAGCTAGCCAAATGCCTGTGTGTTGCAATGAGAAAAACAAAAATTACAATAAGCATTTGTTGATTAGAGTTTTAATTTACGCAATTTGTCCTCACAAGAAGAGAGGATAAACAAGCATGCTTGGATTGTAAGGTAATACCTGGAGAGTGTGTGGTTTCTCAACATAAGCTTTTGGTGGCTGACTTGCGCTTCCAGATGTGCGTTCGTAGGGACAAACAAGCTAAGATTGCAAAAACGAAGTGGTGGAAATTGAAAGGAGAGTCGGCAGAGGTTTTTAAGAAAAGGGTTATCGAAGAGGGCCCTTGGGATGGAGAAGACGACGCAAACAACATGTGGAAGAAGATGGCAACATGCATCCGGGAGGTGGCTTCAGAGGTGGTTGGAGTGACTAAAGGGAGTGGATGCGAACCTAGAGATACTTGGTGGTGGAATGAGGGCGTCCAAAAGGCTATTAAGGAGAAGAAAGAATGCTATAGGCGTTTATACCATGATAGGAGTGCGGACAATATAGAGAAGTATAAGATGGCAAAGAAGGCAGCAAAGCATGCTGTGAGTGAGGCAAAAGGGCGGGCTTACGAAGGTCTATACCAACGATTGGGTACAAAGGAAGGAGAGAAGGACATCTATAGGATGGCTAGGGTTCGCGAAAGGAAGACGAGGGACCTCAACCAAGTTAAGTGCATTAGGGACGAGAGGGAGCAGCTTTTGGTAAAGGAGGATGAGATCAAACACAGATGGCAAGAGTATTTTGACAAGTTGTTCAATGGTGAGAACGGGAACACAACCGTTCAGTTAGATGACTCTTTTGATGACACCAATAGGCGCTTTGTGCGGAGGATCCAAGAATCAGAAGTCAGAGAGGCGTTGAAAAGGATGAAAGGGGTAAGGCAATGGGTCCTGATGGTATCCCAATCGAGGTGTGGAGATGCCTAGGGGATATAGCTATAGTATGGCTAACCGAGTTGTTCAACAACATTTTTTTCGGTCAAACAGGATGCCTGATGATTGGAGGAGGAGTATATTGGTACCGATCTATAAGAATAAGGGAGACATTCAAAAGTTGCACTAATTATCGAGGAATTAAGTTGATGAGCCATACGATGAAGCTATGGAGCGAGTAATCGAGCATCGCCTAAGAGGAGTGACGCGGGTCTCTATGAACCAATTTGGTTTCATGCCCGGAAGGTCAACCATAGAAGCAATTTTCTTAGTAAGACAAGTTATGGAGCGGTATAGGGAGCAGAAGAGGACCTACACATGGTTTTTATTGACTTGGAGAAGGCCTACGATAAGATACCAAGGAATGTTATGTGGTGGGCATTGGACAAACATAAAGTTCCAACAAAGTACGTTTCCCTCATTAAGGACATGTACAACAATGTTGTGACTAGTGTTCGAACAAGTGATGGTGACACATGTGACTTCCCGATCAAGATAGGACTACATCAAGGGTCAGCTTTGAGCCCCTATCTTTTTTGCCTTGGTGATGGATGAGGTCACAAGGGACATACAAGGGGATGTCCCTTGGTGTATGCTTTTCGCGACGATGTAGTGTTAGTTGATGAAAGCCGAGCGGGAGTAAATAGGAAACTAGAGTTGTGGCGGCAGACTCTAGAGTCCAAAGGTTTTAGGCTCAGCAGAACTAAAACCGAATATATGGCATGTGACTTCGGCACTGCTAGACATGAGGAGAGGGGTGTTAGTTTGGATGGTCAAATAGTGCCCAAGAAGGATACCTTTCGATATTTGGGATCAATGCTACAGAGAGATGGGGATATCGATGAAGATGTTAGCCATAGAATCAAAGCGGGGTGGATGAAGTGGCGTCAATCATCAGGTATTCTCTGTGACAAGAGGGTACCACAGAAGCTAAAAGGCAAGTTCTATAGAACAGCAATTAGACCGGCAATGTTGTATGGTGCAGAATGTTGGCCTACAAAAAGACGGCATGTTCAGCAGTTAAGTGTTGCGGAAATGCGTATGCTGCGTTGGATTTGTGGTCATACAAGAATGGATCGAGTCCGGAACGATGATATACGTGATAGGCTAGGGGTAGCACCAATTGAAGAGAAGCTTGTCCAACACCGGTTGAGATGGTTTGGACATGTCCAGCGGAGACCTCCAGAGGCACCAGTGCATAGTGGAATCCTAAGGCGCGACAGTGATATTAGGAGAGGCAGGGGAAGGCCAAAATTGACATGGGAGGAGGCAATAAAAAGGGACTTGAAAGGATGGAATATACCCAAAGATTTATCTTTGAATAGGTGTGCTTGGAAAACAGCCATTTATGTGCCTGAACCTTGATCTGCAGCTTCTATTGGGTTTCAACTCTAGCCTACCCTAACTTGCTTGGGATTGAAAGGCTTTGTTGTTGTTGTTGTTGTTGAGCCAGCATTTTGCATTTTTCATATTTTTTAATACTGCAAAACAGTTGACTGAGTGGATCAGGTCCTCCTTGGACTTATTCTCACCCTCAATTTTCTCCCCTGCTCACCCGCTCGCTCTCCATCAACAAGTAGAAGCTGATTTTTGCTATTATTTGTTTGTCAATACGCTTAGGCCGTCAAAAAATCACCCTAGTTAATCTGCATCATATAATCACTACTGATTCCCTTGCAGATTTGTACAAATCATCAAATTAAGCTATATGTATAGAGACCTAGAGATAGATAGCACTATATATTAAATAATTATAACCCACTTTGATTATCCGATCTTAAAAGGACAAGAGTATTTCTGTGCCAAGTCTCACCCCTACCGAAGATCATGGTACATGGTAATTAAATGCAATAGATCAATTAAACTCAATTAAGACTGCATATCAAAAGAGAATGTCAAAAACAATTGTGCAAAATATTTTTTTTGCATGCCTTCCTCGTCTTAGAAAGGGAATAAGCAACTATTTGGATCAAACTTTGAAATTGAGAAAATAGCTACCAGTAAAAAATGTATCTTATGTAAACCAACTACTACCAAAATAGATGGTATGGCACCAAGAAAGTCAATGTAGAGTGCAAAGTTTGGTGATAACATGATTAAAAAAATTAGATATTTAGCACAAATGCTCAATGAATAGCACAACACAGAATAGCAAGGTTATGACTGCAAGAAATTGCAATTTTTGTGAAAGCATTGTAATTCTTTCCCAGTGGTTTAAACATGAAAACAGAAAAAAATAGCTTATGCCATAACATTTCCTGGACTAATTATCAATGACATTCTTCAATTAATTCATACACATGCTTTTGGACACCCACACTGCAGTTCCCATTGCAGCATCACTAATTTGACTGCACTAAGATTTTTCCCATAGTGATTAATTCATAGGTGAATGCATCCGCATAACAAACAACAAAAATCACCAACTCGATTTTAATTGCTCCCTTACCGCAGAATGCAAGTCATTAGAATGATATAACGATACAGGTAATGGATAAAAAAAGGCTTGTATTTACTAGCGACTCAACTTCCTCACACTGGACTGGTTCTTGGAGGGCTTCTTCTTCTTCTTCTCTGCAAAATTGACACCGAATCAGATGTAACTAACACTGAACAAGGGGAGAAATTCATCTGCAGAAGATTTTGAAGGCATGTTGGATCAGACGAGGAGATCAGTTGGTTACCTCTATCAAGGGCAGAGGCGGGGTGCACTTGCGGGAGAGGGAGGCGCGACCTGGCAGGCTGGCAGTACTCTGCTCGTAGCCCTCAAATACCTAACTCATGGTTGCTCCCCTCGAACTCCTCTATCCCACCGAATCCGACGCGCTGGAAACGTCACCCACCATCATCAGCTCCTTGGTCTCCAATCAAGCGAACGGTTGGGGGAAACTCGATGGCGGGTCAATCTGAGCGAGGTGGCAATGGGGAACTCGGTGGAAGCTTCGGTTTGATCGGGTTGGGATTGGCAATTTGGGGTGGGACTGTGGGAGAGCGGCCCTATTTGGGCTATTTGGGGTAGGGTGGGATTTGATAGGTGGATTAGCAGTGGCAGCTTCGCAGCGACAGAGAGGAGGGGGAGCAAGGCGAGGCGATGGCGAGAAGGAGATCGGCAGCGCTTCGTTGCTCAGGGACTAACACGCTAGAATGGAGAGAGGCAAGCGAAGTAGTGGCGGTGGCGGTGTGTCGCACTCGCACGCAAGGAGGCCAGACGTCGCCTGGGCAGGAGCGTCGCTCGTGCGAGCGGACGAATATGACGAAGGGAAACGATGCTTATTTTTATAATAGTAGAGATTTTTTAATTTATAAAATTATATTTTTGTTTTTGAAATTTACAGAAATATATTCCTCCCCCTCCGAAAGGGTTTCTTTTAAAAACCGTCCTCCTAGAGGGCGGTTTATATGACATGACAGGCCCCGGGCGCCGGGGTGCTATTTTTGTAGGCAGCCCCTTCCCGTCCTCCCGGAGAGCGGTTTATCCGCGGCAAGGGCCCCTAGCCGAGGGACAGAGAGCCGCCTGCAAAAACAACATTGGTGGTTTATCAATTCGTAGATTGATTTTAGACTGGTAGATGCTTGTTTTTTGGTTTTTTTAGATGCATGCTTTGTAGTAGATCTATTATTAGCCATAGATTTATTTACTGCTTTTACTCTACAATTGCATCTGTTGATAACCGGAGTAAAACCGTATACAAAAAATTGTAATTGATTGGTTTTTCCCTGTTCTGGAAGCGAACCTGGTTTGGCTGGGCCAAACCGGTCGTCTTCCTCGCGTTCCCCCCATCTCTCTGTTCTCTCTCTCTTCGATGAATGCCACGCCGAGAGCCGCCACCGCCACCGTGGAATCACCCGCGCTGCTGGGTTGATCTACGCGCGTGGCTGCTACTCGCCGTCGCTGCTGGAAGCACCACCAGTGGGCCGGTGGCCGCTGCAGGAGACCGCCATCATCGGAGGAAGCCCCAAACCCACGTTGTCACCGCCACTGGTTTTTCGATGGCGAGGCAGGGCAGCAGCCAGTGTTGAACTCTCACCGATGCCACCATTGAGCCGTGGTGGGAGGACGACGGGACGATCGGCGCCGCTAGAGGATCGAGACTCCGCCGGGACGCCATTGCCGGAATACCTCCATGATGCCGCCGCCGTAGGACCTGATACCAAGGACGGTCAACTGCCGCCGTCAATTTCTTACTGACGCGCCTTGGAGCCGTGGTGGGAGGTCGATGGGACGAACGGCCGCCGACCTTGGATTGGGATCCGCTAGGACGCTGTGGTTGGATGCGAATCGGTCGCCGTCGCTAGAGCTTCGGTTGTCGACGTTGAGCTCTACCTCGCCACCGTCTTGAAGATGTGTGGGTCATGGCGAAGCTCCGCCGCACAACGCCGAGCCACCGCCGCACCGATTGCCGTATAGGAGCGAAGCCGCTACTGCCGTCTTGCCACCGGGCAGTCGATGGGTCGCCAGCAAGCCTCCTCTCCGTGCGCCACCTTTATCTCCACTACTACCAACAGTTGGCGTCCTCCATCACCGCCGTCGTGCCCGTCCGGCCAGCGCGCTGGGCGATGGGCGCCACCGCGGGTGCTGGTGGGGATAGGGGAAACCCTATTTCCCCCTTTCCCCTCTCTTGGTCATTTAAGCGGGCCGGCTGGGCCGGCCTACCACCGCCCCACCGCTTTTGGCCCAACAGCACCGATCGGCCCACACATAAATTAAAAAAAATTCGAAATCATAGATGGGCCTTGAATTCGGAATTTGGCCCATTTGGCATTTGGACCACGTTCTATGCGCGCGGCCCAACAACGTTTTCGGCCCGATTAAATTCGGTTTTATTGACAATTTGCTTATAAGTCCTTGAAAAGGTTGATTTTTACACCGTTAGTTCACTGTTCATGTAATATTTACAGTTTGAACCCTTAATTTACCAGAAATTACATCAATTTGTATTTAGTGTCTGTAAACTTGCTGTGTAGACCTTTCTTTAGTTGGTTTCTTGCATGTGAGTCCCAGGACTCGTTAAAAATCATGTGATGGTGTTTTTAAACATTTATTTGCCTTTAAATTTGATGCAACTCCAACTATATAATCTAGATATGATTCTAAGTTAATATGCTTCCATAAAAATGTGTAATCACCTAGTCTAGTGACCCCTCCCTTGGAAGCATTATTTGGGTTTATTTTTTCTTGCATGTGTGATATTTTTCTATGGGCATAAAATTATTAATTTAATATCATAAGGCCAATAAAAATCACAGAAAATCGATAAATGCAAGATAAATTTTAGGAAAATACCAGTAATTACATACGACTACGTTACATTGTTCTATGCCTTTGTTTTCATGCAAGTTAATCCGGCGTTTGTTTTTTGGATGACAACAGGCCATGTCTGACGCAGACTTCAACAAGAGAGTTTCCCGTTCTCCCTGTTAATGGGGCGAACTACCAGACCTGGGCCATAGACTGTGAAGTGCACCTTTCCGCGATGGAGCTATCTGAGGCCATCCGTCGGCAAGGGGCTGGTGTAGCTCCACTTCTGGTAGCGAAGCGAGCAAGGGCACTTGCGTTCATCAGGAAGCATATTCACGAGGATCTTAAGGCTAAATACCTTGAGCTACGTGAACCATGTTGTGGGAGGCCCTGAGGGACCGCTACACCGCCGAGAAAATTGCCATTCTTCCGAAGGCTAGAGCAGACTGGGCTCAACTTCGGTTCTGTGATTTCAAGATCGTGGAGAGCTACAACAGTGCCATGCACCGCATCGTCAGTCGTCTTCGCTTCTACAACCAAGTGGTGACAGATGCGGATATGATTGAGAAGACTCTTGACACTTTCCACCCCAAAAACTCGATGATGCAAGAACAGTACCACAAGGCTAAGGCCCTGTTCGCAACTGCTTAAGTGAGTTGGCTTATTGCCTCGTTTTTCGCGCGCACGCTTCCCAAAACGATCAACGGTGTGTTTTTTGCAAAAATTTTCTATATGAAAGTAGCTCTAAAAAAGCAAATAGATCCATTTTTCAACTTTTTAATAGTAAATCCTTAATTAATCATGCGCTAATAACGTTTCTCGTTTTACGTGCGACTTATTTAAGCCACCCAATAAGCACTTAAGAACACACCCTAAGTACGTCAAGTACTCAAAGCTTATCCAATTATTGTTCAACACTTAAATCCACAATAAACTTCTGATGGCCAACTACAACGCTCGTCCTGTTGGTTCACAGCCTATTCCAGAGACTCACATTGTCCATTAGAAGGGCTAGAGTTCCGGACAGGGTTCTTCTAAAGGGAAGGGACCAGGGAATCGCACACTGCTAAATGGGGCGAGGTTTAAGAAGGCCGCCAACCGGGGCAAGAAACCCCGTAACCGCAAGAGGCGCAAGGCCAATGCTGGTACTGCTGGAGGATCTCAGCAGGGTGGTGAGGGTTGTTTCAAATGCAGCTCAACGAAGCATTAGGCGCGCAATTGCACTACAAAACCTCATCTCGTTGAGATGTACCAGGATTGGAAGAAGAGGCAGGGCCCAGAATCTCACTTTGTCCAGGTGCCAATGACCGGTGAGAAGCCTACTCCTAAGGAACCTGCTGCAGTTCCTAATGAGTCTACTATTGCTGCTGCTGATGGTGCTGCCATGGATATTGATCCTAAGGCTGAAGCAGATGCTGATGCCGGCCTTGGGGATGACAATGAATACCTCGGGGACTTCGACATGGAGGGCGACGACCTCTTGGGTGACGACCAGGAGGACGTACATGGGGACATGCAGTAGTTCCCAAGTTATCAGTCGTGAGTCTTAAGTCTAGGTTATCATTTTGGTCAATGTAATCTTTTCTTTTTAGCAAAATAATGAGTCGTTTATGTAATAAAAATGCTATGCATC
Organism: Oryza meyeriana var. granulata; assembly: GCA_003991445.1. Taxonomy (NCBI): domain Eukaryota; kingdom Viridiplantae; phylum Streptophyta; class Magnoliopsida; order Poales; family Poaceae; genus Oryza; species Oryza meyeriana. The sequence goes on along the minus strand of RYFJ01000425.1, from coordinate 183,250 downwards.
CTGGTTAGTGGGTTTAGGATGGTCCTTTACATTAGTAAAGTTTTCCTATTGAGTTATATTGGCCTTATCTTATTCTATGTTCTTACTTTTTTACTTCATTGATAATGAACTGAATCAATATAATCTCTCATATAGAACAAGCGTGGTACGATTCAATGAAGCCCGAGACATGCTTGGTTGACAGCGCGGCAACACACTTGATACTACGAGAGACTAAGTACTTCACGACATTGCGTAAGCGAGATGAGAGCATCCTCACCATTGCTATGAGTAATGGTCGTATAGTTGGCTCAGGGTGAGCCACTGTCGTCCTCCCTAGGGGTATAAGGATCTTCATTGAAGAAGCGTTCCTATACCTAAGTGCTGAACGCACGTTCCTTACTTTTAAGTATATTCGACGTTGCGGCTACCACCTCACCACAACATGAGAAGGAGGAGATGAATTTCTCTTCATGACATTGTCTACGGACGATGAGACCACAGTGGTTGAGAAGATGCTAGGGAGCTTCGATGGACAGTCCTATACTAAAATAAAACCCCCAAACGAATATGTTGCGATGTAGACAATCTATAGGAACCCAGAGTTTTTTAAGCTCTGGCATGAGATATTAAGTCATCCTGAATTGACTATGATGCGGAAAATAGTCACTAGCTCGCTAGGTCATGGCATAAACACTAAAAACTTTCCCAAGTAGTCTGTGTATCCCTCTTGTGCAACGGAAAAACTGATCATTCGACCATCCTTTAAGAAGTTAAGGGTTAAACCCCTACGGTTCTTAGAGAGAATCCAAGGGGATATCTGTGGACCCATATACCCTTGGTCTGGGCCATTCAGATATTTCATGATGTTGATTGACGCCTCTACAAGGTGGAGCCACGAATGCTTGCTATCTACCAGGAACCACACTTTTGCCAGATCTATCGCGCAGATCATCCGTTTGCATGCGGAGTTCCCCGAGAACCGCATCAAAATGATTCAGATGGATAATGTGGGTGAATTCACATCAAAGACATTCAATGACTATTGTATGGCCTTAGGCATTAATGTAGAGCATGATGTTTCTCATATTCACACTCAAAACGGCCTTGCTGTGTCATTGATAAAAAGGATCAAGTTAATTGTTAGACCATTGTTACAGGGTAGCAATTTGCCCACTACATGTTGGGGCCATGCAGTATTGCACGCTGCAAAGCTAATCCAGTATAGACCGTCTGCATATCACTCTGGTTCACCCCATCAACTGGCGCGTGGTCAAGAACTGGGGTTTCCCATCTGCGTGAGTTCGGTTATGTTGTGTATGTGCCGATCTCACCATCACAGTGTACGACTATGGAACCACACCGTAAGGTGGGGGTTTATGTGGGTTATGAGTCTCCGTCCATAATTTACTACTTGGAGCCTAAAACTGGGATTTGTTTACTGCTCGGTACGCTGATTGCATATTCGATGAAGAGCATTTTTCGGCATTAGGGGGAGGAAAGTACCTCGACTCTAAGGAATACCGTGAAATAGAATGGAACTCGAGCAGTATTCATACTCTTGACCCGCGTTTGCCAGACATTGAACGGAAAGTTCAACGTATTATACACCTTCAAAACTTAGCTAATGATTTGCCAAACGCTTTCACTGATCTAAGAGGAGTGTCGAAGTCGCATATCCCTGCGGCAAATGCACCGGAGAGAGTGGAGATACCCACGGAGGGAGACTCTACTCCAGCCCCTAAGCCTAGGAAGAGGGGGAGAAACCCAGATGGTCTGACTCAGGCTAAGTGGAGACGTCTGCAAGTGCTGAATACGGAGCCACCTGCATCACACTCTCATTCAGTAGTCTCTAAGGAGACCCGTTTAGGGGACAGACGCCAGAAGGGTTGAGGCCCTAATGGACTAGCGCGCACCTAGTCCTACTGACGAATCGGAACCCTCTCCTGTTTTGGGAAACCAGGATGAGGAAATAAATGAGGAAACTACCACAAATTATGTTGTTTCAGGAGAATTGTATGACCGGAAGACTACACATGTCTAAATCCATGTTAGAGTGCCATAAGCGCTCGGATTGTGTCAAATGGAAAGAAGCGATAGAGATGGAATTACGTTCGCTTGCTAAGAGGCGCGTCTTTGGGACGGTAAGCCTGATGCCCCCCACTGTGCACTCTGTTGGGTACAAGTGGGTTTTCGTCCGGAGGCGGAACGAAAACAATGAAGTGGTGAGATACAAAGCGAGGCTTGTAGCACAAGGGTTCACGCAGATACCCGGCATTGATTACAATGAAACCTATTCTCCTGTAATGAGTGGCATAATGTTCCGATACTTGATGTCTATGGCAGCTGGCATGGAATTAAAAATGCAGTTGATGGATGTGGTGACCGCATATCTGTACGGATCATTGGATTCGTAGATTTACATGCGTGTCCCTGACGGGTTGAAGGTCCCGGACAAAGCAAATCGCAACATGTATAGTGTGAAATTGGAGAGATCGTTGTATGGGTTAAAACAGTCTGATCGTATATGGTACAACCGGCTGAGTGACTTCCTTTTGGGGAAATGATACGTTAATAGTGAGGATTGTCCCTACGTATTTATCAGAAAGTTCCAAAGAGGTTTCTATATCATCTTAGTTTATATCGATGATTTAAACATCATTGGCCAAGCAGAGGACATTGAGGAGGTGGCTGCCTATCTCAAGACGGAGTTTGAGATGAAAGACTTGGGTCAGACCAAGTTTTGCTTGGGCCTACAGGTTGAGCATCTCCCTAACGGGATCTTAGTGCACCAGTCGACCTATACTAGAAAGGTCCTTGAGAGATTTAACATGTCAAAGGCTCATCCTTTGAAGATACCCATGGTTGTGAGATCTCTTGATCGGGACAAAGACTCATTTCGTCCTAGGAGTAAGATTGAGAAAGTGTTGGGACCGGAAATATCATACTTAAGCGCCATAGGAGTACTGATGTACCTTGCGAACTGCACCAAGCCTGATATTGCGTTCGCGGTAAATCTGTTAGCAAGATACAGTGCGTCTCTTACTAAGAGATATTGAGTTGGTGTTAAGACAGTACTCAGATACCTCCAGGGTACGCAAGATCTCGGCCTCTTCTTTCCAAGGCAACGAGACTTAACCATGGTGGGCTATGTAGATGCAGGATATCTGTCTGATCCCCATAATGCCCGTTCTCAAACTGGTTTTGTGTTTCTTTATGGTGGTACAGCCATTTCGTAGCAGTCTAATAAACAGACTTTGTTAGCGATGTCTACAAACCACTCAGAGATCAGTGCACTGTATGAAGCCACATGAGAGTGTGCATGGCTTAGTAGGATGACTCACCATATTGAGCGATCATGTGGTTTGAGTATCCTTGATACCCCCATCGTTATCTATGAGAATAATGCAACATGTGTCGCACAGATACAACTAGGCTATATCAAGAACAATATGACGAAGCATATTGCTCCAAAATTCTTCTATCCTCATGAGCTTCAGAAGAAAGGAGAAGTGAAGATCCTACAGTCCAAGTCATGTGACAACTTGGTAGATTTGTTCACTAAGTCTCTCCAATTTGTACTTTTCGAAAGTTTGTTCGTAAAATTAGGATGAGAAGACTTAGAGACTTACAGTGTTCAGGGGGAGTAAAATCCCTGAACACAGCCTAGTCAGTGAATTGGTGAGTTCACAACGTTGTACTCTTTTTACTTTAGTTAAGTGGAGTTTGTGATCCTCACAAAGATTTTTAATGAGGCAACGATATGTGACGCATGACGACAACTATGTACTCTTTCTCCTAGCCTTTTTTCCTACTGGATTTTGGTAGGAGTTTTGGTTTTGGTAGGAGTTTTGAGGAGGCATGAGTTGATCGCGGATAGGTCCAATGGGGAGTGTTACGAGTTGGTCACGGATAGGTCCAAGGGGGAGTGTTATGAATCCTTATCTCTTTAGGAGATAAAATTCTTTCTCGTGAACCAATCCGAATTAGTTAGAGATAAATTTATGGTTCTTATCTCTAGCCTCCTCTACCTATAAATAGAGGGACAGGGGTACTTTTATTATACTCATTTTTTATTGATTAATAAATAGAGAACAACACCTCTATATCTGTGTCTTCTGTGTTCATTATTTTTTTCTGTGGTGTGATTGTGCGGAAAGGGATACTATCTGCTGCGGAAGGAGATTTTACATCGAATGTGAGGATGCCTCCCTTCTCTACGGGCACTAATTTCTGAACTCTGAACAAGCACAAAAATAATTTGGGTAGGAATGTAGTATAAGAAGATTAGCTGCTAGTACTACTTGCCAATGATGAACAAGTGATTTTTTTTTCTCGTACAGATATTATAAAGAGGGAAGAGGAAAGAAGAAAGAAGGCTGCACTAGTCCAATCAAGAATGCACACAATGCAGTGATCATCGTCGGTTCTTCCGCAGACGCTTCAGAAATCTCCAACATGTGGAGTTGCTAGAAGCGGACGGAGGTGCCCCATGTCTGGACGTCCCGGAGGGTGGACGCCATCCAGTCGAGGCCGCCGCGGAGGCCGTCTCCGGTGAGCGCGCAGGCTCCCTGCGCGTGCCACCTCCGGTTCTTGAGCTCGTACACCCCCAGCCGCTCGCACACCTCCGACGGCCTCATCGCCCCTTTCTGCACCATGCATATGCACATGCCAAGTGGTAATTAATCGCCATTGGCCATTGTCATGATCGAGCTGCTCAAGCTAGCTGTTTGATCATTGATTCCTCGTCAATAATTTAATGGCGGTTTAAGCTTACCAGGTCCTGCTTGTTGGCGAGGACGAGGATGACGCTGTTGAGCATGAGAGGGTCGCTGATGATGGCCTGGAACTCCTCCTTGGCTACTCCCATCCTTTCCCTGTCCATCGAATCCACCACGTAGATCTGTCGTCACAGGGAGATCGATCACCATTGATCAGTAGTAGTTCAGACATTCAGAAGCAAGCAATGAAATGATCGATCGAGAGAGAGACGTTTCAGAAAGAAGATATATATACATACCAGTGCATCGGCGTTGCTCAAGTATTGCCTCCAGAGAGGACGAAGCTTGTCCTGGCCTCCCACGTCCCACACCGTGAAGGCCACGTTCTTGTACTCCACCTTCTCCACGTTGAACCCTGCAGAATTCACAGGAAAACATGCCAAATTGTTGATTGCACACTGCAGGAATTTGATTGAAAGCGTGTAAAGCTCAAAGGATAATAGATTGATCACAGAACACGAGTGCATATAGGCATAGTTCCTCTCATATCTCTGCAAACCAACTTTATAGCAACAGGATCGAGAGATAATACGAGAATAAATCGGCAAGAGATAAAATAGGAAACGATATCACTAGAATATCTTTAACATTGATGAGAGCCATTTCAATATTGGCGTTGATTAAGGTAGCTTAATTACCGATCGTGGGAATGGAAGACAGAACTTCGCCGATGTGCAGCCTGTACAGAATCGTCGTCTTCCCAGCGGCATCCAGCCCAAGCATCACAACCTGATTACGCATCACCAAGATACGAAAATTGGAAACGGATGAATGATTTCAGAATTCAGATGCAGCTAAAGATTCAGCAGCATGTATACCTTCATCTCCTTTGTGCAGAAGCTGTCGAACAGCTTCCTCAGCGACTGCCCCATGCTACGACGTGATTCCTTTGTCTTCTTTTCCCTCTTCTGTTCTTGAATCCTTGAACGCTCGATCGCCTCCGTTTTCTTCTTCTGATTTTGGCTGCTTTTTATTGCTTGGCAAGAGGAGGTAGTGCTCATCATGCAGGTGACAACCCCCATTAGTTTGATTAATTGTTCTGCGATGCGTGGCGTTGTTGCAGTTTGACTTGCACCTACCGACGAACAGAATAACACTTGTTTTGTTTGCTGGGATGCTGGTCGCGATCTGGAGATGATGGAACCACCACACGGCCACAAAACCGACAGTGTTGAACTTAATTTATGTATTATGTATTGCTGGACCTTGCAGCATCACAAGACCCTGTTCTAGACATTGATAAACTTTTCTGGAGGCACCTGAGTAGAGCTAACCTAGTTCATGTCACCTTCTTAATGAAACCTTAGAGTAAATTACACTTCACACCGGTTAAAGTGTTACAACTTTCACTTTTATCCTATAAAAAAACGATAATGCTTCTAAGCTGACGACCGATCTGAGGCAAAAAAAAAAAAAAAAAATCGGACGCCTCCCCTCTTTTGAGTTGTTGCACCTGCGTCTTCTGCATGCCCCCTGCTGCTAGCAGCAGCCCCTGCACATGCATGCTACAGTCCTTGTATGGTGCATGTACTCTCTTTCTCTTCTTAACCTTCTCATTAACAAACTATAAAATATTTTTTCTCCTAAACTACTTATTTGATCTATAATTCAATTACATTGTTGTATTCGTTATAATTAAATCTTTGCAACAAGATCTCACATGATTATATTCCTATGATTTTTTTTATTTTTTACCATGCATCTTTTTAAAATGTTACATATGATTTTTTAGAATGTTTTAATAAATATTTTATGATGTTTCACTATTTCATGTGCAAATATTGTACATAGTGTTTTTTTCTATGTTTCGATAAGTATTTTCTAATGTTCAACAATTACAACTCGATGTTTTCATGCCTAATAAAAAAATATTTTAATAAAACCAAGTATCTGCAAATATATTGTATGCTTCATATAATTTTGTTTGATGTTTCACTCGTTGAGACACAGTGTTTCATGTATTGATTGATGGAGTTGTATTTCTTTAAAATATTTCATCGAGCTCGTTAAAATATTTAACCAAGTATTAAAATAATTTTGTATAAGTGATGAAACAACTCTCTTTTTTAGACATATATATTTTTTATTAGAATATAGTCGTGTGAGATCTTGTAATAAAAATTTAATTGCTGCAGAACGAATACAACGGTGTAATTGTTTGTAAATCAAAATAAATAATTTAAAATAAAAAATAGTTTAAAGATTGGAAACAAGTGTGTGTGCATGTACGCATGCAGCTAGTATATGGCACGGAGATAGAGGGTACGTGCAAAAGAGAGGGAGGGACAGGGCAGAGGCAACCGTGAGATGCTCCGCATCAATACGGGACGGATATATGGGAGGCTTGCGCGCAATCGGACGGACGCGGACAGCGCCCGATGTTTAACAAAAACGGGATGCGCTGGATCGGCGTCCGATCTGTTAGTCGTGTCCATAAAAAAAATGCCAGTTTAGAGGCTTGTTCAGTTTATTGACAAAATTAACCATATCAATATTTGGTAACACCAAAATTTAGCATACTTTGTTGTTATTAAATTTTGATAGTGTTGGATACATTTGATTTGAAGACTTTTTAAAATTTGATAGTGTTTCTAAGAGTGAAAACTTCTGGAATTACTAAATCTTAGTAGGATAGTGTTGGCTAAAGTACATTTGATTTGTTACCCTACCAAATTTTAACATGCTTTGTTGTTACCAAATTTTGATAGTGTTGAATACATTTTATTTGAAGCTTTTTCAAAATTTGGTAGTGTTTCTAAGAGTGAAAACTTTTGGAATTACCAAATACTAGTAGGATAGTGTTGGCTAAAGTATATTTGGTTTGTTACCCTACCAAATTTTAACATACTTTGTTGTTACCAAATTTTGATAGTGTTGAATACATTTTATTTGAAGCCTTTTCAAAATTTAGTAGTGTTTCTAAGAGTGAAAACTTTTGGAATTACCAAATACTAGTAGGATAGTTTTGGCTAAAGTACATTTGGTTTGTTACCCTATCAGATTTTAGCACTATCAAATTTGGGATAGGATGAAAGCGTCCAACAGGCGTTACTCTAGGTAAGAACGCTGTTGTAGTATAGTGACTAATGGATAATTAAGAGAAGACACTAACATACACAAGGAAGGTCGTTGTAGTATAGTGGTGAGTATTCCCGCCTGTCACGCGGGCGACCCGGGTTCGATCCCCGGCAACGGCGATAAACTTTTTATTTTTTGGCCCGTCTTGGATTGGGCCCATTTAGTCGCTCTCTTGTGCTAAGGCCCATTCATGTCTAACGCGTCGGCAAACATACTTCCGGCCCACAGGCCGAAAAGGGGCCCATATAGCGGCCACGACAAAGCGTTGGATCGTCCCTTGCTGCTTCTAGACAGTTCCACAACGGTCGAGGCTGCTCTCCTCCGCTTTGCTTTCATTCTACGCCCTGGAACTCTGTCCTATTCACTTTTGTGCCCCTGAGGCCTGGATGTTTGCTGATTCTCTCTCTCTTTTTTTTCTTTTCTTTTCTTTTGGGAAATGATGTAAAAGAAGAGCTATCCAGTTATGATGCAATGTACACTCATTTATTTGTTCCTTTTTCCAAAATATAAGAATGGAATAAGAATACACATGTTTTCTAAGCTTCTAAATGGTGTGACTTTTGTAAAACTTTCTATATATGAATTTTTTAAAATATTATTTTAAATCTAATTTTAACTCCGTAATAGTTAATTCATTCGTTTATATCTCGAATCATTCAACTATTTAGCTATTCAGCATTCCATTTCATCCCATTTAACCCAAGAAAACACACTTAAAAACCGATTTTGTACTTTTATACCCTTTACATATTAGACATTACTTTTCTTAATATCATGTTTACGTATATTGGATATAATCCTACATTTTCTCGTAGAAAATTATAATCTAATTTTTACATGGTGAACTTTAATAGTCTCCCATGTGTCATTGACCAAATTTTAAGGTCTTATAGAAGAACTTTTGGAGTTCGAGTGTGCATATCACAAAACCGAAACCAATCATTAAGTGTACATGTTACAAAAGCGAAACCAATAATTCTACTGAATAGATCGAATACAATTTACAAGTAACCAAGGCACATACAAATTTAACATTATACTCCATCAAGTGAGACACAAAGAGGCATTAGACTATACTACACTCCCTGGGAAAAAGAGTCTCAAAACACACGAGACTCTGGCAGTAAGGCCCGTTGGAATCTAAATGTTAGGGTATCCCTTGTTTTCTGTTAACATGTTTTTTAAACTACCAAACGATATATTTTTTAAAAAAATTTCTATCTAAAAGTTACTTTAAAAATCATATTAATTTATTTTTCAAGTTTATGTTATATAATACTCAATTAATCATGTGTTAATGACTTATTTTATTTTATATAATCTTTCTTCTTTTTTTTCCCTCGCCTCCAAAATACACTTATAGATGATGTTTTATCAAAATACATGCTAATACAGGGGGTTAAACAGAAAGGTAGCACACGACCCTTTGCAAAAACGCTGGCGTGTATTTAAGACCTCATCCCTTCCTCTCCTCTTTCCCCCAAACCCCTTCTCACCCGTAGCAGCAGCCAACCCTCCCGAGGTCGCAGCCTTATCCTCTCCGCCTCCGCCTCCGCCTCTCTCCTCCTCGGCCAGGTGAGCTCAACCCCCCCCAACCCTATCTCCTCCCCCTCCTACTCCTCCGCTCTGCCCCGGGCTCTGGGTTCCGCCGCCCCGTACGCTCTTCCTTCCTCTGGTGATGCGGAGTTGACCCGTACCATTCGGTGCCGGAGGGTTTCGTGGATAATATCGCCGGGTAATTCGGGCGCTCGAGGTCGCCCCCCGCTTGGTTCTGTGGTTGCTCGTGCGGCTAATTTTACCCCAATGCCTTAGCTGCTGTTGGTGCTGGGTTTTGGGATTTAGCTGGACATTTCGCGCTAGAGCTGTTACATTAGTGGAAATTTTCGGTTTAATTAGTCTATCTGTGCGGTGATTATGGAATGCTGTTGGCTCCAGCTCTCTACTCGTCAGCTTGTACTTGGGGTCTCATGATTTTGGCATTTGGGATGTTCTTATTCAGCTACGTAGAGTAGAGCGTACATGCGATATTCGGTTTGGCAGTTGGAATGTTAATATTTTCATGTATGCTAGGGATGGCCAGCCATTTGCAGTTGACATAACTGTTTGGGTGGTTGAAATTGAATAGCACCTAAATTTGAAGTTGTAGTTTGAAGTGATAAAATGTGTTGGTTGGCCATACATGATACTGGAGAAGAAATCCTGGCAACAGAGATGCATTAGTACTCTCATTCATTTTTAGCTATGTCCTTTCATTCATTTTTAGCTATGTCATACGTATGAGGCTATCAACTCAGTGTGATATACCTTGAAATCTAGCTTGGAAAATCCATTTGGACATTTTCCCTTTTACAATGCACAACAATTTTAAGCTCTAGCTTTGGTTGGCAATACATGAACATCCATGCAGGGCCTCCACCTCCACTTCCATTTTCTGAATACAAGCTTAAGCATGCTTATGATTGTTGCCCCATGCTAATGTTGTCATTGCTGGACAGGAAATCATGGCTTCAACATTCGGTGCCACTTCTACGGTTGGACTTATGGCTGCTCCAACTGGCATTGTATCAGACAGGAAGCCATCTTCTCTATCTTCGGTGTCATCTGTTTCAGTTGTCAGCCGAGCCCGCAATGCACGCCTTCAGAGGAAGTGCAACTTCAGAATAAAAGCTGCTAAGGAACTGTACTTCAACAAGGATGGCTTGGCTATCAAGAAGCTTCAGGTGAGCTCCACAGTTCTTGGGCACATCTCTCTAAATTTTGGTCACTATGATTCTGAGCCTTGACCAGACACTCATTAGTTACTTCTACATGTCAGACTGGAGTAAACAAGCTTGCTGACCTTGTTGGAGTCACACTGGGACCAAAGGGAAGGAATGTTGTTTTGGAGAGCAAGTATGGGTCCCCTAAGATTGTCAACGATGGTGTTACAGTTGCTAAAGAGGTATATTACAATGTTTATCATGTCAAATAGCATTGAACTTCCTTACAATTTTCTTGTTAGCTGCACGCTATACTTCCACATAAGGGATCTCTTTGTTTTGAAAAGTAAAATAGTTTTGCACCCTTGCTCATAAATTTCATGCCCAAGTAGATTTCTGTGTATTATTGCTGGTAATATTTTTCGCACACCATGTTCTATCATAATTATCTTTGTGCATTCTAATATATGATCCTCTGACAAGACGAACAAACTAATTTGCTGGCCATTGTCTTTACTATAGTGATTATGCACCATTTGTTAATCATGATAAAATTTGTAGATTTTCCAATTTTATTTTCCTTATTGAACGTGTCAGCTGGAGGTTTCTGGATTATCTGTGTAATCTAGTTTCAGAATCTGAGCACATTTTTCAAGTAACAACTGCTGTACTGCAGGTTGAGCTGGAGGACCCTGTTGAAAATATTGGAGCTAAGTTGGTTAGGCAAGCGGCAGCAAAGACCAATGATTTAGCTGGAGATGGCACAACTACTTCTGTTGTGCTTGCTCAAGGGCTGATTGCTGAGGGTGTTAAGGTACCGCCATTGAGACATGAGACTTCTATTACTTGTATGATTAGGATGTTAGAATCATTATTTTGTGAACAAAAAAAAATTCATCTGCTCTTTTCAGGTCATTGCAGCTGGTGCTAACCCTGTACAAATTACACGTGGTATCGAGAAAACTGCGAAAGCACTAGTTGAAGAGCTAAGGAAATTGTCAAAGGAGGTAAAATAGTCGTCAGGCTCTAATGCTTTCAGAATGTTGATAGTTGTGGCAACCTGGTGTCTATTGCAACAGTGTTTAATCCATGCCTGAGTCAAATCAGATGATCTGTCTATGTATTATATGCTATTTTTAGTTCTACTTACAACATTTTCTTGCTTTAGGTTGAAGACAGTGAGCTTGCGGATGTTGCTGCAGTCAGTGCTGGCAACAATTATGAAATTGGCAACATGATAGCAGAGGCTATGAGCAAGGTTGGCAGGAAGGGTGTGGTTACCCTTGAAGAAGGGAGAAGTTCTGAAAATAACCTCTATGTTGTGGAGGGGATGCAGTTTGACCGTGGTTATATCTCCCCGTATTTTGTAACTGACAGCGAGAAAATGTCTGCGGAATATGAGAACTGCAAGGTAGCATCAGGCCTGAGCAATCACTTGATTTATTTCCGCTGTATGTTGCTTTAATCTGTTTCAGTTTCTTATTGCACTATTTTTTCACTTCTCTTCAGCTTCTTTTGGTGGACAAGAAAATTACCAACGCAAGGGATCTCATCAATGTTTTGGAGGAGGCCATAAGAGGTGCATACCCAATTCTGATAATTGCTGAGGATATTGAGCAGGAGGCTCTTGCTACTCTTGTTGTCAACAAGCTTAGAGGGTCATTGAAGATTGCTGCTATCAAAGCCCCTGGGTTTGGTGAGCGCAAGACCCAGTACTTGGATGATATTGCCATTCTAACAGGAGGTGAGGTGGACTTACAACCTGGAGCATTTGGCTGGATGATAATTAATGCTGCTTATTTATGATGATTCTGGAGCATTTGGCTGGATGATCATTAATTCTGCTTATTTATGATGAGTCTGGAGCATTTGGTGGATGATCATTAATGCTTCTTATTTATGATGATTCTTTGTTTCTGCAGCAACTGTAATCAGAGATGAAGTTGGACTATCACTTGACAAGGCAGACAAATCAGTTTTAGGAACTGCTGCAAAGGTTGTCCTTACAAAAGAGACAACAACAATTGTTGGTGACGGCAGCACACAGGAAGAAGTTAGTAAGAGGGTTGCACAAATAAAAAATCTCATTGAGGTATGGCATTTCTTGTGTACCATGGTTCATTTGACGCAATAGCGTGGCTCTGGGTTCCACAATTTCTTAAATCTAGTTTGTAGTCTATACAACTGTGGAAATGTAGCTTGATTGTTTACGTGCTTCATCTGGTTTCAAACTGGAAGTTTTCTTTATCATGAATGCTGCATAGTGGAATTGCATTTTTGTAGTAGAAAAGAAAGCATCAGTCCTGCGCCTGATTACATTTTTATTGATCTAATTTGCAGGCAGCTGAACAAGAATATGAGAAGGAAAAGCTCAATGAGAGGATAGCAAAGCTTGCTGGTGGCGTTGCAGTCATTCAGGTATAATAACAAGGGACTACCTATATAACTTTTGACAGAAAATCCCTTAAAAACTTTCAAATATAACTGTAGTATAATTGTAGTGTAATTATATTGTAACTCGCATGTAACTGCAGTATAAATAGGATGTAATTACATTGTAACTTAGATCATAACTCAGAAAAATCGGCGTAGCTCAGTGGTGGAAGTGCGCACGAGCGTCTGGCACGTTGCGGTTTCGATCCTTGGCCCACGTGCACGTTGCCATAATTTTTCCTTCAACCCACGCACGCATCTCAAAGCTGATCTAACGGTGGAAAAACTGCAAGTCGCCTTCGTTGATTCCCTGCGAAGGAATCGGAATATCGCTACTTCCCCTTACTGTCCTAAGCGGGGGAGATGGATTAAAAACCTTGTGTGAAGGAAAGTTCCGCAGCACGAACAGGGTGTACAGAAGATTGATGTGCCATCTTTCTAACCACATTCATTTGTTGTATGATCAGTAGGGAAGGGAGCCTTTGATAAAGGGACCCCCAACCAAGAAATCTACTGTCTAAGAGCGACAGTCAAGCTCGTAACATTTCTTTGATTGATAGGTCAGATAAGAAGTTTTGCTCCCGAATTTATGTCGACAGAAATTTAGCAGTTCCGTAATAACAAATGGACGAAGTGCCATGTTATCTGTATTTGTTCTTTTGCTTGATTCTTTGTTTGGAAAGAGGACGTTGTGGTCATGTGGGTTGTAATCCAAGTTTCTTACTTTTGATAGGTGGGAGCACAAACAGAGACTGAATTAAAAGAGAAGAAGTTGAGAGTTGAGGATGCCCTAAATGCTACCAAGGTGAGTCTGTTGCTATAGTTAACTGCTTTGAGTAATTAGATTCATATTTGCTTCTTAAGGAAGAAGAATTAAGGTCATAAGCTTGTTGCTTGCTGAGTTGATCTCAACATTCTTCTGGTTGTGGATCTTTAAACCACTTCTTCCTCTTTGCACAGGCTGCCGTTGAGGAAGGTATTGTTGTTGGTGGAGGGTGCACTCTTCTGAGACTGGCAGCCAGAGTTGATGCCATTAAGGACACCCTGGAGAATGATGAGCAGAAGGTGACAACCATATGAATCCACTTCATTTTTTGTTTGTGTTCAATCTCACGTAAGAAAATAAACTTCTGATTTTGCAACTTCTTGGCCTTTCCAATTGACTTGCTGTATGTACTGCTACCTCTCTTTAGGTTGGAGCTGAGATTGTAAGGAGGGCGCTGAGCTACCCGCTTAAATTGATTGCTAAGAATGCCGGTGTTAATGGTAGTGTTGTTACTGAGAAGGTTAGAGCTTGTTCACTAAAACAAATCAATACATTTCACATTGTACATCTGAGTAATGTACAAAATGCTGTTTTGCCAGGTTCTTTCTAACGATAACTTCAAGTATGGTTACAATGCTGCAACTGGACAGTACGAGGACTTGATGGCTGCTGGTATCATTGACCCCACTAAGGTCTGTTGACCCCTGTGAATTTCCTATAATTTTTGTTAAATATTGAGATTAGTAAAGATTGATGGCTTCCCTATATTTTGCCTGAAATAATTATACCAATTTGGACTCTGCAGTACTTTTGTGTTCACGCATTAGTTCTTCTTACCCATAGTCATTTTTCTGTGTTGATGTTAATAGTTTCTAATGAAGGTTCTAGATCCAAGGCTTATAGAGTAATAGAGCTGTAGTGGTCCTAGAAAGATTGAATTGAAATGGATACACCAACCCAATTTGCTAGCTTTGATTTAATTACTGAAAGAGAGTAAAATTAACGTCGGGAAACGCTAAAGGAAAAGCAAGAACATAAGGAAAAGAACATAGCATTACACTGTAGCCCTTGCACATGGTTGAGGCGCTATGATTGTTGCTTCTCTTTTCCTACCGTTCTTCATGAGACAAAACTGCGATGAGCTAAAAGTCTTATGCTTTCCTGATGATGGACTACAGGTGGTGAGATGTTGTCTTGAGCATGCTGCGTCGGTGGCCAAGACATTCCTCACATCAGATGTCGTCGTCGTCGAGATCAAGGAGCCTGAGCCTGCACCCGTCACTAACCCTATGGACAATTCCGGTAAATGATATTGGCAAAAGCACTAGAAACCAATTTCATATGATCGAAACTTCCCTGATTCTGTCGCTAACTTAAATCTGCTCTGTCCAGGTTACGGGTACTGATGACTAAGTTGCAGTCCCTTGTTTTCCGGGAAGGTCACTGGCCGTCAATTTTTGGGTAGTAGGCTTGAATCTGAATTTTGGTGAGGTTGAGTAGTTGCGAGACAATTTGATTTGTTTCCATGGGAAGCGAAATAAACAGGGATACTATAGCAAAATTTGTGGTGTAACTGGAACGGCTGTCAAATTACGAAGGAAGATATTTGAAAGATTTCAGGCAGTTCACTGTGTTTACTTTCATCCATCTCTGGCGTAATTTCCTACTGCATTTTCGTGGCAGATTGTCAACGCAGTATGGGCCTTTTTTGCACGTCTTAAAGACCAAGTCTAGTGTATATGCGAGTATACGTTTGTGAATTGTGACAGCAATGCCAGATGAACAGATGAACTGGTGACTGATAAGATTAGCGTCCTTCACCGCTAGCATTTTAAATAATGTTTAGATGTAATTTTGCAAGCAAGTTGGGCACTCTCTCTTTGTCCCATAAGTGGTTATACTAGTCTAGCAATATAAGTATTATATGAGTACTACGATTAAGGAAAAAAGTTTTTGGTATCTTTTGTTAAAATAATGATGGTTGGGATGAAAGGGTAGCAAAGAAATTTAAATGGACCGTTACCGATAGGACAAGTATTCTATTTGTTTTTTAATATATGATGTCGTTAGACTTTTAGAGATATGTTTAATTTTATTAAAAAATTTAGTGCATATATTATTTATTTAGTTATTACTTGTTTTATTACTAAAGAAGAATTTTACGAACAATTTATATTTTTATATATTTATAATAATTTTTAAATAAGAAGAATGATCAAATTAATACACAAAATTTAACAGCGTCATATATTAAAATACGAAGGGAATAGAATAGAGAGAAATTTGAATGAGATTTAATTCTAGAGTGAGAGTTTTTATGGGATAAATTTTAAATCCTAGAGAATTTTTTTTTTGGAACGGATGGTCCTTCCCAAAAAAAAAAAAACTACGCTCCGATTATTGTCAAGAGAGAGGTTAGAAGACATGCAGTGCCACTGAGTACGGGGCCCACATGTCAGTGGAACGAAGGGGAGATTCCCCGCGAGCCGCGAAACAGAGATCCCCCGCGTCTCCGTCCAAGCCGGCGTCTTGCCTCCGCCGCTCCATGCCATATTCATCCCCTCCCTTCCTCCTTAAACCCTAGCTCCCTCGCGCCTCCAGTGATCTAGTCTAGCCTGCTGCTGCCTTCCGCCTTCCTCCCGCGCGCCCCTAGCTTCCCGCTACTCCCCAGCCCTACCAACCCCTTCTGTTTGTGGATGGATTCCATCTCGGTGAGTGATCTCGCGGAAAATTTTTGGGGCAGTTGCGATCCGATTCCGCATCTCTGGGCGCAGTCGATCGATTGGCTGGTTGGTTTCGGCGACCTCTTCCACTTAATCCCGCGGTATGGAATTGGTTCGTTACTTTGTTTGGCCGATCGTACTAGCATCCTTCAGTTTGTTGATTTGGCGATGTCTTACTCTATTTCGCTTATGTCCTTGTGCATTTCGACATGGATTGGTAGGGTGTCAATAAGCTGCAGTTTTACCACCCAGGATCGTTAACTGTGGCAAAAAAGTGGGAATTGCGGCCTCTTCTGTCACGGAGCATTTGGATGTGTATGCCATACGTGTAGCCATTACCTACAATTTCTGAGGAGATTGTGGTGCTAGTTACACTTAATTGATGCACTTAACACGTCACTAGTAGGTTGTTCTTGTTTTCTGAGAAGCATCGGTATATTGATTGATACCCTGTGGTGACTTGTGAACGCTATACATGGTAGTCATACATCTGAACTTTTTGACACAGCAAATGCATTTGCTAGTTGGTTTTGTTTGTTTCATTCGCCATTGCGTTATCTGCTGTCTACTGCATCTCCTCTATAGTTAACAGTGTACCCGTATTATCATGGTCTGTTTATCTTACTTCAGTGATAAATCTTGTTAAACATTTGGTCTTGGCAGCGGCAGAAAATCTTCTTTAACACTTCATTGTGATCCCAATTAGAGACTTAAAAGGAATGTTTCCAATGCAAAAGGTCGAGCTTCAAGACCCAGTACAAAATAGAAACGATTTTGTTTTTGCCACTAGCTTGTGTTGTGGGCCAAATTGGTAAGGCAAAAATTTGATGAAGAAAGGAGCTTCAGATGTGCTTGCCTACAGGATGATTTCTGAGGGTGTTGACGTACAAAACATTAATTCTGACATCAAATATCATTCTGTTTATAAAAGAAAAAAGAGAATTTATTTTCAGTAGGTGGATTCTGATGGGAGTTAATTCAGTAGAGGCTATTTGTGATATTGACAAACTGCAGAAGCATTAGTCACTAAACACAGGAAGATGTCCAAACATGCAGATTCTTATTTTATACAGTAAATCACTAAATCTATACCTCTAGTTACAGGTGTATTTTCATGCCAATCGTCTTGAATTTTGCTGCCCAAGTAATCCCTTAAGTCCATCATAACATGAGGCAAATGTGACTACTTCCTGCATACAATTTTAAGTTCTGCATCAGTACTTTAAGTCTGTTCCAGATGGCTCTATGCCTCTTCTGTTATCCTGTGAACTTATGAATGATTTTGCAGCATCAAATTACTATTTTCTCATTTACTTGCTCTAGCACTCGTATCTACTTAGAAACAAAAATTTGTATTTAGTTTATCAGAATCTGGTGGTGTTTCAGGTCCAAAACAATGAGCTTGCTGATGTCATAATGCATACGAGATTGGTAACATGATCGCTGAGGCTATGAGCAAGGTTATGTGCCGAAATAATGTGAGGGTATGCAGTTCGATTGGGTTATTCTCCGTAATTTGTAATAGGTAGTGAAAAAAATCAGCTGAGCATGAGAACTACAATATTACCGTCTAACCGGTATTATCTTCCAATGCTTTGTCCTCGCAGATATCAGTATTCTGGAGGCGCGGGCATCCAGTTCTGTTAATCGCTGAGGATATTGATTAGGACGTTGCTGCAATCCTTGTGGCTAAGAGGCTTAGAAGTGTACCCGAGACTTCTGCGAACTGCGATTTCTGGAGATTGCAAGAGTAAAAAACACATGGGTGATATAACTTTTCTGATTGGAGGTGATATGAGCTTCAACTTCTATGTAATGTTTTTTTTCTGGGGATGAAACTCTATGTAATGTGAATAGTCCAGTGGAGATACCTGCTACCCCCCCTCCCTCAGCCCTCTTTTAGTGCCTGCTAGTCCGATTCTGTGTCTATGTTTCTGAACTTCTGATTTTCCTGTTTGCATTTCTTGCTAAAAGGAGAAGAAATTTAGAGTTGAACATGCTTTGAATGAAATGAAGATGTTATGGTTGGTACCCACCATAGTTCATATCAGGAGATGAATGTTCTTTTTAGATCTTCAATCCATCACTCTTGGTACATGATTTGTTCATCAGCAGCCAAATTCCCCGTGTCAGCATTCAGCAGTGGCTGTTCATAATCTTCTGGCACCTTTATGAACTGCATAATTGTCTTAGTTGCACTACTTTCTTTTGTAATCCAGTGCTAATTCAATTAGTTGCTTGCTTTCTTGCTAGGCTGCAGTGGAGGAAGCTATTGCAGTATTGCTGTTGCTGGTGTCTGTACTCTTTTGAGGCTGGCATCTAAAGTTGACTTCATCATAGAATCTCGAGAATGATGAGCACAAGGTGGGTGAATGCAGTTATCATTTATGCAGCTCATCAAAAGTGATTATTTATGGGTTCATCTTTTTTTTTTGGTGGAAATTATTTTCATGGTGGTATATTGTAAAACTTTTTCGGCCAATTAACAGATCATATTGCCCTTCCTGTAGGTTGAGGTTGAAATTACAAGGAAGGCCTTCAGTGTAATCCCTGATAAGGTCTGAACTCCATTTAGACTTAGTTACTCCAAGCATTAATGCACGATTCAATACTATGCCGCTAGTCCGTATTAAGATAGATCTCTACAATCAGGTTCTTGCTAATGACAACTTAATGCTGCTACTGGCAAGTACGAGGACTTAATGGCTGCTGGGACTATTGACCCCGCTAAGGTATGTCACTATATGATGGAATTCTGGTTCCTGGTTACTGCATGAATATTTTATCATTTCAATTGAGCCATGCTCAAATACCTAAGATAATATTTGTTAATTCTTCTTCTTCTTCTTTTACTTTTTTTAGTCATTTTACTTTACTTTCTGTCTGGATAAGGTGATTACTCATTAGCTCTACATAAGTATTTTCTTGGTCAGTTTAAGATCTTTGATACGAAACATAACTTTGCACTTACAAATCCACACCCTCAATCTTTTTACTTATTATTTGCACTAAGAGAGTTACTTTTGCAAAAGAAACAAAATAGGTGGTGACGCTTGGAGCATTCTGCATTGGTGACAGACATTCCTGGCTTGAGAGTTGAGACGTGGTTGTCGACGCTATAGAGCCTGAACGTACACCTGGTGTCCTGGTGTTCTGCAACCTGCAAACCAATGACTAGCTCTGGTAATCTCTGCACCTGATCCCATGCATGCCTTTGACTGTGCTGTCTTGCAAATCTAGCCTTCCATCGTTTACATAACATGGATTTTGATTGAGCAAAAGCACTTCGGTTTTCTGTTGAACTGTGGCAAATCTTTGCTTACATTCTGGTAGCAAGTCAAGTGTTTTCATGAATGGATGCCATGTTTAGAGTTTTCTTTAATACTCCTATGAACCATGAAGAGTCATGCCTTCCCTGAATCCTTCTAGTCAAAAATACTTGATGCCAAGTAGAAGAGCGAGTGCATATATATACTCCTAGTTTTCATTTCAACCAATAACCAAGCTAGCATAGGGATAGAGAATAAAGTAGTATTACCTCTGTCCAAAAGACTATTTTTAGCTCACGCATATCAATACAAAGCTAAAAAAACTAGATTATCTTCTATTTTAACAAACTCTAATGTATTTGTCCAACATTTTAGTAAATTCTAATATACTTTAAGGATGAAATCTTTATAAAATAAATAAGATGGACAAAAAATAGAGTTATTTTAGAACGGAGAGAGCACTAAAATGGATGTCAGGATTCATTGGATACTCAGGTGAAGTCTGTGATTATGTAAGGCCCGGAATTTTAAACAGGTGCGTGCGCATTTGGCTTGTCACATAGGATGCCCCTGCTTGGCTTCGTGTCCGCCTGTTTCTGCGTGCGCCTGCAGAGCTGCAAATTTCACCAGTGCCAGCAGTTGGGAGGTAGTAGTAGCAGTGGCAACTAGCAGCAAGGCAAATTCAGTGGGGGGCCTGGCTATCTCTTTGACCTTTTTTACCTGGAGCACGGAAGGAAATTCCAAAACCCTCTTGAGCTCTTTCGTGCTTAGACAAAAAGAAAATACCGTTTGCTCCAAGCCCAAACCCCTTGTACTTTTACTGCAAGGCAGTAGCCCAAGCACTCATACAGATAAAACATTATGTCTGCATATGCATGTAGTGACCGTTGTTTTGGGCCTTTGTGGTTGGTAACTACTCCCTGCACTAGCAGTATGACTCTACTTATTAGACCTTGTGCATTAGTTGTAGTAGACGACTAATAGTCAGTTATATTAAGTAAAGTACAATACTACATAATGGATAGGCAAAGCCTACTAGTACTAGAAAATAGAAATACAAGAATACTAGGCACACAGATCCGGCCGGCCAAAATCTTTTCTTCTTCTTCTTCTTATCCAGAGAAGGGGAGAGGTGGAGAGGCCAACGGCCGGCCATTAATATTCCCTCTTCGATGCCTGCATAAAAAGTTGTGTACTAGTCTATGCCTCCTCTCTCTCTCTCTCTCTGCCTCACTGGCGCCTGCACCACACACCCAGCCAGTCCGTGTAGTGTAGCGCCGTTGCACGCTGTGTGAGTGTATGTGTGTGTGACCTGGCTTGGCTTGGCTGGCTGTATGGCTGGCCGGCCTTGTGTTTCCAAAGCTCTCTCCTTCCTCCAAAAATACTCTGCCTATTTGGTGCCTGTGCCTCGCTGTACATTGTACCACTCATTAGGCCCGGTCTACTTGCAAAACAAACAAACCAACACAAAAAAAGGAAGAGAAGAAAGGGCAAAGATTGAGGAATACAGCATATATCTGTGCAGATTGGTAAATATAATTAAATTGGCTGATATTTTTCTCCTTGCTTTTGCCCCTCCAATTCTTGCAACTTTATAATGCTTTCAAGAGGATTTCCCTACCTTTTGGGAAATGTATTTGTTCAAGTCTATAGGGGAATGTAGTTTTTCTATGCAGAGAGTTGGATAGAAATTTCAGTTACCCCAAAGATATAGCAGCCATGACTTTTTGAATCAGTAGTGCTTAGTCATATCCCACTCCAATTAGGCTCTTCCCTCAACAGATGTACTATATGTAGTTGTAGATTATCCCCCAACAAATGTGGGTGTGCAATGATTCTGTCATTTCATTCCTTGACAGCAATTGCCGCCTTCCAAAACTCAAATGCCAATATGTGACACCTTTGAAAACGGTGCTGGCATCTTAAAATATTAAAACTAACCCAAAGCATGGGTACCATCTAAGCCCATTCCTAGTGGTATGTTTCATTTTTATGTTTCTAAGAGTGTCATATAAGCAGTAACACATTTAGTTAATGCATGAAATAGCTCATACAATGTATTATTTTATTTTTGTTGTTTCATAGGTAATACATGCAAGACACAATTTACATTGAAAATAGTGTACATATGGTTTCATCTAAATAAAACTCATTTTATCTTTCTCTTTATTAACTCTTTGCCACATCATTAAAGATGTTGGCATGACACTCTATTTAATGAGAATGAAACTCCCATTGAAAGTAGCCTAAGAGGGCATTTGATTGCACATATCCCAAAGCGTAGAATGTTGCTTTTCTATATGAAAGTATCTTAAAAAAATCAAATAGATCTATTTTTTTAAGTTTGTAATAGTTAATAATTAATTAATTATGCATTAATAATATTTCTCGTTTTACGTGCGACTTATAAGCCACCGCAAGAAGAATCAAACCCCCCTTAAGTTAGCCGCACAACTAATTTAACAGTGTACTGCTATCACACAGCTGTACAACTGACATATCATTGCTATACACCAGTACAAAGTGCCCTGGCCATTTATTCTGTAATCTCAACAACTGAATATAAAATCGTCCACAAAACTCCAGCTGGTCAATTTTGAGGATATTCTTGATGCGGCGAAAATCTCTCTCGGCCATCTTTGTTGCCACCTGGATATTGTACACTTTGTACTTGAGCTGGACTGAGCGGCTTGTGTCAGTTTTGGCCGTTGGTAAGGGACAAAACAATACCGGAGGAGTATTCATTTCCCCACTGCAATATCTTCTCACAGTGTAGTATGGTCTAATGCGATCCATACGGAATTGTACACAAGGAGTACAGCTACATACATAGAATTGGGTGGCCCCAAAAGTACTCCATCTGTTAGTAGCCTAGTATAATACTATGACATGAGGTTTTGCTAACTTTGCAAGCAAATCATGTAGCCAAGCCATGTTTGAATATGCTTATGGCTTTTGTTTATTGTCTCATTTTTCACAAGCACGCTTCTCAAACCACTAAATAGTACGTTTTTGTAAAAAAAAAAATTATATAAAATTATCTTTAAAAAATCAAATAGATACATTTTTTAAGTTTCTACTAGTTAATACTTAATTAATCACGCGCTAATAACGTTTCTTGTTTTTCGTGAGGCTTATAAGACAGGTGGTGAAGCTGAAGCAAACGCCACCTAGTAGGCCCCTTAGGCACATGGTAAATTTCACAAAGTTCTCAAAGGGAATTACACTTATTCATGTAAAATTCATGCATTTCTAGGATCTTTCAATACCATTGATGTGTTTATCTTTTGTCTTACAATACCTATAATTGGTTCAGTTGGTTCCAGCGG
Source organism: Oryza meyeriana var. granulata (assembly GCA_003991445.1). Classification (NCBI taxonomy): domain Eukaryota; kingdom Viridiplantae; phylum Streptophyta; class Magnoliopsida; order Poales; family Poaceae; genus Oryza; species Oryza meyeriana. Next base: position 160,193 of record RYFJ01000425.1, on the reverse strand, counting down.
GATGTTAATACATGCCGCATGAGCTATCAGTCATGATTGCAGCCAACATGTAATTGTAATACTTCTCCAACTGAAATTGTCGAGCTGGGAGGCGACCCTGACCTGCACCCAAAAAAAAGTCTTGCAGAGGAAGCCCTTCAATATTCTCCACAAGCAAACCCATGCACAGGGAGGAGAAAACTCCCACATGTCCAAACATTACCTGTTCGCTAGTGGCCAGAATACAGATAGTGAGTAGCCTGTTTAAATTCATTAACTAAGTGGGAAAAAAATGTTGCTGCTAGCAGTGTTCACTACTCATGCTCAAACAGAGGACAGCTACTGAGAGCTACAGAGACGATTGTTGCAACGGAGGAGGATGCATTGTTTTTATCTTTAGATTTTTCTTTAAGCAAATAGAGTACTTTGGGTCCTGGGGAACAGCAAAAACAGCTGTCTGGGCTTGCATATGATTAGTAGGGCAAAAGCTAGTGAGTGTGTGTGTGAGAGAGAGAAGAGTCAGAGAGAATGCAAGAGGGGCCTTTTGTGAAAATAATGGTAAGTTTTGGGGAGCAAAAGGTGAGGGGAGAGGAGGGTTTTCCAATCCAGCTTCCAAGTCAAAAGGGCCGCCCGGGAAGAAGAAAGCTCAAAACTAAGCTAGGGCTTGCTGGCTGGGCATCATTGCCCAACCCCCCTCTTTTCTGCTCTGTTGGCATCCGAGACGCCTCCTCTGTAAAGCAAAGCTCTTGGACCCTCAACAAAATTAGCAACTTCAAACAGTTATTATTTATAACTCCCTCCGTATAAAAATGTAAGGCGTCTTTGTTTTCTATAAAGTCAATATTCATAGCATTTGACTAATTATTAAACTAATGACATAAATTTTTTTATGTCACATATGTGGTATCATTAGATTTATATTTAAAAAAACTTTTATAGAATGTTAATTTCGTAGTTGTTGATAATGCATTATTAAAGTAATTATCGGTCAAAAAAACTTGTTTAGCCTCTGGCTTGTTTGCCCGTTGGTTGAGCTGGTCCAAAAATTAGGTTATGATATTCATGACTTACTGCAAAGGTGTTAAGTATAGTAGTACTAACACTGGTATAAGCTAGACATGTTTTTACCAGCTCAGATAATTCTCATGTTTTTCTATTATGTGAAAATGATCCAAGATTTATTGTTGTAGCGAGCACACAAGCTGGATGGACGATGAGTGTGGGTGCCATTTTTGGGCCTTGGTGGTCCTTTTCTCTGCTGTACATTTTTTTCTATAGGGTCTGCTGTACATTTTTTTTCTATAGGATCTCTGCTGTACAACGGTAGAGTAGTAGCTTCTTGCTTCAATCAGGGCAATGGACTGGAGGACAGATTTTAGCTTGAGCTAACATGTGACCAGGCTGCTGGCCACAGTGCATGAATAACACATGGTAGGTCCTTAACTGAGTGGACTGAGTGTGGGGTAAGGTGAAAAAACCAGGCTCAAATTCACTTTCATTTTTTCCAGTTCCATTGGAGATGTTTCACATGAAATCCAAGTCCATGATCCTAAAAGGCACTTACTCCTGTACATTGCTTGCAGCATCTCTAATCTAACATGTGCGGGTCATTGTCGCCGAAATCTTAACCTGATCCCCTTGTGTGTTTGTACTCTTATTAGTATAAATTATACACACATCCATGTTGTTCACGAAAATGGCTTTGCTGGTGACATGCTGATGATCGCATCGCGACGTATCGCTGTCTGTCCATCAGCAATACGTTCGTTCGATGCAAACTGAAAACATTTTCTTTTGCTCGCATGCCTGCTTTTTAATGTAATGTAATGTAATGCTTGTGATATTAGGCAAGCGATGTTTGATACAATTGCTTGGTTTATGTCATGACAGGGAAGAGAGAGACGGAGGTCGCCGTCATGGACGTGATGAGGGCCGTGCGTGTTCGTTCGCCAGGCCATGACAACCCAACAAGCATGGTAACTGGTAAGCATCCATCAAAGCCCTTTGTGTCAGTGTGTGTGTTAGAGAGAAAGATGCCTCTTGCAAACAAAACTTGGCCTCAGAAAGTGGGTTCTGATGAAGAAAATGGATAGGAAAATAAAAGGGCAGATGGTTGTAAAACCCTATCCTGCCATGCCTCCATGCCAGGCATGGAGTGATGGACACAGGTCAAGAGGAGAGGTGGAGGTGCAAGGCAGACTGAGGAAGAAGGCTGTTTTTGTTTGTAAAACAGCTAAAAAAACTTCCATTCTCAAAACCGTGCCCCCTCTCCTCCTGGGGTCTCCTAGGGGATAGGGCAAGGGAAATGAGGCCGAGCATCCAAAGGCCCATGTCCCTCTTTACCAGGAAATGCTATGGGTCCCCCATACATGCCCCCCGCCCCCGGCGCCCCAAAAAAAAAAATTCGCTGCTCTCCTTCTGGCACTTGTCGATAGAAGTAAACACGTTTCACGGTAAAATTAGCTAGCTATACATGGTTAACGAGCATATCCACTTTACAATGCAGAGGAGTAAGATATTATGAAAGATGGCTATAATGTATTAAAACCAAATGATATCTTTAATGCAATAGGTTATTATTTAATCATCAACAAAGACAAGTGAATGTAACTAGATTAAAATGACTAGTTTTATGATCTTCTATCATCAATACCAGAAGACAGAGCAGCTGTCCCTTTTGCCAACCATTCAAACTCATTTCATTTGATAACTACAAAATTGACCAACTCTATTCTTGAACTTATGCATATGCTCCATGAAATCCCAAGCATATGTGGTCACTATTCTAGAAGATACTAACCTTGTGAACTATTTAGTCTCATATGCTGCTATACCTGAGCTACAGGCTGAATACCAAGTATATTTCGCAATCTACCGTATTCTCGTATTTCACCTCACTATACGAGACATCAAGACAAATATAAAATCGCAAAAGCACAACAGAACACCCTAATATAGCTGCAACTACCATCATTGGCCACATGTAAAAACAACACCACCAAATCACAGGTCAGGGACAGGGAGGAAGTCACAACCCCCCAGCCCAACCAGGTAGTGCTTAGGCCAACTCATCAACACCAAACAGTGTCCACCCCCGTTGGTCCCCCTAGCAGATCCCACCCCCATAAAACTTCCCCTCCATTGGTTGGCTCCATTGGCATTGCCAAACACTCCTCCAGCTCCCCCAAAACCCCATTTCATTCCACCCTTTCAAATCCGCCATCACAACCTTTTTCCACACACAGAGCACTAGTAGTGTGTAGTAGTACTAGTACCCTACATACACACACATCTCTCTCTTATTCCTCTACCTCTCCATTGTTTGTTGTAGCTTTGCTTTGCTTTGGCCCAAGAAACCAAACCCAAGAACTCCTCAAAAGAACCACTTACCTCAGTAGCTCACACGCCCTCACACACACACAGAGCTTGAGCTTGTTCTCTCTCTCTCTCTCTCTTCTCCTCTTGCTTGGTAAGCTTAAAGGAGGAGGAGAGAAGGGGAAGCGCAATGTCGGAGCAGCCATTGCCGCAGCCTCGGAGCAGCATGCGGGAGGCGCTGGAGAAGGAGGACAAGGAGAAGGCGGCGGCGGCCAAGGAGAAGGAGAAGGCGGCCGTGCCAAAGAACGGCGGCAACGGGGGAGGCGGCAAGAACGGCGGGGGTAACGGCGGGGGCGGAGCTGCCGGCGGCCAGCCGGGGGAGGAGACCACCAGGGAGATACAGGTGGTGAGGGAGGCCTACCGGAGGGAGCCGCCGGCGCCTGCCTACGTCATGCCGGAGGAGCCGCCGGCCATGGTGGAGCTCGTCGGCTGGTACCTCTACGGCTTCTGCTCCTACTTCATCACCCACCTGCTGCTCCCGGTGCTGTTTCCGGCCATCATCACGCAGGTCGCCTTCCCCGCCTCCGACTTCACCCCGGACACCAAGTACATCGTCAAGGGCGCCTCTTGCTCCATCCATGAGATGTCCATGTAAGAGATACCACCTCCTCTTCTTTTCCATCCTTGTTTGTTCAAATCTTTTCGGTTTTTCTTGGCTGTTTTCTTTTTGTTCTTTTTTGGGGGTTTGGTGGGGTTTTTTGTTTGAGTTTTGAGGGGTGTTCAGTTTGTTCCCTTGGTGATTTGTTTTGTTTTCTTGTGGGTGTATCTCTCTCTCACTCTCTCTTTCTCTCTCTTTTAAGGAGCTGAGAAAAATACTTGCATCTGTGTGTGCTGAGCTAGATTTACCGAGTTTCCATTTTTTCCCCTTTGTGTTTGAACTGGAAGTAGTGTTTCTTCCTTTCCTTTTAGAACTTTGAGCTACTTGGCTAGTGGTTTTTTAGTGAGTTTGTTCGTCTTTCATAGTGTTTCCCCCCTAGCCCCTCTTGTTTAAGAGCTCCATTAAGCTTATGTCTCTGCCTTGTGAGGTTTCCACCCGATGTCTTCCCAAATAAATGTTCTTGTTTGTACAGCAAATGAACAAGCGTAGTGCACTCAGAAAAAACTTTGCCCTTTCCTCTGTTTTTTCTCGCTAGTCTCTTCCTTGCTCTTGTTCTTGGTTTGAAGTTTTGAGCTTGTTTTACCTTTTCCTCGTCCTTCACCTTGTGATCTGTACTTGTAGTTCTCTACTCCTCTTTTTTACCTCTTTTACGCACCCATGTTCAAGGTACTCCAAATGTGAAAATAAACTGCTGCATAGTGTACTCCAAAGATTGGATTTTTCTGGCCTGCACTTTATATGTGGCGTATATGCAAAATCCTAAAGAGAAATAGCCCGTGATTCCTGAGATTCCATGTTTCGTTGCTCTCCATTATTAGCAGATAAGAGATTCTTGTGCAAAGCTCCAAAAGATGCTACTGTTTGGTCCTAGATATAGTTCAGTGAGGCTATTTCCCACATTTCTATTCGATTAAAAGATTTTCTTTTTTCCCTGGGATTTTCTCTCGCTAGACACGTAATGAACTGCATCTTTTTTTTTGTCAGTTTCTTTTTGTTATACTAGCTCTTGCTCTTGTGAGAGACAAGATTTCTTGGGAGGAGGATAAGGTCAAACAAGAAATTCCTGGGGGTGCCTGTTTAAATTTATTTTAAATTTTTTCCGAACGTTGAGAACATTAGGTGGTGAGATCGAAAATGGTAGTACTGAATAGACAGTGGAAGCCATAAAGTGTGAAATTTATGAGGTACCCCAAGCCGAGGCCTGTGTGTCTCATTTAATATGGCCTCTGAAAACTTGCTTCCATGCTTCAGATAGTAGCCATATTTCATTTCAACTTCTACTAGTACTGCAAAATTTCTTTTGTAACCCATGCAGTGCCATACCCCTGGAGATGTAGCCATATGAGAGCTCATTTTCTTGGCTGATAGATAGATCTAGTTTGTGCAGTAGCTGGGGGTTACATTGCCTTTGTCTCACTTTTGATAGAACCAAGAAAAAGAGTGCGCAAAAGCAGGGCCATGCTTTTACCTATTCTCTTTGGCCTGCCCTCCTCTCTCCCTTTTATTTTTTTTCTTTTGAACAGGAAAAGAGGCCTCTAACCGTTGCAATTTTGCTTTTAACCCCAAATGCTGTTGAGGCCTAACTGCATGTCCAGCCAACTGGTAGGTGCACCACCACAGTATGGCATGCTTAAATTGTATAAGGCCAACTAACTGCCCTTGATTGCAAGGGAGATTGTTGATGCTATTTAATGAGTGAATGCTGACACCTCAACTCACAAAAATTATCTTTTAACGGGTTAATCTGGTATTCACCCCTGGAATTCTAGCACGGTGATCTTTGATAGGCAATGCGTGTGCTTCTGCAGTTTATGTTAACACATATTTTGTACCTTTGGAAGTTTTTACTGCATAAAGTTCATAACAGTAATATTTACTTTGTACATGTTCATGTCATGCAACCGAACCATCATGGTCACACCAAGTTTGTGAAATGTTGGCAGGTACCAGAGGCTGACCAGGCATTCGATTGCCATTGATGGATCCCGGCTGTCCCCGTTGGGCTGGAGTGGCCTATCATGGGCGATCGGAATCCTCATTGCAGCTCCGATCCTCACCCAGGCTGCGCACCACCTTGACCGTGGCCAGTATCAGTCGCTTATCCTCATCGCCGCAACATCCTTTGGGTCATTCTTCTGCCTCCTCACTGGCTTCTTCAAGACAGTCTGGGTGTTCCTCTTCTACATCCTGTTCATTGGTGCATCCATCATTGTTGCTGAGGCTGTGCATACACGCAATCTTGGACTCATGATCCGTGGCCTTGCTGCACATGATTCTGGCAAGCACCTTGTTCTTCGCCGTCGTGCTGCTGCCAGCCAGCTCACCCTGTATTGCACTGCCATTGGTGGCATTGGAGCAGCACTCATGGCTGCATTCATGTACCACATGCTTCGGCGCACTGACCAGCTCACAGGCCTTTGGGTCGTCTCCATCTTCAGTGGCCTGATCTGGTTCATTGGCATCTGCCATGGTCTCTTCACAAACCGGCCCAGCAGCTCCTCACCCACCACGGCATTTGAGCCCAACTTCTTCACCAAGCTCAGCTACAGCATGACCCTTGTGCGTTACCCACAGGCCATCGGAAGCTTGGTTGCAGTGTTCCTTTCATCTTTCGCCACAATGTGCATCTTCACCAGTGGCACGTTGTATGCTATTGGTGGTGTTTGCATCAAGCCAGTCCTTGTGCTTGTGCTGTGGATACTCTACTTCCTGTTCCCGTTGATCTCACTTCCGCTGCTGCACCCAATCCAGATCATCATCCGTGCTGATGCTGTTCGCATGCAGCTACTTGGGTTCATCATCTGCCTATTTGTGTCTGGTGCTGGATTCTACTTCAAGAGCCACAGGTGGAGGGCTGCTCACATCATTGTGATTGCGCTTGTCCAGAGCACAGCCAATGGTGTGTTGTACTCGTTTGGTCGCATTCTGCTGCTCGATGCCTCACCACCAGGGAAGGAGGGTGCTTTTGCGGTGTGGTATGCATTTGTACGCTGCATTGGCGCGATGATTGGCTTCGCTGCTGCATCCGCTGGCCCCGGACGCGCTGGAGGATCGTTTGCTGCTGCTTTCCTGGGCAGCTTCCTTGGCATCATTGTTCTGATATTTGGTAATGTGAGCAACATCGGGGCACTGAAGGCTGCTGGGCATCTGAAGGGAATGGAAGACGAGAAGAGGCTGGGCATGGAGAAAGGGGAAGGCATGAGTGCCGTTGCTGATTCCGGGGAGGGAAGGGGGAGGGTATGATATGATTAAATGGGATGTGGGAAGGAAAGATTGGAAATTGCTGTGGAGGTTGTGTTTGTGAGAGGGATTTGTTCTTCTTTCTTGTTTCTTTCTTGTTCATGTTTCAGTGACACTGTTAATTCGGTGCTTTGCCCCCTTGGATGCATGATGATGATGACATAGTGGTAGAGGAAGTGTGCTAGTTGTTAATGTGTTATTCTTTGCTTGGAAGACAATTGTAACTGATGATATGGTTCTTTGTTCATCGCCACCGAAATTCTCTGGCAATCATGCTTCGTGGTTGGTTTCTGTTGAAAATGTGGTTGTGAAAGTGAAATAAAACCCTTCTAAATCATTGCGCAAGCAACATGCGGAATCTCTGTATTCATGTAGGATGAAATGTACATGTGCATGCCATTGTCATATATGATTTCTTGTCAAAAGGCCAGAGTTACATGAGCATAGTCCGGCAGCTGGAAACTGGCCGGACACCATTGTAATTCCGGATCAAACTATATTTTTTTCGTGGTATTGTTACTTGAAGTTCTCTTGAATTTTGAACTTTGAAAAACATATACTCCTAACTAAAGATTTGAAAGGGCACAAAACATATACTCCCTACTATTGTTTTGTGTCTTTTCAGTTAGGAAAAACATATACATGTACCAGTAGGTAGGATTTGAAAGAGCACAAAACAATAATAGTACTAAAAGAGCACTGAGGCTTAAACTCCTTTGCAACGCAAGAATTTTACATGATTTTCAAAAGACTCAGCTCCCATAAAATTCCTCTATTTGAAAGAAAACCTACAAAAAATACCTAATTTCAGTAACATAACTTATTTCAGAAGATGTAAAACATTTCCATCGTCTGATGAAAAATATAGATATTGTCAACTGTTAGAGATATGGATTTTGGCAATATTTTTTAAAAGTGATACCATCCTAATGACTTTTCTGCCAAATGATAAGGCTTCCAGTAGCCGTTGTAAATTGTCGAAACCCTGAGGATAGGATACCCTCGTCACCTTTCTCGAAGGATGCATCTGGGCTTATTTCGACAGAATGTGAGGTAATCCTTCTGACTTTACAAGCCGATCATTGCTCAAAACATTGTACTTTCAACTATTTGTTTAGCGTAAACGCCAGCACAAATAATGAACACTAGCAGTTAGTTCTTACTTGAAATCTCTGGATAATTTTTTGTATATGCGTTATGCCTGATGATCACCTGACACATACATGCGGATTCCTTTTGCATAGGTTAATAAAGGGTTAAGTAAACAGCATCATGACAAAATTAAGCCTTAGTTGCTCTTTCAGAGTTTGTTGGGATGAGATCAGCTTTCTACATTAAAGAGTTTGATTTTTCTTTTTGCTGAAACAAAAAAAAAGAGTTTGTTTTTGTGTTGTGTTCTTCTACTACCTCTTGCAAAGAAATTAAGAAAATGGACCTGCTCAAAGAATCTCTCACCTCATCAAGACATCAACAGCAAGCACATCACAAATCAGGAGGCGACTTATCCCAATCAACTACCAAATGAGACTGCAATTTAGCTCAAGTTGCAGTCCATCTACGGCAGAATTAACAACGGAAAAAAAGAGAGGAATTTTAATTGATGGTGATTAGGTCAAGAAGCATACGTACAAGGAGGTCTACGGAGCCGTCCATGTCAAGCCGTCTCGACGTACACATCGAGCCACGAGTAATTAGTCTCGTCGGCTGCATTAATACACTTCCAGTGTACTACTTTCTCCGTCTTAAAATATTTAAATTTATATTTTTTTAAAAAAATTAAGATTGAAGTTAAAAAATGGTTATGATTGTTTGAAATAAGAATACATGTGAAGAAATTATATAGGAAAAGTTTATGATTGATTAAAATAGAGAGATATATGAAGTAATAGTGTTATGAGACAAATTTGAATTCTGGAAGTACTACTATATTTTAAGACGGATGGAGTACTAATCACTTCTTATTCTTATTGTGCATGAAGGATGTGATGGTCAACTCAATTAATTAATTACTATTTGGACAGATCATTAGGAGGATTTTGAAAAGAGGTACTATGATTTATGAGAGCTCATGTATAGTCCAAAAGTTGCTTATGAAAATACTCTATTTGACAATTTGTTCAAGCCCATAGTCCAAAAGCCATCAATAAGTGGACTATTGTGCAAGCCTCTAGAGGCTCGAGTGGCCATGAAATCATCCGTGCATTTTATATTTTTATTTAGTGGTAGACTTTGGATGCGTGAAGAGCAAAGTTTATGGGGGCGTATTAGAGAAGATAAATTGTGATTTGGGGGTCCATAAGTGCGACTTTTTCCTACCCAATAATACAATTATTGATGGCACAGACTAAATTATAGGCCAACGAGGCAAGATGTTTCTTTTTTTCTCTCCTTTTATTTTCAATGGAGATAAGATTGATGATGTATCAGGATTTTGTTTCTGAAAATAGGATTACAATTTTTTTTACATATATGAACATCAGCTGCATATATGACTAAAAGTAAAAAACGAAGATATACATGAGAAATTCGAATTCATATTATTCGAAGCTGAGGTCGCACGTACAAATTCCTACATTGCAAACAGCCCCTCCACTAAAACTCATACTTGTCACTCCAACTAAATGTCTAAAACTAAGTATAAAGTATTAGCTTTACGTGTGTGCTTAGGCTATGTTAGGCTATGTTCGTTTGTGATTTTACAGACGGCTTATAAATCATAAGCAAAACAAAAAATATTATTAGCGCATAATTAATTAAGTATTAACTATTATAAACTTAAAATAGATCTATTTAATTTTTTAGAGATATTTTCATATAGAAAGTTTTTATAAAAATATACCTTTTACGTTTTGTGAAACGTGCTAACGAAAATCAAAACATAAGTCAGTAATCAGAAACACATCCGTTACCTTAGCCATGTCTTGATGAACCACTTGTTGAGTTGAGAATATAGTTTATATGATGGTAAGTTTGGTTAACCTACTCACGTAAGTAGGAGATATTTCTGTGGTGATATGGCATGACATCTTATAGGCAAGCAGACAGGGAGCCAAGCAGCATGGGCTGGGCATGATGATGAGGTTTGTGCCACCCCTGTTTCCTAATGTGCCTGCCTGCCAGTAGTAGGTAACCCATGATTTCTGTGGGTTGCACCACATCTTGTTTTCCTCTCATCGCCTCAGCTGGCCCTCAAGAGTGGAGCATTTTTCTTAAGAAAAAAAAACCTGCGAACTAGACTCAGTATAATTCCTCATATTTACGGCTAATATTTTTTCAGTTATAGGTATCTATAGTGAGATGTTTATGAAGTCTCAAGATATGCCAGCTTGCTTATAAGGATAAGGTGTGCGACTGTACTTGTATATTCATATGAAGTATACACGCGTGTATATGACGTGTGTATATGTGTTTGTACTGTGTTTCAAAAAAATATAACCCTAACTTCATTATTATTTTCTTAGAAGAAACAGACCGGAGTAAAATGGCCCTGATTTTCCTTTCTACTGTAGTTTTTTCTGAAGTACTTTCTCCGTTTCAAAATTAAGCTATTTATATCACTCAGGTCTTATCCTAAAATAAAAGCTATTTCTTCATCTATTCTTTTATTCTTTATTTAATTTCTTCACCTACTTTCTCTTATTAACCAATTAGCACCTTTCTCCAATTATTTTAATATACATTCTTAACATCTATATTAAACTCTAAAAATACTTATATTTTAGGATGCCAAGAGTAAAAAATATTGAGAGAGATGGTCTTTGTGAGCATGCATCATGATTGCACATGTGCAGTGCAGGTGCAGGGCCCCAGTGTCATTTCCTGCACTTGTGCCATGTAACAACCTGCGGTACCCCCAGCGTCTTCCTTTGCTATGCTCTCTCTACTGTAAGAATTCTTTTTCTCTTTTGCAAATTCAGAAGAAACAGACAAGCTCTTCTTTCTTACCGTTGCCAGCACGGCTATTAAAGCAAGTCTTCTTTGACCACCACGCTGGCACTTGCCCTGCCATGCCATCCCATCCCATCCCATCCCCAACGTTTTTCTCCTCTCCCCTACATTACTGAATCAAACCGGCCGTCTAATCTAATAGACGAGAATATACAGAAACCGTACATGATATCAACGCCCAGGGGTGTTTGTACTGACTTATCCATTGGACGCGTATAAAATGAAAAATATTATTAACACATGATTAATTAAGTGTTAGTTATTAAAAATAGATCTATTTAATTTTTAAAGATATTTCTATATAGAAAATTTTTGTAAAAAACGTACTGTTACATGTTTTAGAAAATGTACTAACAGAAACCGAGATAGAAGCTAAAGCTGATTCAAACACCTTATGAAAAGTTAAGTATTAGAGTCTGACTTACTCCCTCCGTAAAAAAAAAAAAGATTTCTAAAATCTCAATGTAAAATTAATAAGTAAAAGAAAATACCAAAATATAGGTGAGGAATATTAAAGGAATAAAATTTCTTGATTTACGAATCGAGGATAGTTAAAAAAATAGAAGTTAATTTATTTTGGGATAAAATTTAAAATGTACAAGCTGGTTTTTTTTGGACTGAGGGAGTAAGACAGATGCTTCCATTTATTACGAATTATATTTTAGTGATAGATCAGTTTTTTAGATGTGGTTATTTACGTATCTTTATACAGGTGAATGTACATGCGTCAATGAGTTTATACCTGTCTTTGTAACGTGTTCTGAAAAGAAAACGCCTATTCGTAACCAGCTCAAAATTTTACCGTCGTTGTTCCTTGTCATAGGCGCATTTTTTGACCAGTCTATCTGCTGTTGCTTGTGCCGTTACTGCTCAATTCACCATAGGCCATTCGCGTAGATAGATACATGTACATGTGCTTGTTTGAACAGCAGAGCAGAGTACGCGTAGACTGTAGAGTGAGCTGTATTTGTAGCAGTAAACGTCGCTTAAAAGGCGGGAAAAAAAAAGCTACCGTTGCAGCCAACAACACTCAACTATATGCCGGCTTTGCCTCTCCTCTGTCTTCTTGTTGTTTAATCACTCAACAATAATCACCTCGTCTTTTCTTGCTTCATCCATCCCTCTGGCCTCTTCTCTTCTCCACCTGCCATTCTGATTACTTTACTCGTTGCATCTTTTTTTTTTTTGCAAACTCAATTAATCGCCATAGATTATTACTAGTCAGTTAACTAATGCAAGTTGCTAATAGCCGTTTTCTGATCGCCGGTTGGATTAAAGCGATGGAAGGTAAGATATGGATGGATTAAAGCGATGAAAGGAGTTGACCGGCGCAATTTCTGCACTAGACAACAAACTGATGTTTTGGAGTCATTCATGTCAGATTAACTAATCAAGATGCTCTAACCCAACCAGACCCTGCATGTTGTTTCTTTAGGAAGAATGATGAAACTTGAGCCGGCAAGATTCCTCTGCCTCAGGTTCAGTTCGGAATTATAGTTTAGAAACAAGCTCACTCAGGATCAGCAGCAGCAGCTGAGGCCAAATTCTCCTGTTTATCAATGCTCTGGCCAACAGTTTCAGATCATGTGATTATCTAAAACAAATAGTTTCAGATCATGTTCAGACTTCAGAGGGTAAGAAAAAAGAGTGTGATAATAATACAATTGATTAAGGACAATAACAACAAGCAGCACACACCTTGAGAACAAAAGTAGTACAACTGCTCTGATTCAAAAGGCCAGCCATGCTCAGATTGCTTTATCATGTCCTTTTGATTAATCAATCCAAACTAAGCTGATACTAGTACTACAAAGTCATCACCAACACGAGCAAAATAATAAACAAGAAAGAAAATTTAAAGGACAGAACATTCAAAGCGAGCACGCCAACTCTTTTTGAACGGCGAAAAAAGAAACAAAACAAATGGCAAAAAAAAATATATAAAGGTAATGGGAGATGAACTCATTCCTCCTCCAGCGTTTACCTGTCGCTGAAATTGGGGAGACCCTGCAAATCTCTCAAGATCAGGTTATGCAGATTTTCTTGTTCATACAAATTGTATTATATTCTTTCAGAAAACTTTCAGATAAACTGTTGAATTAGATTGTGGCAGTTTCAACTTTCAGGTGTGGAGTCAAGAACAAGTCATGTGAAAGCAAAGTGTCCATACAGCCTAGATTTGAAGTCACACAGGACACCTATCCTGAGCACTAACTGAAATCTGTTGTCACTTGATGCATACGATTTGTGTACCCATGACAGCCAACATTGGCTGGATAATGTAGACATATTGGTGGACATGACATCAGGCCACAAATTCCGAATCCCTACTCCTTCCTTTAGTGGTAAAGTTGGTGTAGAGCAGTAAACAACAACATGAGTATGTCCTAAGAATTCAGAGGTGCTGTAGAAAGAATTAACAAAGATGCAGCAAGTTAGTGCTGTAGAATTTACAGCTGCCAAGCCTGTAGCTAGACAGCATACCTTGATTTTTCTTTTTTACTGTTCTACTAACTTCAACTAGCTCATATTAATGCCTAGCAATCTTTTGCTGGGACTGCAAATATTAAAAAATAAATAAAATGGAATGTTTATTCTGTCCAAACTATAGTTGTAGGACAATTGTTCATAAAATTTTCCTGTGTGCAACATGGTTTTTCTTTTGGGGATATTGGAGGTTACAGAAAGGACTTTCTCATGATGGTAGCTTTCAGTGTGAACAATAAGAGAACTTACACATGACATCTTCTATCTAGAAGTGCAGGTGTCATGAAGAAAAAAGGACATAGCAACAAATCCATTTATTTGAGCCAACATAGATTATGTAAGCAGCAGTTAGCAGCCAGCCAGCCATCTCTCTGTAATCTAGATAAGAAAAGAGAAGAAAGAAAGAAACAAACAAACAATGAAAATTAAAGCTGAAGTGACAAGTGCACATAAAGTCTTTTAAATGTCTAGGCATGAAATTATGCGATCCTTTCGCATCTTCCAAATTCCAATCCGTCTCATCTACCCTTCCTCACATCATTTTCGTTTTTCCTATGTGCGATGCAAAGTCTACTTTCTTTTTTTTTTTGTGTGTGTTGTGGAGACTCAGAGACCACAGTTCTCACTGCAAATAAATAATTTTTTTCTTTTTTTTCACCACCGTTCAATTCTCTCTTTTTGACATAACAGCGACCTGCCTGTCGTGTTGCCATTTAAGAATATATATGTGATTTTCTTACTGGATTTTACCTACAATTTTTGTTCATTATGATCTGTAAATTTTTTTCATGTGGATTGGAAGATAGCCAGGGTTTTTGGATGCACTGGTCTTACTTAACATCAGAGTACACACTCCCAAGAACTGTAATAAAGTTCTTGCAAGATGCGTCTTCCAATTTCCATGTAATCGAAAAACCGTTTAGCTACCCATGCTCTTTTTTACCCGGGATGTCCTTCCACTCTCTCGATACCTCATGCCAAACCCTGTCAAATGGTACTTAATTTAATTTAGATTTGGTTGACCCTAAACATAAAAACAGCACCCTCCATTACCATCTAGTCAAATATGATGAAAAATCTTTAGTCAATTTAGACTAGACTTGAATTTGGACCCGGCGTACATAACTACATACAATTTAGTCAATACTCGGAATCCTTTTCATGAAAGTTTCAAAATTGTCCAATTCATGACGACATTTATGGAGGCTGCATCTGTTGGTCACATTCAGCTGGCAGGGTCTGGAAGTAGAACCCCTGGGGTCAGTGTTGATTTCTTGGCAACCCAAAGCCAAAGAAGGCCACAAGGTTAACTTCAAAGTCTCAAGTATAGTCTTCTAGTTCCATATGAACACCTGCCCTGTTTGTCATGCCTGTGGATGTGTGCATCCATGCATCTCTTTCTTTCTCACCTGATGCAAATGTTGCAACACCATCAAGATGTTGAGGCCTCGGAGGGCTCCAAATGATGGGGCATGCTGGAGAGAAATTAAAGGTGAAATTAAAGGACAAAAGTTGATGCTGATGAGCTTTATTCCAGTCATTGTTAAACAGCAACTGGCCGGCTAGGTATGCAGTTTGGTTTTCCATATTGGCAACTAGGTGAGCATCAAGCCATTTTGACCCAAAAAGGGTTCAAAGTGATCACACCCACATGTAAAAGAAGATAAGAGTTGTAGATTCTTACATTTTACTTTGGAGGTATAATTGGAGTGATCTTTTTTAAAAGTATGTCTTTGAAAAATGAGGGTGATGAAGTAGGCATGTGGCCTGAGAAACTACACATGTTTGGCTGCAAGAAGACCCTTTTTTATCTTCTGTGTGAGATTTTTTCCACATGAAGTGCAAACATGGATAGTGAATTAACCATCATTTTGAGGCCATGTTGGATGTTGCTTACAGGTAATACTGTAGCACCTGGGTTGGGCTAGCAAGAACAGGTGGTGAACATCAAATGATTGGCTTTGTGAAGCTGTCTGGATGGTGAGATTAAGATTAGCTCAAAGAGACAAACTTGTCTATTGTAGAGCGGATATGGATGTACCGATTACTGCCACTAAGGACAGGACAGCCATCATAGTGAGTTAATTTAGCAGAATAGCAGTAGTGCCAACTGATTTATTTGTGGATTTTTTATTTTTAAAAAAGATGAAAGTGAAAGGATGGAAGATGGAGAGAGGAGAACTGTCTGCTACCTGAAGCCTGATGATTACAGATGCTAAAATCTTGGGCCTTTTGGGCCATCCCAAAATGGCCAGCATTTTGATTCTTTCTTGTGGGTATACAAGCTTTAGGCCCGGCCCATTTCACCAGATAGCCCAAAACGCATAACCAGAAAATGGCTGGATCTCTGGCCTACTACCATTTTTTCTCTTGTAGTGTAAGGCTCCGGTCAGTGCGGTGAAAACTCCACTCGTTTTCCGTAAGCACGTTTTCTGAACTACTAAATGTTATGTTTTATAAAAATTTTATATCTAAAAGTTGCTTTAAAAATCATATTAATCTATTTTTATGTTTGCAATAGCTAATACTTAATTAATCATTCACTAATAAGATACCTTATTTTGCGTGATCATTTTCATCTTCTTCTTCCATCGCTCTCAAACTCACCCTAAATTGTGAAACAAGTAAGCTCGGCTGAGTACAAGGAGGAGGAGCAGAGCAGCTATCCATTATGCATATCACATGGTCAAAGAATTCATCCAACTAACCTTTGTAGCCTCCTGTGACATACCATTGCAAGAATATCATTGGAAAAGAGTTGCAGATACGTCTGAAAGTTTGATCAGAGAAACATGTATGTCATCACAATTCACAAACCCACATGCGTAAACAAGCATGTTTTGCAGATGTGGATACATATAATTAACAGAGGCAATTAAGTTTATGTAGGCCATATATATATATATATATATATATATATATATATATATATATATATATATATATAGACACACACAGAAGAAGCATGTAGATCGAGTTACCGAGAATAACTAGTGAATCGACTCAACATATCAACAAAATACTCCATAACTACTTAATAACTACACAAAATGATTATAGTACATCACGGGACAGGTACTTGAGTGTTTAAATCAATATTAAACATGTCCAAATTAAAGCAAGGAAGATCACTGAACACTTGAAGGTCATGCTAGTCGTCAGAACGCATGCATTTGGATTTGGATTTGAAGAAGACAGGCGGATTTTTCTGCAGTTCGTCATGTCAAGGGGGGTCGGAGAATTAAACCCCGACCCTCCGGCAGGACTAAATGGGAGAAAATCCCAGGGTCTTTTTTGAAAATTCTCCATCTCCTTGCTACTTCGCGCTCCAATGTGAGACTGTCTCCAACAACCGTTACCTAAATACGAGACCCATTCCGGTGAATGGGTCATGCACAGGAAATAGGTCACGGACCCAAAATCTTCGTTTTCCAACAGCGCACAGGCAAAAGAAGAGCCCCGAGCGGACAGTTTGTTTGGCGGGCGCGCGCTGAAAATTTCCGCGGGAGCGGCGACGGCGCAGGCCGGGGGGAGGCCGGCGGGGAGCGGCGGCGCAGGCAAGGGGCGTAGGCCGGCGGGAGCGGCGACGGCGCAGGCCGGGGGGAGGCCGGCGGGGAGCGGCGGCGCAGGCAAGGGGCGTAGGCCGGCGGGAGCGGCGACGGCGCAGGCCGGGGGGAGCGGCGACGAGCTCCTCCTCGACGCGCTCGGGCCCTTGCCCGGGTCCTCGCCCGCGCCCCCGGGCCCCTCGCCCGCGCCCCGCGTCCGCGCCCGAGCCCCACCTGAATCATACCGTCCGCTTTCATATCGAACCGTCCGACAACCCAGGATCGGACCGTCCGACTACCCAGAATCGGACCGTCCGTATATGGATCGGACCGTCCACTGCTATTCATTAATGTTTACCTGTCGCGGGCACGGGCACGGGGGCGCGGGCGCGGGAACGGGGGCACGGGCACGGGCGCGGGAACGGGGGCGCGGGCACGGGCACGGGCGAGGGGCGCCTATTTGGGGCTCCTGTCCGCCTAGGAGCTGGCCGGCCGGTGGCAGCCGAAGCGTGGAGCGGGCGAGCGGCAGCGGCTACGCCGCTGGGGCAAGGACGCGCCGTCGCGGGGCGGGCTGGCCAGGGCTCCGCGGCGGTTGGCACAACCGCGCGGTGGCGGCGAGCGGCGAGCCTGGAGGACGCGGTGGCGGGGCGGAGGGATCCATACCTGCGAAGCCTAGCTCGGTGCAGATCTTGCCGACGGTGACTCGCCAGGTGCGCTTTCCTCTTCTTTCCCCTCCCGCGAAACGGTTGTGCGGGCGCGGCAGAGATATGGGTCGAGGAGAGAGAGCGACGCAGATTTGGGTTCCCACTCCACACGGACGCAAAATGGGTCTTTGGTTTGCCTACTCCGTTGGACTGCGTTTTTGTCACCTAAACGAACTGTTCACGACGCATATTTAGGTTTGGGTGCCGTTGTTGGAGATAGTCTGAGCCGCACGCCGTTGATCTGACTGTTAGCGTTATTCAAATAGCCCCTTCAGTTTCAGTCGGATCGTAACGCGGTCCAGATTTACTAGAAAGTACACGTGGATTTGCCACATGCCGGTATATATGGGCTAGCTCAATTGGATCTAATGATCTATATAAATATAGTCCAGTCCAGCTGTTATTAAAAAAGGGGTAAGTGAGTATATGACAATATCAATGAGAATATAGATATGTATAATTGATTAAGCCTCAGACATTGTCCATATTTAAAGTTGGCTTTGCTACGTGTGTCATATTAGAGAATGGCCAAGATAAAATGATTATTAACTCCAACAATGCTGCCGGTGCAGCGAGGACAATCAGAAACAAAATACACGCGGCTATACATGACCACGAGCAATTATATGACCAAGCCATGTCCACAAGGATCGGGGAGAAGTGTGATATCCTTATTATCCGTATAAATTATCTTGGCTAATTATATCCAGTGACTGGTATAATCCTTCGCTGGATGGAGAACTTCATTTCCAGAAATGTTCTTCGGCTCATGTATCCTTTGGCTGTTTCAGAACATCTCAGTGAGAAAACAAAAGGCAGAATAAAAAGATAGAAAAACACTATACCAATTCCCAGGCCAAGCAGGCAAGCACAAATCTTTTCATACCTCGATATATTGTAGCAAGTTAGATGAAGTATGAGCGAGACCTGTACCCCAATACGACAGTGCATACTCTTCTATATTCTCTAACCTGAACAAAAGTGACACTGTATATAAACATGATTGTCCACGAACGTCATCTGAAGGCATCTGGAATTTTAGATAAACATTAGTTCAACAAAAGCGTACCTGTACAGATAATTTACCATGATACCTCCACTTTGTTGGACGCCCTTCTCTGATTGGTCGGCCATCCAGTTTATTCTCTCGATCATCTGCACAAAAGCAAAGTGCTATTTTGTAAGGCTAAGGCCACTTGTTTCAAAAGGATGTACTCTTACAGTTATATGTACTTCATGTCAATGCAATATGGGTTTCAACATGTACATTGCAGTTCTTGCTTCACAGATTTGGTATCTGCCTTTTTTTTAATGCATATGTTACATTTGGTTAGTTTGTTCTTCCTTTATCTCTGAACGAAATGGATTCTCCATGGTTGCTTCATATTTGATTCTTCAATGATAGTAGTGCAAAGAATATCAAGCAAAGAGATTGCTGCAAATTACATGGTTATTCTGCAAGAAAACACTGGGTTGCACAATGCGACCCAATGGAACTGGCAGACTATCTGCCACATTGAAATATTGAATGTTCACAAAAGGTTTAGCAAACTTCACCAAGTGCTCAATATAAGATAGTGAAACTTGATGGCAGAAGCTGCCAAAGATGACAGGCACCAAGAACCTTTGTTCAAAAAAAGGGGGGGAAAATTGCAAGTAACAACAATCAGCCTTAACAGAGGTTGAAAGCATTACTGTGCTCCAGATAGCACAAGACTTCTGTGTGAATGATATATCATCCCAGGCATCCACAGAAGCAAACTATGTCGATGAATTTTAAAAAAATAAAGCAAAGGTTGTGGATTTAATAGTTGTTGTATATTTTATTCAATTTCCAATTTCTTCTGTCAACATTGACAATACACCAACATATGCACAGTCAGCAACCTACATTTATCAAGCTAAAAAAAATAATGTGGATCGTAAAATTCCTGTCTCGGAACTCTCCATTGCATTTTATCAGATTATAAGATCAATCACGACACAGAATAAAGTAGCTACAAGTATTGACCAGCCTTGACCCTCATTTCAGCTACACATCAAAGTTCCCACCTCTAACCTTAACTACCTGCAGCTAAGCCAGATCCAAGTATACAATCAGAATTTTATAAAACATGCATCAACTAATGCCACACTCTACAACAGAGGAAGTTGAAAGTACTCTCCTAATGAGAGAAGTATAGACGATACTATGGAACGAGAGAACTAATCAACCTTCTGATGACCTGAGCTCTTGTAGTGCGGCAGTGACTTGCTCGCGCACAACACAAGCTCAATCCTCTTCAGACAAACCTCCAGCTCGAGTATCTGCTGCTGCCTCCACTTATCAACACTGGGCACCCCAGGGTTCACACCAGCAATGCCGAAACTAAGGCCAGCAGTATCAGCGCATCCAGAACCCCAAATCCCATGTTTAAGCCCATTCCTGGACCAGTCTGCCCAACCACAGCGACTGAGTTGATCAACCCCTTCAATAGCGGTGACAGAATGCTCCGGACAGCCTCCTCACTGGCACCACTGGCAGTCACTGGCGATGGCACAGGTTCCGACACCAGCGGCAGCTGTGCAATCTGCGGAATTGAGTTCTCCATAGCAGCAGCAACAACCTGCTCCTGATGAGCTCCATCGGTTAAATTCAGTGCAGGCGTGAAAGGCAATGCCGGGGCCTCCTGCTCTTGCGCCGTTCTCCGCCGGACGCGCCGCCCTCCCCTGCCCCTCGCCGTGGGCGTGGACCCGGGCGCAGGCGCGCTTCCGCCAAAACCATCCTCCATCGCACCGCGCGTCGTCGTGGCAGAGGCTGCCGCGGTGGCAGCTGCGGCGGCGGGGTTGATGGTGTCCTCGTCCGAGGCGTCGCCTCCGCAGCAAACCGTCGCGCTTGAGGGCGGGCGGCCAGATGTGGTGCGCGAGGTCGTAGATGGTGCCCTCGTGCGCGCTCTTGAAGGCGAAGGCCCAACCCTGGGCGGCCATGCGGGTGGCGCAGACGCGGTACTTCTTCTTGAGGCGGCGGAGCTTCTCTATGAGCTGGTTCTTGGTGAACTCGAAGGAGAGGCGTCAATGCATGAGACCTGTGGCCTCAGGACGATTAGATCCAACACCACACCAGTAAATAAAACTGAATCAACGAAACTGAAACAGATACAGGTAAAAAGAAACCGATGATGGTTAGGGGCTTAGGGCGCAAACCTGCGGGCGAGAGTGGTGAGCTCCGTTGGCGAGGAGGGCGACGGCGGCCGTGCTCTTGGGCGCTGCCGCTGCCTCCCGTCCATGGGCGCTGCTGCCGGCGACGCGAGGAGAAGCGAGAATTTTTGTTATTTTTATATTTATTTAATAAAATATTTACAAAACTATATTTTCATTTCAAAAATTTACAAAAAATATACTCACACCGCCCTCTGGTAAGGCGATTTTTATAAATCACCTTTTCAGAGAGCGATTTAATAACGTGGCTCCGCCATTTTACAGGCGGCCCCCCGACCACCCAAAAACCGCCCTCTGATAGGGCGGCAAAGGGCGTCTGTAAAAATCCGGCCGGTTTCTCGCCCGCGCCTGCGCCCTCGCCAGTGCCCTCGCCCGCGCCCACGCCCTCGCCCTCGCCAGTGCCCGCGCCCGCGCACCTCGTCCGTGCCCTCGCCCACACCGGATTTTTACAGGGGCCCCCTTGCCGCCCTCTCAGAGGACGGTTTTTGGGTGGCCGGGAGGCCGCCTGCAAAATGGCTGACGGCCGTGGAACGTCCGGTCAACGGCCGTCAGTCACGTCATTAAATCGCCCTCTAGATAAATCGCCCCTCCGAGAGGGCGGTGGGAGTATATTTTTGTAAATTTTTGAAATGAAAATGTAGTTTTGTAAATATTTTATTAAATAAATATAAAAATAAAAAAAATTCGAGAAGCGAAGCATCGGCATCCATTCGAGGCCCAAGAAATCCGCAGGCCCGTACAGCTCTGCAAACCGGCCCAACTATTGATTTTGTAGGCCCGCTTAGAAAGCCCAACTGGGCCCACAGTTAAAGACCATAAAACGAGCAGGGGAAGGAGATATATTTTATATGTAGAGAGAGAGGCGGTTTCTTCTAGAAGAAGCGGAAGGGAAGGCGAACCGGCCGCCGACATCGCCGGAGAGGACGCCGGCATCGTCCTTCACGTCGTCCGCGGCGGAGATCGGGCTTCCTCCACAAGGCCTGCCGCTCTCTCCCCTCCCCCTCCTCGTGCATAAACCCTCGTTTCCTTTATTTATTTATTTTTTTACTTGATACGCGTCTCTTATGTGTGTCTTGGTGTATAGTCCAAGGCCTAACCAAGAAACGGGCGCCCTGCGGTTGGTCGGGATCGGCCCGCGTTTGGTAGGGTTGGAATTTACACTGGATTTTGTTGTTAGATGTGCTAGTTAAGAACCCTAGATTGATATGGTTGATCAAGTGGGTTTATGAATTATGTCATGTAGATCAACGTGCCTCTACTAGTGTGGAAAGAAAGTAATCGACTTGGATGGGCGGTGATGATTTTTGAACAGAAATTTGGAAGCCCTGCATGAACGTACCTCAGATCTGCAATTTTCATTACCCAAAGGGATATATATATATATATATAGAGAGAGAGAGAGAGAGTACATGGGTTTAAAGAGTTCTGAGGTGGGAAGAGAAAATGGCCTTCCAGGCCGAAACCACATTCCTGTCTTTTCTGTCTATCCATTCCGCCCAGATTGTAGAATCTTCAATACACTTGTTCAGGATTGTAGCAAACTAGTAATAGAGGCATAATATGAAGAACATCCGGTTGTGTTTCAGCGGCAACCCTGCTGGCGGCTGTAGTTGAGCACTTGAGCTATATCTTGCACTACTGCAATGCTTGGAGTGATTCTGATCGCAGACCAGAAATGCCGCGCAAATGGGCAGCGTAGACAGATGTGCGTCGCTGTTTCTTCTTCCTGACAGAGATCGCACAGGGCTGATGTGACGATATTTTTCTTCAGAAGATTGTGCTTTGCGGGCAATCTCTCCTTCGCTAGGAGCCATGTAAAAAACTGAGCTTTCAGTGGACTACGCAAATTATTTCAGATCATTTTTCCTCATGATTTGAATATACTGAAGTATTTCACATAAAAGTTCAAAACCTTTAGCAGGCAAACGTTTCGAGAAAAAAAAACTAGCCCTTTTTGTCTATCACATTGTATTGCCCTGAACATAAAAATGCATCTTGTTGAATCGTGGTCTTCTTTTCCCTGTATAATGACAATTTAGATTTCTTCTGCACATATTTGGTAGCTGAAATTCTAGCAAGCTTTCAGTTTTTTGTTTCATTCTGTAGTCGGTTTGTCCTTCTAATTTGTGTTAATTATTATGTGTTGCAGGGACTCCGGCAATCCGCCATCATGCAAAGCCCCAGCAAGATCTCTGATGCCTCTGGCTCAACGCCCACTCACACATCTGTGCGCCAAGGTTGGGCAGAACTCCAAGAAGAACTGCTTCACTCCATTGTTGCTCTGTTGGGCTCCTTCATCGACATCGTCGCCTTTGCTGGCACCTGCCCTTCTTGGCGTGCTGCCTTCTCATCATACCCATCGAAATCTGCCTTTCGCACCTTACTCCCACCCCTCCTTGTACGACCCAATGTCTGTGTCAAAGCCCCTTGTCTCCCTTCTAGCAGCAATGGTCATCGCAAGCTACTACGCTCATGTCAGGTCATTGATCTAGCCAATCGAAACACCCTGCTTCGCTGCCAGATTCCTCGAGAAACTCTGCAGAAGATGCTTTTTGCAGGCTCTTCCCATGGTCA
Source organism: Oryza meyeriana var. granulata (assembly GCA_003991445.1). Classification (NCBI taxonomy): domain Eukaryota; kingdom Viridiplantae; phylum Streptophyta; class Magnoliopsida; order Poales; family Poaceae; genus Oryza; species Oryza meyeriana. Next base: position 136,545 of record RYFJ01000425.1, on the reverse strand, counting down.
ACTCATCTGCTGCCACCGTGGTTACTGTCTCGTCGTTGATGTATTCACCGGTGCTGAGGTTTCACCTCCACGTCTTCCGTTCAGCGAGGACACTGAGGAATTCTACTACTGTGGCACTCTGACAGCTCCTATCACGTCACCCAACTCACATCTCCTTATCAGCACTCGGTCCTCCCTGTTCGATTGGCCGGTTGGAAGTGACTCTTGGTCTGAGCTCAAGCTTCCTGTTAATCGGATCGATCAGATTGTGGAATTCAATGGTCAGCTCATCGCCGTGATTGAATACAGGCTGTACACTTTGCAGTTGGCTCCCAAGCTTCGTCTGAAGAAGGTAAAAACTCTGTGGTGGGATGACATGGATGAATGTCCATATTTAAGACCATGGCTAGTGGTTTGCGATGACATGCTTCTCATTGTTGACCATTACATAACTTTGTCATTTGGAGCACCAGTGAACTACAGACCATACCGCCTGGACATGTCAACCAAGCCTGCAAAATGGGTGGAGGTAAAGAAGCTGGAGAACTGGGCGCTCTTTATTGGGGGTGATGCAAGGAGCCCGCCATTTTCTTTCAAGAACCCGGAGCGCTGGGGAGGGAGTAGCAACTGCTTGTACTATGCTCACTACTCTCAGCCATGGAGCCTTCATGGGTTGGGTGATGATGCAGATGCTGTGTGGGATCCTACCACAGATGACAACCTTGTGTTCAAAAGAAACTGGTACAGTCAGCTGCAGGCCTTCTGGGTGTATCCAAGCATGTTCTATTCAGACGGAGACGGCCAGTGATTGGCGCAAAAGTGCTCTGCTCTTATTAGCTTCTTCTGAAACTTCCCCTTGTAATGTAGAGCAGAGGCATCTGCAACTTGGCTAGAGATCTAGGAGATGCTCATGGTGGTCTTAATAAGCTTAGCTTAACGCTTGCGGTCGTTTTGTAGTTCAGTTATTAGCTGCATTGTCTAGTCCGATATATACTTAACTCGCTGTTGCTTTTGTGCTGGAAGCCTGGAAATCTGGAACTCAGTACTGTTGAGGATTTTCACTGGTGATGTGGACAATGCTTCGTACTAGTTTGTGTGTCAGCCTTCGTTTTTCCTCGCTACACTTTGGCTTGTGATTTGGTGCTGCTCCAAATTTTCTTGCTGGACATCTAAATTTTCTTGCAGTATAGTTTGTTTGTGCTTCTGAATGGGAATGTGCACTCTTTCTCACATGGTAACTTGGATCTGGAATTTCAGAGTTAATCCACTTGCGATTTATCATTAGCGTGACAGAAAGAAGCGCAGTGTTCTAGTAGTGTGCTGACCAGTCTGGGCTTGTTTGCTTGCGCTTCTAGCTTGTGCTTATTATCTTTTTTTTTTAACACTCTTTCTAAAATGTTAAAATGAGATCTATTTTTTCAGTTTCTAATAGTTAATACTTAATTAATCACGCGTTAATGATGTTTCTTGTTTTATGTGCGACTTATGAGAAGGCCTAGCGCACGCGGGTTGGCTAATCCCGCGTGTGCCGTGGCCGTACGGAAGCCCCCTAATCTCTATCATTAAGCCTTAATCACTTCTAAGCACCATCATTAGTACTTAATAATTTTTAATTAGAAAATAATACATAAATAAACAGAGTAAAAAGTTTTAGATTTCAAGTTGAAAGTTTTGAAAATATAATTAAAAGCTTTAAATTTTAGGTTGAAAGTTTCAAATTTTGAGTAGATTTTTTAAAATTCTTAGTTGATAATTTTTAAATTTGAGTTGAAAGTTTCGAAAATTGAATTGAAAGTTTTAAAATTAAAGATGAAAGTTTTAAATTAGTGGTATAAAGTTTACATATTTTTTTAATATTATATTTTGTCAATATTTTATTGTTTTATTTTTTCATTGTGCATGTGGAGACAGGCCTGGGTGTGCCCAGAAGCTTTTCCGGCGACTTATAAGCCACACCAAAACACACGTCTAGCAGTTCAACAAATGGGCTAATCTAATTACTCTTATGGGCCATGATGACACTTACCAATCATACCAGACTATATTTTTGAGGTTGGATCAAGGGCTTTGGAGGATCTACAATGACCTTATCCAACCTTGCAGAGATAGGTTCATTCTCCCTCCTAAGATAGGTTTTTTTTTGTAAGAAAATAAAAATCTACATGAGCGAGGTAAGTTTGCAAATAATTTCACCTGCACACCTTAGGGACATCCAAGGTGTTAACAAAGTATCTTCTAAATGCTGCCTGGAGAATTGTCTCTAACCCAGATGACCGTCTCTTAAATTTTCAAATCTAAATATTCCACAACACCTCCTTTGGAAATTAGAAATGCTATAAACAAAACACCAAATATGCTTTCTGGGCTTCCATTCTCAAGACCAGGGGCATCCTTCATCAGTATGTAACTTGGCAACTTGCTGAAGGCTAAGGCTCTGTTTGGGAGAATTTCTTAGCTGTAGTTTCTCTTAGAATCTCTAGCTGATAGAAGTTCCTTCAGAATCCTACTAAGGATGAGACACTGAGAGAGGTGGTCGCTAGCTTAACATGCAATTCCTAGTTCTTACTCGCACTCCTGCTAGAATGGTAGCTCTACTTATAAAATCCAGAAAATAAATTAGAAGCCAAAATTTGAGAAACTCATCTTCTCCAAATTCTCACTAACCGGCTTTTTATTATCTTCTTCTCAGATATTAAGCTTCTTAAACAGGACTTAAGTATTCATTTGGAACCAACCTTGATGTACCATATCTGATATCCATCTGTATATTACGAATCTTGTGCCACGTGGCGCAGCCCGATTAATGGTCCTCGGGGAGCGTAGACGCACGGCCGGATGTGTACGTTAGCCAAACCGAACCCCACAAGTATGGTGGCTCACATCATATATGCAGGCTACATATAATAAATATTTCTGGTGCTGCTATAAAAACAAGAGAAAATTTCTTCGTATACCAAAAAACTTACACAATCTTCTATACACCTAAATTTACTCTATTCTCTTATACTCTCAAAATTTCGCTTCGATCTTCATGTCTTCCTTAGGTTTTCAATTCACTTGTTAGTTTTCTTTGAAATGTCCATTATGCCCTTGAGAATGAAGAATATGCTGAGCAAAAATTGAAGTGCTTAGTTGGCAGTGAGTTTGATACTAAGGACCAAAATATTGATGAGTGCACCATATGTGTGTTTAATGAGACAAAATAATCCGTGGAAAGCAAATTTAAAATAAATTCCAGAATATAAGTTTAATACATCGAACTTTTGCTATATCACTCAATAGATTTTTTTTTTGTGAAAATATACTAGGACAATGGATGGATCTAGAAAGGGTGGTCTGAAAAATACCAATAGGACAACTCATTGTCTCCAAAAATTTGATAAGGTATTTTGGCAGTAAACCAAAAGGACAGAAAATTGTGTGCATAGTCACAAACCAAACTTGCAGTACATTACTTAGAAAATTCTGCCATCGTTACAAAGTAGTGCAAGATACATTTTACATATATGAGAACTGCTTGCATAGTACATCATCACACAACATGCATAGAACTAAATTGAGATCTCAGCTAAATTAACAAGGCAAGTACTGTATGTCATCGTCACAATAGGAAGTATTCCTGGGCATTACAATACATCATCACAATTGACATAACAGTACAACATCACAATAGCATACAACCCTGGGCATTACAGCAGCAAAATATGTCAAATAAGCAAATCATTTCAGCACTTCCAGGACTTGAGAATAGCAAAATACAGCAGCAGTAACAATAGTACTTAGCTACTACATAAGCTAATTTGGCAGTACCAAAAGGAAACTGAATAAGCAAGGTACATCCAGAGTTTAGTCCATAAGCTTTCTTTTGATTCTAGTGCCCATTGCAGGGCTCTTCCTTTTGCTCCTTGTGCCCATAGCTGGGCTGTCAAGAGCAGCAGCAGATGGTGGCTTTCCTTTTATCTTGGAATTTTTTTTATTTTTATATTTATTTAATAAAATATTTACAAAACTACATTTTCATTTTAAAAATTTACAAAAATATACTCCCGCCGCCCTTTGGAAGGGCGATATCTCTGAAATCGCCCTCCCAGAGGGCGATATGATGACGTGGCTGGGCTATCAGCCATTTTGTAGGCGGCCCCCGACACATAAAAACCGCCCTCTGAGAGGGCGGCAAGGGAGCCGCCTGCAAAATGGCCGGCCCGTGGGTCGGCAAGGCGGCCCCCCGGCCACACAAAGACGAGAGGGCCCGGGCAAGGGCGCTGACCCCGGGCGAGTTCCCGGGAGAGGGCCCGGGCGAGGTCCCGGGCAGGCCGTGCGAGGGGCCAGGGCATGGTCGTAGGCCGGGCGAGGGGCCCGGGCGTGGGCGAAGGCCGGGAGCAGGGCCCGAGCGCGGGAGCAGTTCCCGGGGCGGGGCGCGGGCGCGGGAGCAGTTCAGCGGGTGCGGGACGTGGACTCGGACACGGTCCCGGGCGCCAACAATTGAGAGCACGGGCCGGCCATTTGCAAGCCGCACAAAAACCGCCCTCTGAGAGGGCGGCAAGGGGGCCGCATGTAAAATGGACAGCCCCCCGGCCGGATTTTTACAGGCGGCCCTCTTGCCGCCCCCTCAGAGGGCGGTTTTTATGTGGCCGGGGGGCCGCCTGCAAAATGGCTGACGGCCGTGGGCCGCCGGCCAACGGCCGTCAGCCACGTCATCATATCGCCCTCTGGGAGGGCGATTTCAGAGATATCGCCCTCCCAAAGGACGGCGGGAGTATATTTTTGTAAATTTTTGAAATGAAAATGTAGTTTTGTAAATATTTTATTAAATAAATATAAAAATAAAAAAAAATTCTTTTATCTTGCCCTTGGCCTTTGTAGGTGCAAGTGGGGGTGTTTGCTCTCCAAGGGTTGGCACTGCTACAACTTGCACGACAGGGGCCGGTCTCCACCGCCATAGCCGGGAGCTCAGGGGCCGGGGCCAGAAGCCGCCGCCACTGCTAGGACCTCAGGGCCAAGGGCCGGTTGCCGCCACCGCCTGGGGCTCGGGGACAAGAGATCGGGGGCTTGGCACGGGAGATCTAGAGAGCGGGGAGAGGAGCTACAAGTAGCCGCCGCCGCCAGGAGCAGGTGACCTCGCGCGCATGATACGGTAAGGAGACAGATGGGGATCGATGTGGCGAATTTTTTTATTTTTATATTTATTTAATAAAATATTTACAAAACTACATTTTCATTTCAAGAATTTACAAAAATATACTCCCACGGCCCTCTGGGAGGGCGATTTTTCTGAAATCGCCCTTCCAGAGGGCGATTTGATGACGTGGCTGACGGCCGTTGGCCGGGCGGCCGACGGCCATCAGCTATTTTGCAGACGGCCCCCCGGCTACCCAAAAAACGCCCTCTGAGAGGGCGGCAAGGGCGGGCGCGGGCGCGGGCAAGGGCACGGGGGCGAGGGCGAGGGCGGGCAGGGCACGGGGCGGGCGAGGGCACGGGCGACCCTTGCCGCCCTCTCAGAGGGCGGTTTTTGGTGGCCGGGGGGCCGCCTGCAAAATGGCTGACGGCCGTCGGCGCCCAGCAACGGCCGTCAGCCACGTCATCAAATCGCCCTCTGGAAGGGCGATTTCAAAAAAACGCCCTCCCAGAGGGCGGTGGGAGTATATTTTTGTAAATTTTTAAAATAAAAATATAGTTTTGTAAATATTTTATTAAATAAATATAAAATAAAAAAATTCTCGATGTGGCTGGTTACTAGAGATGTCCAAATGGGTCATGCCCCGTCGGGCCGGCCCGTGCACGGTGCTACAGTAACCGTGGGCCGTGCCGTACCTGGGCCGACGGTGTGGCATGGCGGGCCGGCACTGCACAGCCCGTGGACTGTAGCGGGCCGGCACGGCATGGCACGGGGCACGGGCACGGGGAGGCGTGCACGGGAGACGGCGGCGGAGGGGGCGGAGGAGGCCGAGGCGGCGGGATGAGGCGGAGGTGCTGGGAGGAGGCTGAGGAGGCCGAGGCGGCGAGAGGAGGCGGAGGAGCCGAGGAGGCCGAGGCGGCGGCAGGCGGCGGAGGGGGCGGCGGCAGGCGGCGGAGGCCGGGGACGCCGGACGCGCGGCGGCAGGCGTCGGCGGACCAGGCCAGCCCGGCACGATGGGCCGCCGACGGGCGTGCTGTGCCCCCCGGCCCAGGCATGGCACGGCCCGCTACAGGAACCGTGCCTACACGGGTCGTGCCGTAGCGGGCCGTGCCGGCCCGGTCCGCCCGTTTGGCCACCTATAATTGGGGGAGATTAGTTGTGGTAAATTGGGGATTGGGCTACTAGGGAGCTACTAGTTCCTATGTGTTTGGGAGGGCCTTTCCTGCAACTCGAGATGTCGTCGGTGGGGAGGTATATATGTCCAAACGAACGGACCGGGCTGGCACGGGCCATTTAGGCACAGGTCCTGTAGCGGGCCATGCGTACCGACCCGCGTGCCTCCCCCGGCCCAAGCACGGGTGTGTCGCGCCAGCATGGTCCGTCGGCAGCCCACCATGTTCGGGCCGGTTCGGTCCGTTCCCGGTCGGCCCCTCCTGCCTGTCGGCCTGCGAGCCCTGCGCCTCGGCGGCAGCAGCCTGCTCCCCATTTCCCGCCTGCACCGTCTAAACAGGCGCGCGCGGCGTGGGCCATTGGGTGGTGGGCTCCACCAGCGATGGCGTCGATGGTTAAAAAAAAGGAAAAAACAACATTGAAGTGACTTAGAAAAAGAAAATTTGGGGAAAAAAAGAAAAAATGACTTAAAATTTGTAAAAATTAGAGGACTGCTAAAAAAATATGGAAAAAAGGCATAAAATTATTTGAGATAAGTAAAAAAATATGAGGGTATTGTTTGATGATATTGGAGAAGGAAATTTTCATATTTTTTAAACAAGCAAAATAGCAACACATATATAGTTATGTAATTTAATTTCTGCATAGATACAATGACCGAACTCCGCCTATGTTGTCCCAACTATAAAGCGGTTCTCCGCCTATGTTGTCTCAACATAGCAGGTCCCAAGCCCTGGTAAAGGAGGAGGGGAGGGCCCCCTGTCCCTAAAAGGTTGTGTTAGGCTTGGCGAGCCAACGTAAAACCTATCCAATCAGATGGAGATGAAACCCAAAAGAAAACCGTTGGGGCGTAACCCTCTTAGCGACGCGCCATACCGGAACCCGGGTATGGTGTTAAATGGGCAAGGGCCGGGTCGTCACCCCCGTGACGCGCCGTGTTGTGATTTGGGTACGGTGTTAAGTGAGCAAGGATCGGATCGTCGCTTCCTTAGTGGCGCGCTACATCGGCGCCCGGATGTAGTGATAAATGAGCAAGGGTCTTCACATCTGACTCGACGGGTGCGAAGGGTAAGGAAGCTAGTCGAGCCAACTAGGATTCGTTTAGGTAGTTGGAATGTAGGGTCTCTTACGGGTAAGTTGAGAGAGTTAGTTGATACAGCGTTTAGGAGGCGTGTTAATATCTTATGCGTTCAAGAGACTAAATGGAAGGGTCAGAAAGCGAAGGAGGTAGATAATACTGGCTTCAAGCTTTGGTACACAGGGACAACTGCAAATAGAAATGGGGTAGGAGTTCTGATTGACAAGAGCTTCAAGAACGGTGTGGTGGATGTGAGAAGACAAGGAGATAGGATCATCTTAGTCAAGCTGGTCATTGGCGACATGGTCTTGAATGTAATTAGTGCGTATGCACCCCAAGTAGGCTACAATGAGAGTGATAAGAGACAGTTCTGGGAAGACTTAGATGGTATGGTTAGAGCTATACCTAGTACCGAGAAGCTTTTCATAGGTGGAGATCTCAACGGCCATGTAGGTGCAACAAATGCAGGCTTTGAGGCGGCACACGGAGGTTTTGGGTACGGTAGTAGGAATCAGGAGGGAGAGGAAGTCTTAGACTTTGCTATAGCTTTTGACCTGATGGTAGCCAACACTTTCTTTAGGAAGAGACAATCCCACTTAGTAACTTTTAGTAGTGGCCAACACTCTAGCCAGATTGACTTTGTCCTCACAAGAAGAGAGGATAAACAAGCATGTCTGGATTGTAAGGTAATACCTGGAGAGTGTGTGGTTTCTCAACATAAGCTTTTAGTGGCTGACTTGCGCTTCCAGGTGCGCGTTCGTAGGGACAAACAAGCTAAGACTGCAAAAACGAAGTGGTGGAAATTGAAAGGAGAGTCGGCAGAGGTTTTTAAGAAAAGGGTTATCGAAGAGGGCCCTTGGGATGGAGAAGACGACGCAAACAACATGTGGAAGAAGATGGCAACCTGCATCCGGGAGGTGGCTTCAGAGGTGTTTGGAGTGACTAAAGGGAGTGGATGCGAACCTAGAGATACTTGGTGGTGGAATGAGGGCGTCCAAAAGGCTATTAAGGAGAAGAAAGAATGCTATAGGCGTTTATACCATGATAGGAGTGCGGACAATATAGAGAAGTATAAGATGGCAAAGAAGGCAGCAAAGCGTGCTGTGAGTGAGGCAAAAGGGCGGGCTTACGAAGGTCTATACCAACGATTGGGTACAAAGACAGGAGAAAAGGACATCTATAGGATGGCTAGGGTTCGCGAAAGGAAGACGAGGGACCTCAACCAAGTTAAGTGCATTAAGGACGAGAGGGAGCAGCTTTTGGTAAAGGAGGATGAGATTAAACACAGATGGCAAGAGTATTTTGACAAGTTGTTCAATGGTGAGAACGGGAACACAACCGTTCAGTTAGATGACTCTTTGGATGACACCAATAGGCGCTTTGTGCGGAGGATCCAAGAATCAGAAGTCAGAGAGGCATTGAAAAGGATGAAAGGGGGTAAGGCAATGGGCCCTGATGGTATCCCAATCGAGGTGTGGAGATGCCTAGGGGATATAGCTATAGTATGGCTAACCGAGTTGTTCAACAATATTTTTCGGTCAAACAAGATGCCTGATGACTGGAGGAGGAGTATATTGGTACCGATCTATAAGAATAAGGGAGACATTCAAAGTTGCACTAACTATCGAGGAATTAAGTTGATGAGCCATACGATGAAGCTATGGGAGCGAGTAATCGAGCATCGCCTAAGAGGAGTGACGCGGGTCTCTATGAACCAATTTGGTTTCATGCCCGGAAGGTCAACCATAGAAGCAATTTTCTTATTAAGACACGTTATGGAGTGGTATAGGGAGCAGAAGAAGGACCTACACATGGTTTTTATTGATTTGGAGAAGGCCTACGACAAGATACCAAGGAATGTTATGTGGTGGGCATTGGACAAACATAAAGTTCCAACAAAGTACGTTTCCCTCATTAAGGACATGTACAACAATGTTGTGACTAGTGTTCGAACAAGTGATGGTGACACATGTGACTTCCCGATCAAGATAGGACTACATCAAGGGTCAGCTTTGAGCCCTTATCTATTTGCCTTGGTGATGGATGAAGTCACAAGGGACATACAAGGGAATGTCCCTTGGTGTATGCTTTTCGCGGACGATGTAGTATTAGTTGATGAAAGCCGAGCGGGAGTAAATAGGAAACTAGAGTTGTGGCGGCAGACTCTAGAGTCCAAAGGTTTTAGACTCAGCAGAACTAAAACCGAATATATGGCATGTGACTTCGGCACTGCTAGACATGAGGAGAGGGATGTTAGTTTGGATGGTCAAATAGTACCCAAGAAGGATACCTTTCGATATTTGGGATCAATGCTACAGAGAGATGGAGATATCGATGAAGATGTTAGCCATAGAATCAAAGCGGGGTGGATGAAGTGGCGTCAAGCATCGGGTATTCTCTGTGACAAGAGGGTACCACAGAAGCTAAAAGACAAGTTCTATAGAACGGCGATTAGACCGGCAATGTTGTATGGTGCAGAATGTTGGCCTACAAAAAGACGACATGTTCAGCAGTTGAGTGTTGCGGAAATGCGTATGCTACATTGGATTTGTGGTCATACAAGAATGGATCGAGTCCGGAACGATGATATACGTGATAGGCTAGGGGTAGCACCAATTGAAGAGAAGCTTGTCCAACGCCGGTTGAGATGGTTTGGACATGTCCAGCGGAGACCTCCAGAGGCACCAGTGCATAGTGGAATCTTAAGGCGCGACAATGATGTTAGGAGAGGCAGGGGAAGACCAAAATTGACATGGGAGGAGGCAATAAAAAGGGACTTGAAAGGATGGAATATACCCAAGGATTTGTCTTTGAATAGGTCTGCTTGGAAAGCAGCCATTTACGTGCCTGAATCTTGTTTTGCGGCTCCTGTTGGGTTTTAACTCTAGCCTACCCCAATTTGCTTGGGACTGAAAGGCTTTGTTGTTGTTGTTGTTGTTGTATAGATACAATGACCGGGGCCGAGGCGGGGCAATGGTTCGATCGGGAGGGGGCAACGATCCGATCGAGGGATTCAGACGGTCCGATCCCTAGGCGGACGGTCTGATCTGTGGCAACGGTCTATCCGATCAACTGTCCAATCCGGCGGGCAATGGTCTGATCCGGGGGATTCGGACGATCTGATCCCTGTGCGGACGGTCCGTTCCGGGGGGCAACGGTCCGATCGGGGGATTCGGACGGTCCGATCCCAAGGCGGACGGTCCGATCTGGGGCAACAGTCAGTCCGATCAACGGTCCGATCCGAGGGCAACGGTCCGATTGAGGGGATTCGAACCGTCCGATCCTTGGGCGGACGGTCCATTCTCGGGGGCCTAGGCTGGGCAACGGTCCAATTGGGAGGGGGCAACGGTCAGATCGGTGGCATTCGGACAGTCCGATCCCTAGGCGGACGGTCCGATCTGGGGCAACGGTCGGTCCGATCAACGGTCCGATTCGGGGGCAATGGTCCGATCGTGTGCATTCGGACGGTCCAATCCCTAGGCGGATGGCCCGATCTAGGGCAATGGTCAGTCCGATCAACGGTCCGATTCGGGGGGCAACGGACATCTTCCCAGGCAAATGGGCAGCTGTAGTGGCAACGTAGATCCGGCAGCTGCAGCGGTGCAAGGAGAGAAAGAAATCAGAGAGGAGGAAGGAGACACCACTACTACTGCACCACTGCCGTGGTCGAGCAGGCCATGACATCACACGACGTGGGGCAACCCCAAGCCCGACCCGGCATGAGATGGCACCAGAGGAGCTCAGGACTGCTCAACAACGTCAAGCCATGCCCGGATCTGCCCATAGCTACCGCGCTCTACGACACCTTGCCCCAAACCCGCCTGCCGCTGCCAGGCTTGAGGTAGCCATTCCTGAATCTACCCATTGCCGCAACGCTCGAGGTAGCACAACCCGAATCTGGGAAGGAGGAAGATGAGGTGGTGCAGCGCTGGGCATTGGTGGCGGCTGCTGAGGTCGCCAGAGCGGAGGAGTTGGTCCATCAGATGAGAAAGGAAGGGGAGGAGGCAACGGAGTGGGTGGGGAAGGGGTTTTGAGTTTTGACCATGATGACCGGGAGGTAAACTAGTCCTTTTTCAACACTTAACGAACGGCTGTTGACGTGAAACTGACGGCAATGGCATTTCTTAGACAAAATGGCTTGTACAATGGCATTTTCTGGAACTTGCCCTCGTCGATGGCAAAACATGGAATCTAGTACTTGTTGATGGCATTTCTTAGAATTTCTCTAACATTAACAATGCTCCTAATTTGTAGTTGTTGTCAAAATAATGGGTATATCAGTTGCCTCATGGCCCCATGGTTTAGTAGTATCGTAATTCCAAATCTAGTGTCACCACACCTTTTCAATCACAGTATTTGCCCAGGGGGTCAGTAGGTACAACTAAAAAATGTCTTTCCCATGAAATATACACCTACCAGTCAAATAGATGCCAACACAAGAAGCTCTAACATTATCTGTTAGAGCATGAAATGAGTTCACATTGCTATTAAGGGCTACCTACTAGGTTTTGTGGAATGTAATTGATAAGGCATTCATCTACTAGGTCCGATCCGGGGGCAACGGTCCGATCTGATGCATTCGGACGGTCCGATCTGGGGCAACGGTCAGTCTGACCAACGGTCCGATCCGGAGGCAACGGTCCGATCGGGGGATTCGGACGGTCCGATCCCTGTGCAGATGGTCCGTTCAATTTGGCAACGGTTCGATCGGGAGGGGGCAACGGTCCGATCGTGGGGATTCAGACTGTCCGATCTCGAGGCGGACGGTTCGATCTTTTGCGACGGTCAGTCCGATCAACGGTACGATCCAGGGGGCAACGGTCCGATCGAGGAGATTCGGACCGTCCGATCATTGGGTGGACGGTCCGATCTGTGAGGCCGGGTGGGGCAATGGTCCGATCAGGAGGGGGCAACGGTCCGATCGGGTGGATTCGGACGGTCCGATCCCTGGGCGGACGGTCCGTTCCTGTGGGGCAACGGTCTGATCGGGAGAGGGCAACGGTCCGATCGGGGGGATTCGGACGGTCCGATCTGGAGCAACGGTCAGTCCGATCTGGAGGGCGGCAAGGGGGCTGCCTACAAAATGGCCGGCCTCGGGCCGGCGTTTTTTTATTTCAAAACTATATTTACAAAAAAATTTACAAAACTATATTTTCGTTTCAAAAATTTACAAAAATATACTCCCAACGCCCTCTGGGAGGGCATTTTTTCAAAAAGCCCTTCCAGAGGGCGATTTAATGATGTGGCAGATGGCCGTCGCCCGCCTGGCCGACGGCCGCCTGCACTTCTACGGGCGGCCCCCTGGCTAGAAAAAAACCGCCTCTAAAAGGGCGGCAAGTGGGCCGCCTGCAAAAACGCCGGCGCGGGGCTGCCACTTTTGTTACTTTAGGTGAAGGAATTTTATTTTATTACTTTTAGTTTGGGAGTTATGAATTTTACAAGTTCTATATACATAATACGGTATTTATACCGTATTTAAATTTTAGAGATATTCTATGAGATGTTTTACTAAGAGTAGGTTTTAGATAGTGAATGGGTATTGGTTTTAGATGATCTTTGGTAAAGAAATTTCTATTTTTTTTCTATTTTGTAACACAGAGATATAGATTTTCGATGTCATATATAGGAAATACGGGATTTGTACCTTATGTAATTTTTCATATATACTTCATGGGGTATTCTTGCCAATTTATTATTTACAGTATTAGAGAGTAAAATTTTAGATGAAATATGATGGGGGAAGTTCTAATTTAGCATTTAGTATTTGAGACATATATTATTTGGAAGCCTTATACGTGAATATATCTGGTTACAAAATAATATTAAATGTCCAATTTACTTTAAAGTGTGTGGAACCTACGCAGTGGTTTGGTACTGGTCCTTGATGAGTTTTGGTGAAGAAGTTTCTATTTTATCAACTTCTAATTTGGAGATATTAATTTTATACGTTTTAAGCTTCTATACGGTATCTATTTAATATACATGTGGTTTAGGCTAAGCTTTTTTATGAAACCTAACTTTATGTATACATATATATCTAAAGAAAGTACAATTTGATTTCCCTGCCATTTGGTGTATTTTATTTGGGGTTAAAAATAGAATTTTTATGATTTTTTGGAATTATTTTTCCCTTTTATCCTATGCAAAATATTTATCCTTTGCATAAATCATAAATGTATTTTAGATACTAATTTTAGTTAATCCTCTATTTTTTGATTTAAAGAACAAAACATTTTAAAGCTAACAAAATTGATTTCATCATTTTTGAAGCTCAAATGAATTTTCTATACATTTTAGAAGCTAATACATTTTATGTACTAATTTAAGTATTTATTTATGCTCTAATTTATAAAAGTGTCTTTAGTATAAATTTAACCAGGTTTTAGTTTTCTATAGAAAGTTCAACATTTTATGAATTTCAAATCTTAATTTACCCAAAATTGAGGTTTATATAGTGGTTAAAATCTTAAAGTGTTTATGCACTTATATGTATTAAAATATTTTTGAGGCATTTTAATTACTAGTTCTCCCAGATTTTATTCTACAGAATGAAAGTACATAATTTTGTGATTCCAACAAATTTTGTTTCACCAAATTTGGAGTTAAAATGAATTAGTTATGGATTTTTGAAGTTTGCACAATTTTTAGTGGAATAAATATTGTCAGTTAACATTTTCTTTCATTTTTCCGGATTTTAATTAGTTGGGTCCACCGGTCAGTGAGAGGCAATATGCAAAAAGGCCCTCGGAGTTTCTAGAAATAGAACCCGCGGTCCTCGGCCATGTGTGAGTTGAGGTTTTCCTTAAGAGTCCTTTGGTTTCTGATTATTGACGTAAAGGTCCTCGGGTCCACATGTCATAGAGTGAAAACTTTACTAACCAACCTAACATCTTTTGATTTCGTTACAATTTAGTCCTTGTCCGCTACTCCCTACTGACGAGTGGGCCCAGCGCGTCAGCGAGACAGAGCAGAGGAGAGCGAGGCAGAGTAGCGCCAGCGAGCTCCTCGGTGACGGTGACGGCGAACGGCGGCTCGGCTCGGGTAGCAACCAAAAGGAGAAAGGCAGAGGAGACTACGTCGATGCTGTGGGTGGCAGTCTCGTTGCCGACGGTGGCTTGAGCTAGGCACAGTGGTGGCGGACGGTCCAATCCCTAGACGGACGATCCGATCAGGGGCAACGCTCAGTCCAATCAACGGTCCGATCTGGGGGACAACGGTCCGATCGAGGGGATTCAGACCGTCCGATCCGTGGGTAGACGGTCCGATCTCGAGGGCCTGGGCTGGGCAACGGTCCAATTGGGAGGGGGCAATGGTCCGATCGGGGGTATTCGGACGGTCCGATCCCTGGGCGGATGGTCCGATCTAGGGCAACGGTCAGTCCAATCAATGGTCCGATCCGGGGGGCAACGGTCCGATCGGGGGATTCGGACGGTCCGATCCCTAGGCGGACGGTCTGATCTTTTGCAACGGTCTGTCCGATCCGGGGGGCAACAGTCAGATCCAGGTGATTCGGACAGTCCGATCCCTGTGGCGGACGGTCCGTTCCAGGGGCAACGGTCCCGATCGGGAGGGGCAACGGTCCGATCGGGGGGATTCGGACGGTCCGATCCCAAGGCGGACTATCCGATCTGTGGCAACGGTCAATCCGATCTGGGGGGCGACAACGGTCCGATCCTAGGGCAATGGTCTGATCGGGTGGATTTAGATGGTCCGATCCCTAGGCGAACGGTCCGTTCCTGGGGGGCAACGGTCCGATCGGGAGGGGGCAACGATCCGAGTCGAGGGGATTCGGACGGTCTGATCTGGGGCAACGGTCAGTCCGATCTGGAGGGCGGCAAGGGGGCCGCCTACAAAATGGTAGGCCCTGGGCCGGCCATTTTGTAGGTGGCCCCTTAGAAAAACGCCGCCCTCTAGGTGGACGACAAGGGGGCCGCCTACAAATGCGGCGGCCCCGCGGTGAGGTTTTTGCAGACGGCCCCCTTGCCACCCTCCTAGAGGGCGACGTTTCTCTGGCCAGGGCGCCACCTGCAAAAGTGCAGAGGGTGATTGGCTGGATAACCGATGGCCGTCTGCCACGTCATAAAATCACCCTTTGGGAGGCTTTTTTTATAAAAACAAAAATATTTCTGTAAATATTTAAAACGAAAATATAGTTTTGTAAATATTTTTTAAAATAAATATATAAATAAAAAATTCGCGTACATAGGGTCAGTCTCTGAAACATGTTGGTGCTCACGCAGCGTGCGCAACGGTTCACGTATTAGGGAGTCCCGAAAGATAACACACATGATCCATGTCATATGTATTAACCATCATGCTACGTCATAAAGAACATCCAGCTTGCGTTCTCACACATACATAACATATTTTATTTTTAAATACACATCATCAAATTCAGGTTTCAGATTCAAAGAGAGATGACAAGCAAGCGCCGTATCTGCGTATGCAACTTGCCTGACCTGCCTCTTCCACTGGACCTCGTCTTTCAAAGAGCTTTGCCTATAAATTTATATATGATCATAACTGATTTGAAGTCCCTATCCACGTGTGCAATAATTAGTCTTGGCCAGATGAACCATACTTTAGATACTTGTACTATATGAATATCAACCAGAAATGCTAGCCCCAGATCTTATCATTCCAGTGCACCCAACAACAAATTAAGGTGCATAAACTGATACACATGCATCTTGGAAGAAATCTCCATGGCCGCCGTCTTAGGAACTGATGGAGTATCAGCTTCAGTTTCTTCAGCTCAGCCGAAACAAATCTGGAAATCAAACATTTGGGGACATAATGCTAGCTACAAATCTACGCACCCACGTTAAGGTACACAAACATCTCCGAAGAAATCTCGAAAGCTACTGTGTTGGGAACAGAAGTCACAAATTCAGCTTCTTTAGCAATTTGTACTGTGTCTAACAGCTTTTTGGTCTTTCATTGTGGTATAATTGGCCAACCCATTGGAATCTGTGTACCGGTTTTGGTTGAAACAGATTATTCACCGGCTCATTGCTACGGATTATCTACTTGATTATATGTATAAATTAAATATTTTTAGAAATAAACATAACAAATACTCCCTCCTTAAAATATTTGCATTGAAAAGTATTTGTGAAAATGGCAGATTATTATCATTGTAGCGTGAAACAAAGTTAACAACACACAAAAAAAACTGAAGAAATTCAATAGTACCTTCCATAGATTGCTCATGCTACAGGTGGACTCCAGACTGATATCATGTTGGGTGGTGATATTGTACCCACCAGGTGGCCTCTGAAGCACCAAAATTAATACAAATCATCAATGGAGTATAACGCATAATATCTATCTCACATAAAAGAGTAACCTGGTGATCACCCTTGGAGCATCCATGCAAGCATGGAAAATAGGACCATTTCGACTGCATGAATTCACAAAAAACTAAGCAGCGGCATGGTAGAGCATCTACCTGCAGTCCTTCCTATTATTCTCTACAAATAAGATTGCATGGATCAGCTCTTTCAGCATCACGTTCTTCAGATCAGCATTTGAGCGATAGCTCTGTTGGTGCTGCACCGAAGGCCGCACCTGCGCCCGTGCCTACGCTCACGTTCGGGCCCTCGTCCGCGCCCTTCGCGTCCGCACCCGCGCCCCTTGCCCGGGCCCTTGTCCGCGCCCGGGACCTCGCCCGGCGCCCGCGTTAGCGCCCGGGCCCTCGCGCCCGGGAACTCGCCCGCCCCCCGGGAACTCGCCCGGGCCCTCGCGCCCGAGAACTTGCCCGCGCCCGCGGCTGCGTAGCGAGAAGTAGAGGAAAATCGGAGAGCACGAACACAAGAAGTTTTTGCCAGGCGACAAACGCCTCTGTTTTCTATTGAACTTGCAACCCGCAACTAATTCGCTCGATTACAACACAATTTATAGGCGCGGGCACTGACCAACAGCCTCCTGCTACCTTCGCGTGCACGCACGCACGATCCCCTCGTGACTCGTCCTCCTCTCGTCGTGAGCCACTCGTTCCTCCGTGAGAACCGGACGTCGTCCGAGCTTGCCGCTATACGTGGTCAGCACGCCCCTGCAGCTATCCTGCCCACACACACGCACGCAATCGACAAACAGAACAACGCACGCATACGTCTCGATCGGGAACGCACTACGGTCGGGATTATTGCTAACAAACTCCCCCTAATCACGACATGGTGCGTTTCGCCATCACAGCAGCGTCGGCTCGTCGTCGGCGTCGATGAGCAGCGCCTTCTCCTTCCTCGGCTCCCGGCAATTCCTGGCGAGGTGGCCACAAACGCCGCAGTTGAAGCACCTCCCTCGGTTGCGGCGCTCCGAACGCCCGTTGGTCCCCGAGCACGTGCTACTGCCGCCGTCGTCGTCGATGTAGCTGCCACTGCCCTTTTCGCCGCCGCCTCCGCGCCGCGCATTTCCGCCGCGCCTCGCTTCGCCGCCGTGCTCCTTGCCGTTGCACCGGCGAGCTTCCCACTACTCCTCAGTAAGCAGCAGACGCCCAGCACCCCCCGTCTCCTCATCGATGTCGTTAGACTCCTCCGCCACGTGCAGCCATCCGACGAGCTCCTCCACGGACATGGTGTTGAGGTCCAGAAGCATCTCGATCGCCACCGCGACCTGCTTCATCTTCTTCGGGACCACACGCAGGATCTTCTTCACCACCCGGCTGTCCTCCATCGCCTCGCCAAGCTCGCGCAGGCTGGCGACAAGCCTGTTGATGCGCATCACGAAGTCGTCGACGGACTCCCCGTCGTGGAACGCGATGTTCTCGAACTCCTTCAAGAGACGTTGCACGTTCGTGGACTTCACGCGATCATCGCCGACCCTCATCTTCCTCACCGCCTCCCACGCTTCTTTCGCCGACTTCTTCATGGCGAGCCCGGCCTTCATCTCCGACGGCACCGCGCGCAAGATGGCGGCCAGCGCTCGCCGATCCTTGGCGCGCTCGGCGCTAACGGCCTCCACTGCATCCCAAAGCTCCAACACCTCTAGGCTCACATGCATGACCAATGACCACTCATGATAGTTGGTCTTGGTCAGCAGCGGCAGCTCAACTGTGCCGGTGTTGGGGACGACGCGCTCCGCCGTGACGCCGGGCTTCTGCGGGGTGCCGGACATCTTCGTTCCTTGCTCTTGGCTGTCGTCACCGCCGCTACCATTGCCGCTGCCACAGCGGCTCGGCGGCGTGTACACTCCTTCACTTGACATGGCAGCAAGAACTCAACCTGGCTCTGATACCAATTGTTGGTGCCGCACCGAAGGCCGCGCCTGCGCCCGTGCCTGCGCCCGCGTTCGGGCCCTCGTCCGCGCCCTTCGCGTCCGCGCCCGCGCCCCTTGCCCGGGCCCTCGTCCGCGCCCAGGACCTCGCCCGGCGCTCGCGTTAGCGCCCGGGCCCTCGCGCCCGGGAACTCGCCCGCCCCCCGGGAACTCGCCCGGGCCCTCGCGCCCGAGAACTTGCCCGCGCCCGCGGCTGCGTAGCGAGAAATAGAGGGAAATAGGAGAGCACGAACGCAAGAAGTTTTTGCCAGGCGACGAACGCCTCTGTTTTCTATTGAACTTGCAACCCGCAACTAATTCGCTCGATTACAACACAATTTATAG
Organism: Oryza meyeriana var. granulata; assembly: GCA_003991445.1. Lineage (NCBI taxonomy): Eukaryota > Viridiplantae > Streptophyta > Magnoliopsida > Poales > Poaceae > Oryza > Oryza meyeriana. The sequence goes on along the minus strand of RYFJ01000425.1, from coordinate 117,604 downwards.
GCGCGGGCACTGACCAACAGCCTATTGCTACCTTCACGCGCACGCACGCACGATCCCCTCGTGATTCGTCCTCCTCTCGTCGTGAGCCACTCGCTCCTTCGTGAGAACCGGACGTCGTCCGAGCTTGCCGCTAGACGTGGTCAGCACGCCCCTGCAGCTATCCTGCCCACACACACGCACGCAATCGACAAACAGAACAACGCACGCATACGTCTCGACCGGGAACGCACCACGGTCGGGATTATTGCTAACAAGCTCAACTCTAGCTCCTAGAGTGTTATGGTATTACTCTGTCCTACGAAGGTACAAGACCCAAATAAACTGCATGGGCAATTAAAATAGATATTTCTCTAAGATTATCCACAAGTTTTTCGAGTTACAACGAAGCTGAACAAAATAAACCCACCTTTAAAGAGTCGACTGTTGTTAAAATCCATACTGAGCTCGGAAACTTATCTAGTACGATTTTTTTAAGCTAAGCACATGAACAATAGCGACTATTTGTCATTAAGAAAAGACTACATTGTTAATGGATTTGAACCAGACATATTTCAGCCAGTTATTTTTTAAAGATTATATTGTTAAGGGTTGCCTGACAATTAATGCATGGTTTTTGGAACTTTCTTGAAGCTACAAATCAAGACAGGGAACACTCAATTGTTACCAAACAGTCCCAAGCAAACTAACAGTAATATTGTTCATTACATAATATGGTTTCGGACTAGCATAATCATACATAGAGCACAAAAAGATCCACTAGAGATTTATTTCCTGATTCCCAATTTATAATTGGTTGTCTTTTCATTTAACTGCATCTTTGGATTTCTTGATGATTAAAAGATGGGCATGATCAGCCAGATGTATCAAACAATACAAACTAGGCAAAAAAAAACTGGTGAGTGACAAATTTTATTTGGTAACTAACAAGTTTTGTAGGAAACACATATAGAGAGGTCACATGTTACAAAACTGTCATACCATTGTTGTCACCAAACAAGCAAGAAAGCATTGGACCAATTTTCTTAGACATTGTTCTTTCAGCAGTTAGAATGAACTAGAATCATCAACATGTGTAACCTCTTCAATAGAGCAAATTCTAGCACAAGCACATGCTACCTCACTGAGCTCATTGGCTTGAATAGTCACATGCTTGACATTTGACAGCAGTAATGCTCCAGGAAATGTGATGAAATTCCATGATACCTCACTGAGCAATCTTGCAAATGTCCTCATACTCGATGGCCCTAAGAACCTTCCCATCATAGAGGCCCTTCTCAACCTGCACTTTTGCACAGAATCTCTCTGTGTCCACTGAAAGCAACCTTGCATTAGATCCCCGATAAGATCTATTAACGATCCGCACCAGCCCACCAATCTGGGGGATAACTGTCTCAAGCTCATCTTGGTTGACCCTAAGAACACGCTTGCTCTCCAGCATCTCCATCTCCCCAACATATTTATCAATCACCCTGTTCACCACCCCCTTCTGCTTGTAGTACCCCTTCTCTGCCAGTGACTTGCTCATCACCTTGACCACAATACCTGGGCTTAGCCAGTAATCCTTCCTATTACTCCGCTTCTTGGCTTTCTCCTCCTCCTTCATCAGCTCATCCAATGCTGACCTCCTAGCTTGTGCTGCATTTATAGCATCCTTTCCCTTCTTCTTGGCCATCTCTTCCTTCTTATCACGTGCACCGACCTCGTCCTCTTCCTCAAAACCAAATTTAACCTTTGGCTTGTCATCAAAAGGGTTAACCTTTGGCCCTGGCGCAGCCCGCTGAAGTGCAATTGCAATCTTCCCTGCTGCTTTGCTGGCCTCCTTTACATCATCCTCCTGTCCCTCGTGGTCATCATCTGAGTCCAAATACTCATCTTCACTGCTGGACTCGCCTTCACTACCATCCAGACTAGCATTATCACCATGTTCACAATCAGTTTTAACCATGGATTGCTGGGCTCTCTCTCTATGCCGTGCAATCATGCTCTCCTACCGCTCGTCCTCCGCAAGGTCAAACTTGATCCTTTTGCGCTTGAGCCTTGCCTTCACAGCTTGCTCGGAGTCACGGTCAATGTAAGTGATGAACCACCCCTTGGGCGTGTCCTCGACCTTGTAGTGCCCCTCGCGTCCTAGGAACTTGACAAACTCGGTGGCGTCGCCCACCGCGTGGAGTTCATGTGGACGTGGTGGCGGTCGGCGATGAACTCGTTGTAGACGACGGTTGCGGCGATGTGGGAGTGGCGGTGCGCGCGGCGGAGCAGGGTGAGGAAGGCCTCGAGGAACTCCTCGGAGAAGCCCTCGACAACACGGTCGGGCGCCTGGCCGAAGATCTGCATCTGGCGCTGGTGCGACTCCGACATGCAGTGGCACTTGAATCCGTTCTCGTCGCGGCACTGCTTCTGGCACATCTGGCAGTACCACCGCAGCTTCTGCAGCCCCTTCGCCTTGATCCTGTTGGCGATCGCCTTCGACGTCAGGAACTCGTGCTTCCCCATCTCGTCGCCGCCACGGGATTCAGGGAAGGAAGAGAACGAGCCGTCGCGGCAGATGGTAGGTGTGGTTCGTAGGTTTGCGAGGTAGGGGAGTGAGAAGTATTGCAGTTTTTCGCGAGGGAGGTTGCGTCGACGGCCCGAGAGAAGGAAGGAGGCGGAGGCCACCGGTGAGATAGGGGAAGAGGAGATGTGGTAGATTAGGGATTTTGGCCGGCGATATTGGGGAGTGGTTACCTAGGGTTACCATGGGTATTTTGGTCTTTTTTGAAAAAACTGACAAGCTAAATTATGCATGCACTCTGAAATCTAACGGAAACTTAACGGGAGGGGTGTGGAAGAGATCAAAGCGAAATTTCGAGGGCACAAAAAGGGTATGGTAAATTTCAGGTGCATAGAAGGGATTGTGTAAATTTTCAGGTGTACAGAAGGAATTTTCTCTAAAAAGAAAGTAAACTTCTTGTACCGCCGATTGTAGGAGGTTGCATATATTGTATGCTCGACCTTGTTTGTTTTATTTTTTTCTACTATATATGAAAAAAAACATAAAATACATGACTTGGATGCAGTAACCCATCTGTTATTAAGGTGGATGATTGATCTCCTAGCAATAAATCAAAAATAAAAGTTTTCCGAGTGAGCCGTTAAAAATATCATACTCTCCACAAATCCTTTGTTTCAAGGGGGGTCAACAGAAACCCCCATTAAACATAATGCACGGGCTATAATATCACAAGCGCGCTAACTGGCATGCTGATTTTCTAGTGATCACTTAAATCTGTCTACCTTACCTGCACAAATGCCCTGGGTAGTTGCTGACCTTTGGGCTCAACACATACAAACAATGGAATATGCACAAACTGAATTTGATTTTTGATAATTAAGCAGTACAGGCTATATATCTTAAAGGTACAGATAATACAGGCAAACATGGAGGACAAACTATGCTGGATTCACACTTCTTCAGGGATCTGCAACACAAAAAGCGCTTACAAAGAAGTAATCAAAGCAGATAACTCAGCACTGCATCAAGCAAGTATTTTAACTCTTTACTTTGCTTGACAAATCTGCATATAAACTTTTGCTTGGAGACTTGTGTGGAAAGCTCTGCCCACCTTTGAAAGGCTGCATAAAAGAATACACCAAATTGATCCCCAGTAATTCCCCATTGCTCCAGATGTCACCAACAAGAAACAGAAGTTGATATCCTTTTTGAATGCTCGTTCAGTAGACTCGTCTAGCTCATCTCTGATATCCATCTTCGCACAGATGCTTTACCAAATAATAACACCCTGCAGGACAGGTTGAATTACATCTTTAACAAATGGTCCAATAGAAGCCGTCTGCACTATTCACTGATGTAACCATAAAATTAGTGCAACACGCTATTCCTAGAAGAATGATAGATACAAAGTGTTTCGGCTGTGCTAAAAGTAAAGAGAGAAATCAAATCATTACTCATCCTGGTCTCATGAAAAATTTGAAAGGAAAGTAAATAACAGGGTTTTTAAGAATGAAGAGACACTATGCAGGAGATCATGAACCGCATCACTAGAGAGATTTGGTTCTAGCGGACCGATGGAGCGAAAGGCCATCTGTCTTTAATGTTGGATGTACAAAGTAGTGCAACTACCCCTTTTAATCTAAATCACCTGGGCTTGGCCATGCTCTGCAAGTCGATCTTTGGTTGCTCCAATAGAAGCTACTCTCCCTAGAATCTGCATTATGCTCTGGCAATTATGGAAAGCAATAACCTATGCGCAATGATGCTGAAGTTCCTGATATATGTTCGAAATGGGAACTTAGTAGAGCAAAGCACCGACGAAATGAACCAAACACAGCAGCAAACTCTACCCTAATTAAATTTCGAAATGAACCATAAACACAAATGGGCCGCCCGCACGTAATCCATATCACGTTTAGGCCTAACAAACATGGGCTGGCCCGCGCGTGGATCAAAATTCTGTCCGGCCCAGTTAGAGCAACCAACTGCACGGAATTTTTTGTATTTTTATATTTATTTATTAAAAGATTTGCAAAAGTAGATTTTTGTTTGAAAAAATTACAAAAATAGACTCCCACCGCCCTCTGGGAGGGCGATTTTTAAAAATCGCCCTTCCAGAGGGCGATTTGATGACGTGGCTGACGGCCGTCGGCCCCCCCGTCAGCCATTTTGCAGGTGGCCCCTTGGCTAGCTAAAAACCGCCCTCTCAGAGGGCGGTAAGGGGGCCGCCTGGAAAATGCGTCCCGGGGGCCGGCCTCCCCGCGCGTCCGCAGGCCGCCCTCGCTCGCCGCCCGCTCCCGTGCCCTCGCCCGCGCCCCTCGCCCGTGCCCGTGCCCGCGCCCACGCCGGCGTCATTTTCCAGGCCAGCCCCCGGGACGCATTTTTCAGGCGGCCCTCTTGCCGCCCTCTCTGAGAGCGGTTTTTGGCCAGCCAAGAGGCCACCTGCAAAATAGCTGACGGCCACGTCATCAAATCGCCCTCTGGAAGGGCGATTTTTAAAAATCGCCCTCCCAGAGGGCGGTGGGAGTTTATTTTTGCAATTTTTTCAAACAAAAATCTACTTTTGCAAATCTTTTAATAAATAAATATAAAAATACAAAATTTTCAACTGCACGCATGCATGCCTGTTTCAGAAACGAACGAATTTGATCATCTAAGCTTCATGGCTTCAATTCACGCATTAAATAGATGAGCTGATCGGCAATCGATCACCAAACGTACTTGCAGAGATCACATCGTCATCGCATTAATTTTTCCGTGCCAATCGCTCGCTCGCTCGAAGGATCATCAATGGCAGCAGCGACGGACGACGCCGGAGACAGCAACGAGATGATCCGGGTGGTCAGCTCCGACGGGGAGCACTTCGAGATGCCGGAGGCGGCGGCCAACCTCTCGCTGGTCCTGCGCCACATGATCGAGGACGACTGCGCCGACGCCGCCGGGATCCCTCTCGCCGTCGTCGCCGCCAAGCCCCTCGCCAAGATCGTCGACTACTGCACCAAGCACGCCGCCAAAAGCAGTGGCCTGACGATTGAGGAGGCGGAGGAGCTCAAGAGGTTCGATGCCGAGTTCATCGAGGTGGACACTGACATGCTGTATGACCTGCTCGTGGCGGCCGACTTCATGGGCGTGGAGGGCCTGTCCAAGCTGGCCGTCCAGCGCACGGCGGACCTGATCAAGGGCAAGACGCCGGAGCAGAACAGGGAGACGTTTGGGATCGTGAACGACTTCACGCCGGAGGAGGAGGAGGAGATCTGCAAGGAGAACGAATGGGCCTTCCAGATCACCAAGCCCCCATCACGTCTTTGCTAATTGGGATTAGCTACGTAGAGTAGTTACGAACAGATTTGGTTTAGTAGTATGATTTATGCTTAATCAATTATCGCTATTCACTTGCATGCGTTGCTTACCTTGTACTATTAAGTGTGAGGCATTCTATATATGTTTTACCATTAACAAGAGATCGATTCTACAAATTTTGTCATGGGTGTTCTACGAATTTTTTTAATCAACCTAGGCTGGGATGTCTCACTTTTAGCTTTGTTGAGGCATGCCGATGCTTCATTCAGGGATGCAGATCCAAGTATCAGTAGAATGCATCTTGCAGGCTGATATGCGCTGCAGAGTATTTTCTGACCTAAACCATTACTAGTATATGTTAAAGCAAAGTGCATGATTAAATAATCATCAGATTCTGGAAACTAGTGCTAACTTATCAACAACGTGCCTTCTTGATCAGCAAGAAAAAGTAGGTAAACAACTCTCAACGAATCATTCATACAATTCAGCCTAAAGGTATTGTGTAACTCATGCGTCAGTTCGTCACACAACGTGGTCAGCGATAGTATAACAACATTCAGTAAGCCTGCATTGACAACTTCAATGTACCAGTGACTGCATGGCATTACAGCTTCAATGTACGTTTACAAGAATCCATTTATGCCACGTCAAGAAAACATTAAAGGTACAGAACCTAACCTATAAAATCACACAAGCAGTATGGCTGGCTTGTGCAATGGTGGCAAAAACTTGACGACAAAGCAAAGATCATAGATCACTGGTCAACACCATAAATAAAACTGGGGAGCACCCAGAGGTTCTCTAGTTGACTGCAACGGCCATTGCTTTGCAAGAGTGCATGACCGTATGGAACGCAGTTTGTTGTCCCAGGAACTGGCTGACCAAGCTCCACCGCAGTCCAAGGTTCATCAGAATCTTCGGATGGTTTCGCAACATAAATGCAGTTACTCTTTCCGCCCCATCTTTCAGGGCTCATGCAAGAAAATGTAGGGTTCCTCCTATCAAGGCTGACAAAGAGAGCCTGATTTTCCAACTTATCCAGCTTCATCCACTTGTCTGTTTCAGCAGAAAAGTCAAGACGAAAGACTTGAAAGATGCCAGAGAAGCCATACAATTGGTGAACGCCTAATGAGAAGTCAAGCATGAGAAGCATGTCACCACAGATCACCAGCCATGGCTTAAAATGTAAGCCCACAAACATTTCTTCTCCCCACAGAACCCCTACTTCCTGCATGCTGAGCTGAGGTGTGAAGCGCATGGTATGGAGCCTGTGATGAAAGTCCATCGCAAACATCTCACCTTTGAAAAGCACAATCTGAAGAATGCGCTCACTGCCAAAAGGGTGCTCTGACCAAGAGTCTGTTCCAACCTGCCAATAGAATATGGAGGATCTCGAACAAAGTAGGAGATGCGAGTTGGGTGAATTAAGTGGAGCTGAAAGGATGCCATAGTAGATTTCCCTGTTGCTTGCAGATTGAAGTTTGGGAGGCTTCACCTTAGTGCCAGTGTACACGTCAACAAGGAGGCAATTCTCATGATAGGAGAAGATGAGATACCCATACGAACAGCCCACATAGTGCATGCGATTTGGAGTACTTCGCGGAGCAGAACAGTTAAGGGATAGGTTTCTCTTGGATGGATCACCAAGCTGCCATTTGCAATAAGATAAAAGGCTGTACTTGAAACTGCTGCAACGGGGACGGAAATTAGGTATATCTGGTTTGAGGTGGAGAGGTGGGAAGGTGAAAGTATATACGGATTGGAAGGAAGATAGTGCAGCTCGCCAAGAGTGGCAGGTGCCACTAAAAGCAAGCAAGTCCTGGAATGAGCTAAGCAAAGCAATGATTTGGTGAAGCAGGCTGTCCAGAAGACCTGGCCAAACATGGGGTTCACACAAGGTAGCGGATGTAGACACTGATGAGTGGCAGGTTTTCTCAAAGGGCCTTTCTGCAACTGCAACTTCCCTGTCAAACAAAGAAAATTTCAAGACTACTGGATCAGAGAAAGCATTCAAAGATAACATTATTGATCAAACTGTGTCGGTTCAATGAAGCAACATAAAGCGGTAACTTCACCCACAGCTTCTTGAGCCATTATAATGCAGTAGGCTCTTACGACACATTGAGGCAAATAAATATGTCCATTTCATTGAACTGTAACCATTTCCAAAATAAGATGTGCATCAACATCCTAGATGTCTACCAAAATAACAGAACCACCCACATATATTTGGTATCTTGAACAACAGCACAGTTGTAATCTGTTTAGTGTGCCAAACCTTTTTTTCCCCCAAAATAAGGACAAAGTGGTACATTGTAGAGCACCCTCAAAACAAATATCACCAAAAGTGATGAAAATATTTATTTTAACAACATGAATATGCAGCAATACACCCCTAGTTATCTGGAAAAAAAGTTTTGAATGCACATTTGATCAATTCATTAATTGATCTTTCCCCTTTCGCAGCCCAATTTTAGCCATCAGTGGCAGATACAAGAATGTCAGGCACCATAAACGTCTTGGAACTATGTAATCAACTAGAATCGTGTCGAGACCACATTAAATTGGAACATTAAATATTCATCATCTGATCATCTCCCACTAGACCACAATAATTTGACACTTCATAACTAAACAAGCGAGCATTCCTCAGCTCACCCTTGTTCAATCATGGCATCATGAGACGAAATTAAACTATCGATGCATGGTAAGGAGGAGGGTTCTCCCTCGCCTCAGGAGGATTAGATCCACATCCAGTCAGTAAAATCGAATCAACAAAGCTGAAAAAGAGACGGATAACAGAAATCAATCACTCATGGTTAGGGCACGGGGTGAGCGTGCGGACCTGTAGCCGAGAGTGGTCGAGGGCTCGGCCTGCGACGGCGACCGTGCTCCTCGGCGCTGCCGCTGCCGCTTCCGGCGGCTCCCGGCCATGGCCGCTGCTACCCACCACTCGCTAATCCGCTGCTTCACCGGATGCGCCGGCGAGGAGACTGAGCCGGCGGCGGCGCGTCCGAGGGGAGTGGAGGCGAAGCGAAACGGCGGATGCGTCGCCGGCGAGGTGATGATCCATGAGAGGCCCAACCAATCTGCAGGCCCGTATAGCTTTGCAATCAGGCCCAAATATATATTTGGCCCACTTTGAAAGCCCAAATTGGGCCTACGATGAAGGCCATAAAACGAGAATTTTTACTGTTACTAATTTAATTTTTTTTTAATTTACGAAACTAATTTTCGATTTGAATCATTTGCAGAACTAGTCTCTTGCCGCCCTGGGCCACGACGGGATTTAAAAACCGCCGTGGCCCAGGACGGCGAATGGCATCCCCGTCACCCGAGGCTAACGGCGCCGGCCGCCGTTAGCCCCGGGGACGTCACGTGGATTCGCCGCCCTGGGGGACGGCGGCGAATGCCCCCAGGGGGCCGAATGCAAAATTACATTCGCCGCCATCCCCCAGGGCGGGTTATAGCCATTCGCCGCCCTGGGGGAGGGCGGTTTTTTGCCGGCCCCTATAAAATCCCTTCCTGCAGTCGCCGCGCGTCATTTCTCCCTTCCGCCTCCAGCGTTCGTCCAATAGAGCTGAGGGAAAGGAGGAGAAGTACAGCGGCGAAGCCCTCACAGATTTTTTAGCCGAATCCAGGTATTTTTTTGATCTCTCTCTGTTATGTAGTCAATTTTTTAGACAAATGTTAATTAGTAGTAGACTTGTAGTGTAATATCCGATATAGTATGAAAATATTAGCGGTTTGGCATAACCATCGTTAGTGTTAAATTTATTTGGCCGTACTAGAAGAACATAGCGGAGAAGTAGTAAATTGTAGATATTTTAAAAATAAATATGCTCCGCCATGGCCATCGTTGGTATACGTCATTTTGACACGTTAGATAAACCTAGCGTATAACTTTATTAGCGCCGCTGGGTCAGTTTGTAAAATATAGAAACGGTAATGGTTTGACTCATACGTATAGCCTTTTTATGGAACGAATATTGATTAGTACAGATTAATAAAATCTTTTTTGTGAACAGAAATGGCAAATAGAGTTGTATTCGCGATATATCACGGTGAAGGAAATGTCAGACAAGGACAATATGTGGTAGATTTATCGGAGTTCAACGTAGCACAAAAGGGAATTATAGCTCCAGCTGAGAGAAGTTTTCCTGGAGTTTACAATTGGTTAATGAGGGGATTCGGAGTAGATCCTCAAGTAAATGCAATTACGGTGTACGCACTGGTTAGCTGGGCTGTGGAAGGTTTTTGGTGGGAATTGATGCCAATAGATTCAACGGCCAGCTGGGTATTTTTTGTGGAGAGTGCACTGCAGCGAGGATGGGCACCGAGCATCCTAGTGGTAGTGTATGACGTGGTCAGCATTGATCAGGCTGGTCCGAGTACAGCGGAAGGGCCCGATGAAACAGGGGAGCAAAATGAGGCAGAAGACGAGGGGGCCGGAGAGGAAGGAGGCCAAGAAGACATGGGACCAGGGGGGTTTGCAGATGAAGGGGAGAGACACCCAGGTCTAGTACAGGAGATGGAAATTGAAAACTCAGAACCTGAGCATATGGAGGATGATGATTCTTCGGAGGACGATGTACACCCGACAGAATGGGACAACGAGGACTTCTCCGGACTCGTTGTCTCAGAGGGGCACACCGTGGCATGGGAGTATCGGCAGAATGAAGTGGTGCAAGGCGCTAGATACGCCGAAAAAGCACAGTTGACAGAGGCTGTGAAGATGTGGGCCGTGTCACTTGGGAGGGAGTTCTGGGTATCAAAGTCCACAAGATCGGTGTACGAAGTGAAATGTGCAAGTTCAAGCGATGGATGTCCATGGAGGATGTACGCATCCAGGAAGAAATATGACGACTGTTGGTCCGTGTCAATTGTGACGGAGCACAACTGCCATCTTCCGGGTGTTCAGAAGTACCACAAGAACATATCATCTGCATTCATCGCTTCAGAGCTGTATTATGCTGTTGTGGAGAACCTCCGGTTCGAGCCCAAGTCAATTATCAGCCGCATCGAGGAGAAGTACAAGTACACCATTACATATGCCAAGGCATGGAGGGCCAAACAGAAGATAATTGAAATGAGATTCGGTAGTTTTGAAGCTTCGTACAATAATTTGTCTCGTCTACTGCAAACCATTTGTGCGAGGAATCCTGGCAGCTACTTCAAAATCAAAAGTTTCCCATCGTTAGCAAGTCCTGGGCAGAGCGTCCTTCAGCGGGCCTTCCTCTCTCTGCAGGCGTGCATGTTTGCATTTGTTCATTGCAGGCCCATTCTCTGCATCGACGGCACGTTCCTAACTGGAAAATACAGAGGGCAAATGTTGACGGCAATCGGAGTAGACGGAAACAACCAAGTGTTGCCAGTGGCCTTTGCCTTCGTCGAGGGCGAGAACACAGAGAGTTGGTACTGGTTTCTGAAGCTGGTTAAGGAAAAAGTGGTGGGGATGAGGCTAGATGTATGTCTCATACATGACCGTCATCCAGGGATGCTGCGTGCAATTCTGGAGCTGCGAAACTGCTGCGCAGACAAGGGATACCCTCCGGTGTGGGAAGATGTGAAGAGCAGATGGTGCATGCGTCACATGGGCGCAAACTTTTATAAGCAGTTCAGAAACAAGGAGCTGATGGCCATGTTCAAACGTTTGTGCGCCCAGAATCAACAGAAGAAGTTCAATGAGCTGTGGAGGAGACTTGATGAGCTGACAGCCAAATATAGACGCGAGAGTTCTGCAAGACCCCTAGCTAGAGGTGTTGACGGCCCTGAAGCTCTAGATGCACTTCCCACCGATGACGGTACATTCAGAAGGAGGCCCGGTTCCTCGGTTAGCAGATTTTCGCAGTGGATCGAGCACGAGCCGAAGGAGAAATGGGCATTGCTGTACGATGAAGGTGGAGCAAGGTACGACATAATGACCACGAACCTTGCAGAGGTGTACAACTGGGTCATGCGTGGTGTTCGGCAACTCCCCCTTGTTGCCATCGTGGAGTTCATCCTACATAAAACACAGACGTATTTCCACGACAGGTGCAGACAGAATGGCCCATCTATGGCCGATGGAAACCTTTGGTTCGGCACCAAAATGACACAGTACCTTGAGGACAAATGCAAGAAGGCAAGAGAGCACCGAGTCCGAGTGCAGGGCACACGAGAGCGTAGATTTGAGATATTGTGTGCCGACAGGTCCAGGCGTGGCATATTCGCAAGGAAGCCTATACAAGAGTGTGTCCTAAAGGAAGATGGGACATGCACGTGCTCCTGCCGGAAACCAAGCTTGTACCACAAGCTCTGTTCTCATGTCATTGCCGCTTGCGGGGAGTGCGGCATTGATAAACGCCAATATGTGTCTCCGTACTTCAAAAAGAAAGCAATCATGCATACATGGAGTACCGAGATCTTTGGTTTCGGCATCGTCGGCACTTTCACTGAAGACACAAGTCCAGTTTATTACATCCCTGACCCGACGAAGGCAAGGAACAAGGCAGGCCGACGTCGGACACGGAGGATACGCAATGATATGGACGAATCCGAGGCAGGCGTTAGCGCTCAACGTTGCAGTAGGTGTGGAGAGGAGGGACATACCTACAAGAAGTGCACGAAAGACGCCGAGGCCCCAAGTGCAGCGGAAGTTCCTATGGAAGGATCAGGCGCCGACGGAAGGCGGCCAACTGGGGAAGGCACCACTGATAGGCAGCGTCGTCGCAGGCGTCCTCGTGCACCTTCGGGTTATGTTGTCTAGTATAGCCACTCGTTGATGATGTAATCTCCCTGTAATGTGTTAATTTTCTGTTAATTTTCAGACTATAATGCACTATGTTTAAATGAGCTAATCCGTTCCGCTTCTTTTTCCTTGCAGGTATGGACTACCAGACGCCTGAGCTGCTAGATCACGCCACCGATCAGTCCCACCGGTCGTTTCTCTCGGCGGTGCAGAACCTCGAGCTCGGTACCTTACGTCCTCGACCTTCCAGGCGACTACTTCCCGTAGACGACAGGTTCACGACTAGGTACGTACGAACGTTGTACTGTGAATCTGTATATGTCAACTTACTAACTTGCTTTGTTTTGATTGTCAGGTTGCGGGAGGCAGGCCTTCTGCCGCTGTGTAGGCTGGTAGCAGCCGCGGTGGAGCCGAATGACCCGACGAAGAAGTGGGGTATCGACCGGTCGCTGCTCACAGCTCTTGTGGACCGGTGGAGACCGGAGACGCACACCTTCCACCTCCCGTGCGGTGAGATGGCCCCCACGCTGCAGGACGTCAGCTTCCTCCTTGGGCTGCCTCTAGCAGGCGATGCGGTGGGGCCAGTTGACAGACTCCAGGCGTGGCGAGAGGAGATCCTACAGCGGTTCGCCCCGGTTCACCGTGCTACGGGGCTTCTCCTCGTCGGCGACATCTCCCCGTACACGCATGCGGGCCCCCCTCAGGCTTGGGTATTGAGCTACACGGTAAGAATGCTTTCTTGTTGTTTTATGTTCGTCCTTCAGTCCGTACTAGAATTACAGTGTCAACTTCGTTATATGTTAACGCAGTCTGATCAGCTAGCACCGGAGGCCGACGCGTACTCACTGCAGAGGAGCCTGGAGGCGTACCTGTTGTGGGTGTTCGGGTGGGTGATGTTCACCAACTCGCACGGCCACGCAGTCGACAAGGGCTTGATCCCTTACGCGAGGGAGATAGCCGACGCCGAGGACGGTGCTGTTCCCCAATACAGTTGGGGATCGGCAGTCCTTGCCGCCACGTACAGGGGTCTGTGCGACGGCTGCAGGAAGACCGAGCCAGAAGCGGTCTTCACGGGTTGTCCACTCATCCTACAGCTCTGGGCGGCAAAGCGGTTCGCGATCGGCCGCCCCGTTGTGGACCACAGTCCGTACGAGGCGAGCCTGTACGTGGGTGTCCCACCGGAGGACTATCCGACGATGGGGACGGTGTGGTGTCGTCGTGAGGTATGTTCGGTGTTAGAACCGTCTTGATTTTTTATGTTACTTGGACTAACGAGAACTCTTTTCCTGTTTGTAGCGTCGGTACGCTCACGTGCAGACGCAGAAGTCGTACCCAGACTTCGTCATGGAGTTCGACAGGATCACGGACGACGACGTTGTCTGGGAGCCGTACAGCGCCGAGGCGAGGGACGCGCGTGCGCCGCATGGGCTGTCGTCCCTCTGCACCAGGGACCAGGCGTACTGGCTGACGATGACGCCGATGCTGTTCGACATTTCTGTCGAGCCGCACTGCCCGCAGAGTGTGATGCGGCAGTTCGGTATGCGACAGACCTTCGGCCATCAACAACGCAGGGGCGTACCGCAACACGTTCATAGGTATATGTGAAAATGAATATTCCGTATTGTTATGCATTGTGTCACCGGTTGTGCTCTGCAGGTTAAATCGGCGCGGCCAGGCCGCCGGTAGGCTGTGGAGACCCACCGTCGTCGACTACATCAACGACTGGCTCATAGCCACGGAGGACGTCATCACGGAGCTGCACCCCTACACAGCCGCCAGGTACGAGCAGTACCTTTCCTGGTACCAGGCCCGTACCAGACTACGGGTGACGTACACTCCCGAGGCTCCACAGGCGCACGTCGCGGGGGTGCGAGACGCATACCCGACGCATCGCGACCAGGACTATTTCCGCGCGGTGAGTCAATGGTTTTCATACTATTTTCAATGGTAGGTGCCACGCGCAACTAACCACGCATGTCCTGCTGAACAGGCGGACGATGCTAGGCAGGTCCACACGGAGCTGGACCTACTGCGGCAGCGCCTACAGGCTGGCATCCCTCTCACGCAGCAGGAGCAGACGATCACGTTCGACCGGATGTGCAACACGATGCGCTCGGTCGTCCGTGCTCTGAGTTGTCGCCGTCCCGATGCAGTCTCACCGATGCAGATACGTATGCGAGGTCCCCATGGTGAAGGGACATCGGCAGGAGCGGCGGGTTCTGCAGGGGCCAGTACGTCGTGGGGAGCAGGTCCTTCTGGTACCACCGGAGGATCGAGGTCGGCAGCCTCCACGATCGGGCGAGGATTGCCAGGTACGTCAGGATTGAACCTATTCTACATAACTAACTGCACTTTTTATGCGGCTAACGCGAGATTTTCTTTACCAGACCCACGCAGTGGATCTCAACTCCACCTGGGGGACACTGGGCGGGGATCTGCCCCGAGCACCTCTGCTTGGATCTCTACCGAGGATGACCTCCTTCCGGAGCAGGACGTGATCGGGTCGTCACAGCTCGGAGGTGCACCGCACACACAGCCGCACGACGCCGGTGCTTCCCCTGCTGCTCAGGCGGTCCGAGCTACCCGTGGGGTACCGGCGGACCGCCTGACGTACTCGTGCGGGCACGTGCGAGCGCAGCCTAGGAGGACGAGGAGGCGTATGACCTAGGGGCTATTGTTGTATTTATTTATTTATAGGTCTCGCATTACTTGTTTAAATTTGTCATGTCCATATTCACCTCCTGTAGACTCGATCCCATCCTTCAGATACATTGTACTGCTAACAATGTAGTCTCGCTTGTTGTATTTCGTACTATGGGTGTCGCATTCATCATGCCGCAATACGAATGGCTCGCATCTACCTATTATCATGTCATTAAAACGGACCGGCCTATTACCATGTCATTAATTAAGTTTTACCAAAAATAAACTTGAAAAAAATGATCAGCACGATTTTACAAACCAACGCCCACCATCGTCGGATTATAAAAAAAAACTGTCAAAAACATACCCTAAACCACGATTAAAACTAAATTTTGTTAAGCGTGTAGGCGAAAGACGGGGAGGAGTGGATTGCGAGTGCCAATGCAGACAGGAGTGGAATGCGAGTGGCGATCCGGGAATACCCTCAGTTTGACAAGTTCTTTTCACGACGTGAACAATATATGATATTTGGTTTTTTTTAAACATCGACTCAATAAATGCAATGGCACAATAAATAGAATTTAAGAATTTAATTTTGACAAATAAATTTTCAAAAATTTTGGGGTTAAAAATTAGCAACAAAATTTTCAAATTTGGTAATTCGCAAATGGCTCCAGGGGGCCGAGGCCTGGGCTGGGCAATGGTCCGATCGGAAGGGAACGGTTCGATCGGACGGTCCGATCCCTGTGCGGACGGACCATCCGATTGCTGGGTGGACGGTCCAGTGGATTTGCCGCCCTGGGGGATGGCGGCGAATGCAATTTTGCAATTGCATTCGCCGCCGTCCCCCAGGGCGGCGAATGTAATTTTGCATTCGGCCCCCTGGGGGCATTTGCCGCCGTCCCCCAGGGCGGCGAATCCACGTGGCGTCCCCGGGGCTAACGGCGGCCGGCGCCGTTAGCCCCGGGTGACGGGGATGCCATTCGCCGCCCTAGGTCACGGCGGTTTTTAAATCCCGCCGTGGCCCAGGGCGGCAAGAGACTAGTTTTGCAAATGATTCAAATCGAAAATTAGTTTTGTAAATTAAAAAAAAATTAAATTAGTAACAGTAAAAATTCCATAAAACGAGCAGGAGAAGGGAAGGGGGGAGAGAGAGAGAGAGAGATCCGCACCGCACGCCGACATCGCCGGGGAGTTCACCGGCGTCGTCCCCGCCGGAGACACGTCCGTCCATCTGCAAGGCCTGCGCTCTCTCCCTTCCCACCTCCACATTGTCGCGAGCGACTAATACCTGTTTCCTTTTTTGCTTGATACATTTCTCAATCTCTCCTCATGTGTGTGTTTCTTTCTTGGCGTTTAACGTTTTATTGCTCGTGCCTCTGAATCCGATCCTGACCAACAAACGCGCGCCGTCCTGCGGTTGGTCTTGATCTACCCGCGTTGGTAGGGTTGGATTTTGCGCTGGATTTTGTTGTTGGATGCGCTAGCGAAGAACCCTAGATTGGTATGGTTGATCACGTAGGTTTATGGGCGTGTATATAGATGCACGTGACTCTACTAGTTAGTGTGAAAAGAAAATTGCTCGACTTGGATGTGCTGTGGTGATTCTTGAACAGAAATTTGAAAGCCGTGCATGAATTGATCCCCAGATTGAGAAATGCATCAAACCAGAAAATATTTCAGACCATTTTGTTTTTGTCATTATTTGAATACACTGATGGATTTCACAGAGAAAGTTCAAAATTGTAAGCAAGCAGACATGTTGAATAAAATGAGTAACTATTTTTTTTTCCTGTATGGTATTGCTTCTCCCTGCACATACAATTGCACCTGGTTGAATCGAGTCTTGTTTTTTTTTCCAGTGTATAATGACGATTTAGATATCTTCTGCATATGTTTGGTAGATGAAATTCTATCAGGCTTTCGGTTTTTTGTTTCATTCTGTAGTCAGTTCACCCTTCTAATTTGTTTTTGAATTCATTATGTGTTGCAGGGGGTCCGGCAATCGGCCATCATGCAAAGCCCCAGCAAGATCTCTGATGCCTCTGGCTCAACGCCCCCTGCCACGTCTGTGCTCCAAGGTTGGGCAGAGCTACCAGAGGGCCTGCTTCACTCCATTGTTGCTCTGTTGGGCTCCTTCCACGACCTTCTCGCCTTCACTGGCACCTGCCATTCTTGGCGTGCTGCCTTCTCATCGTACCCATCTAAATCTGACTTTCTTGCCTTACTCCCACCCCTCCTTGTCCGACCCAATGTCCGCATCAAAGCCCCTTGTCTCCCTTCCAGCAGCAATGGTCGTCGCAAGCTACGCACGTGTGAGGTCATTGATCTAGCCAACCGAAACACCCCTCTTCGCTGCCAGATTCCTCAAGAAACTCTGCAGAAGATGCATTTTGCAGGCTCTTCCCATGGTCAACTCATCTGCTGCCGCCGTGGTTACTGTCTTGTTGTTGATGTGTTCACCGGTGCTGAGGTTTCACCTCCACGTCTTCCGTTCAGCGAGGACACTGAGGAATTCTACTACTGTGGCACTCTGACAGCTCCTATCACATCACCCAACTCACATCTCCTTATCAGCACTCAGTCCTCCCTGTTTGATTGGCCGGTTGGAAGTGACTCTTGGTCTGAGCTCAAGCTTCCCGTTAATCGGGTTGATCAGATTGTGGAATTCAATGGTCAGCTCATCGCTGTGATTGAATACAGTCTCTACACTTTGCAGTTGGCCCCCAAGCTTTGCCTGCAAAAGATAAAAACTCTCTGGTGGGATGACATGGATGAATGCCCGTATATAAGACCATGGTTTGTGGTTTGCGGTGACATGCTTCTCATTGTTGACCATTACATAAGTTTTTCATTTGGAGCACCAGTCCTCTACAGACCATACCGTCTGGACATGTCGACCAAGCCTGCAAAATGGGTGGAGGTAAAGAAGCTGGCTAACTGGGCGCTCTTTATTGGGGGTGATGCAAGGAGCCTGCCATTTTCTTTCAAGAACCCAGAGTGCTGGGGAGGGAGGAGCAACTGCTTGTACTATGCTCACTACTCTCAGCCATGGAGCCTTCATGGGTTGGGTGATGATGCAGATGCTGTGTGGGATCCTAACACTGATGATAACCTCGTGTTCAAAAGAAACTGGTACCGCCAGCTGCAGGCCTTCTGGGTGTACCCAAGCATGTTCTATTCAGACGGAGACGGCCAGTGATTGCAGCACAAGTGCTCTGTTCTTATCATCTTATTACAGCCTCTCTGAACCTTCCCCATCTGATGTTGAGCAGAGACATCTGCAATTTGGCTAGAGATCTAGGAGATGCTCATGTGGTGTTATTAATGCTTAGCTTAACACTTGCACTCGTTTTGTAGTTCTGTTATTAGCCGCATTGTCTCCCCTAATATTTCTGGGTGCATTGGATGTTTTTTTTTGTACTTAACTAGTTGTTGCTTTTGTGCTGGAAGTCTGGAACGTAGTAATGTTGAGGATTTCCACTGGTGATGTTAAATAATGTTTCGTTCTACTATATGTTTTTGAGCTTTCGTTTTTCCTCGCTGCAATGCTTTTGGAACGCTAATATATGCTTGTGTGCACTTTGGCTTGTGATTTGGTTTTGAATGGGACAATACAATCATCCCATGTTTGGCTGCTCCAAATTTTCTTATAGGAACCAATATGAATGTGGACTCTGTCACCACATGGTAACTTGATCTGGAATTTCACCTGTGTTTATCATTCGCATGATAGAAGCGTAGTGCTGTGTGTGCTAACCAAGCTTAGTAGCAGTCCAACAAATGTGCTGATCTTATTGGGCTTGCTGGGTCAAATGACACTATAACGTTCGCACTGCCAGATTGAATCCTATAGAAGCATTCTGGTCAAATCGAACAGGGGGTCAGCTCAGGTCCTCAGACACTATAAGTTGGCAAAAACACTCTGCTTACCCTATCAAAAAAATGTCAACTCTGTTGGATCATCCATGTTCTTTTGCTGTGTTGGGCCAAATATACATACATTCTGGCAGAAATGGAGTACTCATTTATATTCGGTTCAGTTTTCAGTGTTGTTCTATGTCATGTTCAGTTTTCCGTGCATCCTGCAGCAGCTTTGCACGTTGCTTAGCTTGTTTTCTTCTGAAAAGAAACCGGCCATTCTGTTCCAGCTCTTCAAGATGCCTATGTTGAACCCATTTAGCTCTTTTCACTTGCTCTGAACTTTGATCCAACCTTCAGATTCCTCAGGAAAGAGACACCATGTATATTGATGGCATCCAGGACATCCCCAGCTTCAGACACTCTGCCTGAATGTTCATAAAGATGAAAAGCAGCACTCAGGATGTAGCTGTCAGGTTTCAGAAGTCGACACGCCGTTTTGAACAAGAAGATGCCATCGTCGACGTAACCGTGCTCCAGATACATCCTCATCATTGTCCGACAACATGCCAAATCGGCAACGATGCCCATCTCCTTCATTTGGTTGTAGATCCTCTGGGCTTCATCAATCTGACCATCCTTCAGAAAGGCGAAAATGAGATGGTTGAAATGGGTGCATGAAGGGGTTATGTTGCTGCTCAGCATCATCTGGATGGCTTCCTCAGCTTTTGAGTAGCATTTACCCTCTGTGTATGCTCTGATCAGGGCAAGATATGTATGAGAGTCGGGTGCATGATTGTTTTTCTGCATCTCTTGGAACATAATCTCTGCCTCATTGTGCAATCCTGAAGTGGCATAGGCATTGATCATGGTGTTGAAGCTGATCTGCACATTTTAAGTTAGGTCCAAATCAGCCAACCTCAAAGCATAAGTATACCATTTCTTGCTTTGCTCCAACAAAAAGAATACCTTTCCAGGCCTGATACCATCTTCCTTCATTCTACTGAATAGTAAAGACGCCTCCTGATGCTTCCCTGCAGAAATAACATCTTAGCACTGAATAGAATGAAGAGCGAAAAAACAAGTAAAATGTACTATTTTTTCCTGTGCTTTTTATCAAAGTTCCTTATATCTGTATACAAGGCAGAGAAAACTAACCTGCTTGTCCATAGAAACTGAGCATATTTGTGTATGTTTTCTCATCAATCGGTGAGCCTAGTTCCTGTGCAGCAGTAAACATTTCAACAGCCTTGTCCAGCTTTCCTCCTTGGCCATAAACACTGAATGAGAAAACTGAAGCTAATGAAACAACAATCTCAGCGAAATAACATCAAAGGTAAAACAATTCCATACTTTGGAGCCGAGTTTCCTGGCTTGTTTTCTGAAAATTATCTACCTTATCATTATATTGAATGTCGGCATGGATCGAGGAATGCCTGAAGATATCATGCGATCATATATGCTGACAGCTGAGTACAGTTTGCCTGCTTGGAAGCTAAAGCTGTTACAGTTAGCTATGACGCCATGGGATCTGAAATGTTTTTTTTTTGTCTATCTAATCAAAAGACGTCATCCAGACCTGACTCAAGCATCGACTTGATGAAAGTATTGTACACAACAGTGTCGAGCTCAGCTTCAGCATGTAGGCAGCGATATATGATGTTTTCTGCAGCCTGAAATTTCCCTGGGAGTGATACCACTATGTCAGTGTAAACGGCAGTAAAATATCTCAATAAACTCAAGTTAATGGTCACAAATTCATCTGCAGCAATATAAGTTATATTTTTTAGATAATGGAAGCTTTATTGATCCCAGCCAATTACATCAAGGTGAATATAAGTTATATAGCCGCTGAAGAAAGCAACCAGCAAAAAAAAACCTCACCATGCTTAGTCAGGTGGGTGACAAGTATGCTAATTGTCACAGCATCTCCATTATGGCCTTGATCAATCAATTCCATGAAAAGATGATATGCCTCCTCAGTTTTGCCACATTTGCATAATGCATCCACCATTGCATTGTAGACAGCCGCTCCTACTGGAAACGATGTCGATGCTGTCTCAAACAGTTTTTGTGCTTGTTCTAACTGCTGGGCCTGACCATATTGGACAATCAAAGTAGCTATTGCAGAATCTTCAGGATTGGCTCCCAATTCTGTAAGGTGCTCATAAAGGAGTTTGGCCTCATCTGTACTCCCTGCAGAAGAATCCATGTAGACCCAGCGGTAAGAAGTATGTTCAGACATGAATACAATGTTATTTGTGGCACCTAGCCTCCTCACCTTCCCTAGCAAATTTCACGATCAATTGGGATGCACTGGACAAGCCCCCAGGTCTGTCTAACAAGGATTTCAACGTCATACTAAGTGCTGAACTGTCCGTTGGATTTAGTGCTTCCGATGAGCTACCTTCATTCTGAATCACCATTACTGCATTCTTCATGGTCATTTTATTCTCCTGCATCTCTTCCATTAACTTATCTGAATCCTCATTCACACCAGTTTTGCAACAAACTTCTATTACAGTCACACAGAGATCCTCATCAAGATGGAGATTTTCCTCCTTCATTTTCAGAATGAGTGCCCTGGCCTTGTCTAGATGACCCAACCTCATATATAACCTGAGAAGATCATTACAGCAAAATACATCGGGCTGGCCGTAGTTGGAAAGAGCTCTGAAAGTATCTTCAGCAGAAACTACATCTTCCTTTGCAACATGACATCGAAGAAGAGCACTATAGGAGAATTGTGATGGCTTTACATTTCTCACCCTCATAGAATCCAAAACTTGCAGTGCTCTATCACAGTTTTGAACATTCATGTGAACTTGAGCCATTGCGACATAAGTCTGCTCGTCGCTCAAAAGACCAGCCTTATCAATTTCCTCAAATGTTCGTTGCGCATCCTCATAAAGCCCAAGCTTACCATATATCCTAACAAGAATTCCATAGATAACCTCATCAGGAACAATCTTATTCTGCTCCATCGCGGAGAACAGCGAAAGCGCCTTCGAGTAGTCCTCATTCTTGTAATAGAGTGTCAGGAGAGATGCACAGGTGTAGTTGCTTGGAACAATACCCTTAATCCTCATCTCATCATAAAGCCTCAATGCCTGATCCCCTTTGCCATGCTTGGCACTCAAGCTGATCAGAAGGTTATATGTCGCCTCCTCGGGGACAAATCTGCGCCTCTTCATCTCCCCAAATGCATCCATGGCCTCCTCCAACATACCTTCCTTGGCATACGAGCCGATCACAACGATATATGTGAACTGATTCGGGACTACATTGGCTTCCAGCATCTGCTCCCTCAGCTGGATTACTTTTCCATGCAGCTTCTGCTTCTGCAGAGATGAGACCATGAAATTGAAGACTGAAATTGATGGCACTATGTCACGTCGCCGCACCGCTGCGTAGAACATCAGCATGTTCTTGTGCCTCCCCCATCTGGCGTATGCGCATAAGAGGGTTCCACATGCCACTGCATCTGGCTCGCAGCCGGCCTGAAGCATCTCAAGAAATGTCTCCTCGGCGAGCTTGATCTTCCCTACCTGACCGTACAACCTGAGAAGGATGGTGTAGGCGACAACGCTCGGTTCGTAGCACAACTGGACGGATCAAGAAATGAGTTCATGGTGATCAGCTCAGAAATTGAGGTGAAATTGTTAGGGATTCAGATAAAAGAATTGGGCTTTTTTGGCTTGCCTGAAGCTTCATCCAGGCGAAGAAGTCGCGGGCCTGGCGCCACCCGCGCAGCTCGCGGAGGACGAAGCACATCTCGCGGAAGGTGAGCTTCGCCACGAACGATGCCATGGCCTCGCGCATGCCCGTGGACGCGGACGGGCGGGACGCCGTGGCGCGCGCCGCGCGGACGGCGGCGACCACGTGCCGCCCGTACACGTGCCCGGCGCGGTCGTCCTCGACGTACCGCGCCATCTGGTCAGGGGAGCGGCGGACCCACCGGGGCGTGTGCGCGCCGGTTCCCTGGCCCCGGCGGTCGCGGCGGAGGCGCTGCGCCTCGTCGTGGAGGAGGCGCCGGTACGGGCGCCGGCGCGGGGAGGAGGAGGACGAGGACGACGACGTGCCGGAGGAGAGCGACCATGAGGCGGCACCGTCGTCTTCGTATGAGGAGCAGGTGATGGATACGGCGGAGGCGGCGGCGGCGGCGGCGGTGATCGCTGCGGCCATTGGAGTGTGAGGAGCGCGGGAAGGGGATAGGAGATAAGGTTAGATTTTTTTTTCCTTTTCATTCTTGGCCGTGGGTAACTGACAGTGGGGCCCGCATGTCAGAACAATGGCCAAAAGAACAGATTACATTTCATCTTGGGGCTGAAGGTTTTTCTTTTTCTTTTGCAGTAGTTAACTGGTAAAAAATTAACCAAAAGAACATGATTTGCAAGCTCACAAACACATCATTTTACAAGCTAACCATTTCTTGTCCTCCACTATATTTGATTGGCAAATTAGTATGAAAATGTATTAACTAATGATCTATAAAGAACACACAACAATCATCATCTCCATCTGGCAAACTAACACAGGAATACTATACAATACAATCAGTGACAATCTCTGCCTGCACACATCTAGATTGGCTGAAATCACCCTGGGGAAAAATAGAGGTACTGAGAAAAAGAAGAGCAACATTCTCCAGCTTCAGATTTTCTGGGTAATGTCATTCTTGTCTGATCAGGCGTGAGGAGCTGAGCTCTGTGGTGCTGTAGAACGACTCATCAGGGTAGTAGCCGCCCCCATCCTTCTCATCCTCCCACTTGAGCACCTCCCTGATGTACTTGAAGGCCTCATCGACGGTCAGCCTGTCGCGGGCTCGCGCCTGCCACACGAACAGCTTCCGGTCAGTGCAGGCCGCATACAGCTCCTTGAACTTCATCGCGACATAGTAGAACGCCTGGTGAGCCAGCGACTGGTTGTTGTGGTGAGTCCGGAGAGGGCTGAAGTCGTTGAACCACTCGCAGGTGGAGAGTGGGACGCGCCCGATCTTCTCCTCGAAGAGGTCAAACTTGTTGAGCACGAGAACAAATGGCATGTCGCG
The DNA here is from genome assembly GCA_003991445.1 of Oryza meyeriana var. granulata. Classification (NCBI taxonomy): domain Eukaryota; kingdom Viridiplantae; phylum Streptophyta; class Magnoliopsida; order Poales; family Poaceae; genus Oryza; species Oryza meyeriana. Next base: position 93,529 of record RYFJ01000425.1, on the reverse strand, counting down.
GAAACATGGTTGCCTGGGAAAAGTATAGGTTAGTAACCCTGATCCTGGAATGGGGCTTTACTGATTTCAGGAGAGCTGTAACAGTGTTCTGTTTTTTTTATATAGGCAGTATGGTATTCGGAAATATGAAGTACACGATCCTCCCGAATTATTAGATTCAATTGGAACAAAGACCAACATCCTAGATCTATCAATTATCACTTTAAATGCTCTTCAGATTTTACGAAAATTATGGAACTATTAAAACTTACAAAACTATGTGGCCCATGCCAACAATAAGGCTGGTACCTGATTGTAGCCTCAAACAAGTCCCTGCTTTGGATCATCTTGTTCATAAGGGGACTGTTGCCACCACTTGAAGGGGCCCCCAGCTGGTCATAGTCACTGAGTGCTACCGAGAATATCACCATGCTGACATCCTCAAACATTTCAACCCACTTGCACCCCTCATTCATTCCCTTGGCACTTACTCTAATCAGCTGGTATCTGAAAAGGAATAAAAGCCGATGAGACAATTAAGCTTTCCGGTACTTGCTTCACAGGAGAAATAAGTAGCTAACCCAAGCATGGTAGCCTGCCTATTTCACTAACCCAGTAGAAAAAAATTTATGGTTGCTAAGCATTTTAACACAATTGAGGGATACATTACCAACAATGTTAATATCTAAGGCCATTTTATTTATAGAGTTAGTAACAAAAAATATGACAGATGGAAAAGGAAAATAAAACTACTGTTTAGGGTATATGGATATGTAGACATATGTACTAAAGGATTTACATGCACATCAGACATTAGCCATGAAGAAAAAGTTTACTTGTTTAGTGTCTGAGAGTGTGCCTCATGATTGTCAGTGTATAGTTCTGACATAGGGCTACGGTCATCCAGAGTGAACTCAATGAAGGCCAATCCGTTCCCTTGTGTTACTCCTTCAGCATATATTATATCTTTCTCTGAAGGTTCATACTCATTACTCGATACTTCAATGGCCTGCAAGGATGTCATAAAAAGGACAAGTCAATTAGGAACTCAAATACCTATAGTGTACACAAAATACTAAGTGCAGGGGAACATTATGTTATGCTGGATGCTGGAGTAAGGCAGATGCTTAGCGGTTCAAGTAGTCGTAGCATTTTTAGGAACAGGCATGGTATAGGAATCTAGAAGGATCCACTGACAATGATAAAGTAAACCATAATGGGTATAGGTGTAGCACAATATACGAAGGCAGGTTGTGAATAAGTATTTAGTTCACGTTACCAATGATAAATTTAGTCTTTAATAAATAAGCTTTGAGTTAAATACCCTGCTCAAGAAATACTCAGCAACATCAGGGAGAAAATGCAATTCGTCTTTTCTTTTATATGTTGCTTGTATGGCAGGATCCTTCCACATTTCCTCAACAATTGGAGCATATTCACGTGTAGCTGCAGGGAAGAATGCATCAAGGTCTCCCATTGCTATAATGTCCAAAAGCCAATCCGAGAACTTCTTCAGCTTTGCATTTATCGAGTATATGCAAGAATTTGAACCATTCGATTTATTTCCATCTGCATCAGTAAGGCAAACTTAAAGATATAGCATATGCTCCTGAGAAATAGAAGTGAAAAATATATATTAGCTGTCTTTCTACCATGCTGCACATTTTCATCCTCTGAGCTTTGGTTATTTGATCCAGCCAAAGCCTCTTCCTCAAAACGCTCACGGCCCTCAAGAAGGATCCCGAGGTACTTGAACATGTTACTTTGGATCATTAGTTTGATACTATCAAGTTCTTCTTGGGTAAATCTAGTGTCGTATAATAGCTTTGCCTGTTTTGGAAAAAAAAATCAAGCAAGTGTATATAAGACAAATAATAGGGTAGAAAAGTTGACTGCTCAGTTATCCCCTGGAAACTGTAGATCCACCTATCAGAATAAACAACTTGTGTGGTGCTTCATAGAAATTTGCAGGCATTTTATTGAAAAAGAAACACACAGATGATAACTAAACTACGCATATGAAAATTGATCATGCTAGCTTGCAGAATGTCATGTCATGTTACATATGTGATAACTAAACTGCACATGTGATTGTCACCTAGTAGTACAACAGTTAACCTACAGTCTTGTGCTTACAAACAGTTAACCTAGTGTATAACAAAGTCAAAGCTTAGTGCATTTTTAAATGTGAAATTTGGTCAGACCTGTTTGAATATGGTGCTTGTACCAGCCCCAGGTGATCCAAGAATAAGAAGCTTTTGGATTCTTTTCTGATCTAAGTAATCAGGAATAGTTCTTGCTGAATAAGGAGCTTCATCTTTTGGTTCATCAGAGTTTGCAGGAGGCACCGGTAGTGAAAACAAGTGACATGCAAAACGTGTCAAAGGCTGCAAATAAAGACATGCAAAATCTTGTTAAGATAATAACAAGACAAACAGTAGTTTTAGGAAGTACAGTGAATGAGTTAAAACTCCTTTGAGAAAGATACATACAGACTCCCATATCTTCCCTTTGATATTGTTTTGGCCTTCTTCCTCATAGCCACCGTCATGGTAAACCCAAAAGTGAGTGTCACGGGGGCACTGAACTTGTGCAATCTACAAGAATGATTAGATATTGAGGCAAACTCAACAGTGATAGTGATAGCACAATTATACTGCCTGCAAATAAATTGCCTTCTCTGTTTCTTAAAAACCAGGCACATAACATAGCCCTTACTCCTTACACTCTTTCTTATTCTGGTGGAATACTATAGTCAGACTACATGCTACATGCATCTTTATATGTTTGGAAATTAATAAAATGACAGAATCGGCCAATCGGGTATATACCACTCAAATCTTTCCTCTTTAGATACATACCACCAAAATTGTTGGGTTCACTTTAATAGCATCCAAACTTCACAGATCTCATCGACTACCACTCCAGTTACCTCATGTCCAATCTCCTAACAGAAACTTGACTAGATGGCTGATCTGGCTTGGCTACTTCTTCCATACCCAGACAAGCAGGCAGAAGGAAAGTGAGGCATTAGACGGAGGGCAAGCCTTGTTACCCACCAAAGTCAAGCCATGCCAGATCAGCCATCTGGTTCAATAGCCGTTGGGAGATCCAACTGGTGGTAATGATAGTGGTCGATTGACGACAGTTCTGAAGTTTTAATGGTATTAAAGTAACCTCAAATTTTTTGTGGTATATTTCTAAGGAGGGAAATTTTGGGGCCAGCATAAAGTATACACCTAATTTTCACTCGTAATATTGTCTTCTTGGTTTGAACAATCATATGAAATAGTAAGCAAGGCTGGTCCATGCCACAATGTTTATAAGAAAGTGTCTATGCTACAATATAGTCTTTAAAAAAATGTGCTACAATATATTAGTATTGCTATTTTAATGGAGATTTCCACTATTGTACCCCCTTTAAAAGATAGATTTACAGTGATAGAACACTGATACCTTCAGAACTTTCAGTTCAATCTTGGTAATTTCCCTTCCATTCATATAAACCTGAGTATTGCCATTACTGGCATTGGGCTGAAGCTTTCCGTTAAAATTTAGGTTATGCTGGAACAGTCCTGTCTGGTTTTTTCTCTTCCCTATAGCAGGAAACAAAATGTATTAGCAAAGTTCAGATTGCATAAGAAGGTATGCTCATCTCTTACCAACAATAACAGACTCACCTTTCCCACAAACCTGACTCCTTGTCGTACCAATATCTTCCAGGCTTCAGCTTTTGAGAGGCCGTTGGCAACTAAGCAAGCTGGCCCATCTCTTCTGGATTGAGGGAAAACCATTATTGATGAGTTGCTCAGGTCGAGCTGGTTTGCTTGGCATTCCTTCTCGCGCTTTCAGTATTTGCCTTACTTCCAATGGGCTGAGCAGACGTGATAGTTATCCTCGAACCCTTCCCTAGCTTCGACCGCTTGCTCTCATCGATTGGCTGGCCAATGCAAGTGATACACTTCCGTCCTTCTGGCATCGAGCCCATGGCCCTGAGCACACAGTAGCTGCAAAACCTCGCATCGCAAACAATGCATGATTCCTTGCTCTCCCACTTCCTTTTACCGCAACGGCTGCAGGTCCTCCCCCTCTTCTCCTTCTTGGTCACCGCCACATACTGTTCCGACACATCATCAAACTCCTTGCTCTCATACCTACTGTCCTCTGTGACCCCAAAGGTGACCACCTGAGCTCTTCTTCCCTCCTGAGCAGCTGTCCTACTAGCCCTCTGCCCATGGAAATTCTGCGCAGATTCTTGCGACATTGAGCAGGAGTCATCATCAGAGAACCCCTCATTCTGCGGCACCGAATCAACCGATTCTGAGCTTCTCCTAACCTGTGCGGCTGCTGGTGGCTCAGCACGTCGAGCATCTTGCTTCCGGGGCACTGGCATATACACTGGCCTGACGACCGGCGCCACCACGCCGTTCCCAATCCCCAGCGGGCCGGACACTGGCTGCGCCGTGGGTATCGCCGGCAGGTCGACAGGATCGATCCTCGGGAGCTCGTAGGACACCGGCGGGCCGTCGTACTCGAGCGCAATCGAGTAGTCGAGGTTGGCCGGCGCCTCCGGGATGGTCGTCCCCGGAGGGAGCATCCTCCTCACCATCTCCTCCCAGTTGCTCCCGCCCACGGCTCCCGCTCCGGCCATCTCCCCTTGGCGCAATCCGTCGAACACCTAAGCCTCCTCACCTCCCAAATCAGTGGTAAACATGGAGTAGAACCAAAAAAAATTACTCCGAGACCTAAGCTCTCCCCTGGACTTCAAAACCCAATCTTTTCACCGCGGATTGAGGAATTCCTCACTGCAGCCGCCTCAATCGAACTCGACGACGGCCAAAGTCGGGTCAAAGCCCAATCTTTGCACCACCAACAACCGAGAGAAAGCATGCTAAAACACCAACGACTCCACGTCTCCACTCCCGGTCAGTCCAAGACCCCAAAAGGCTAACCTTTGAACGAGTTGATGTCGCCTTTGGACTAACCAGGCAGCCTCCCTCCAACCACGCCACGAATATCAATCACTGGAATAGTAAAGTTGGAACGAGATGGGGAAGGGATGGGAAGGAGACGACGAGGGTTGAGAGTTCAGACTTGAGGCGACGACCGTTTCAGACTTCCAGTTCCTCACCGCTGAGGGCAACGGCAAGCCAAGCAGACCAACTGACCAACACTTTCTTTCAGTCTAGTTTCACTTCTGCATCCGTATCCTATCATTCAGAAATATCTTCTAACTCACCATAATCTCAGCAAAGAAAAATCTAACTGTACCGTATATTTTTTTCTCCTTTTTCTTTTATGTGTCCTTTTTCTCCATTCGATGGAATGGAAGCATATCTGGATTGCACAAAGAAAATGGGAAATGTTCAGATGGAATGGAAGCAGAGCTGAAAGCCTGAAACTTGATGGATTCTATGCTGCTTTGCTCCTTCATCAGTGTGTCATCAACTCATCGTTGTCAGTGTGTGTGGTCTGGATCAGAGTGAATCTTCAGCAGTGCACACTCCATGGCGTATCTGCAAAAGGAAAAGATATTGTTTTGCACTTTGTACTCCATTGCCTTTTCTTTCTTGCTTGCAAAAATTGGCACTTTTATGCTCAACTTTTGGGTTGTGCTCCTACGTCCTAGTAGCAGAAAGAGAGATTCAGTGTGACAGTAGAAATTAAAAGCAGGGAGGTGGTAGTAGTAATAGTAACAGAAAGAGAGATTCAATGTGACAGTAGAAATTAAAAGCAGGGAGGTGGTAGTAGTAATAGTAACAGTCATGTGCAGACAGTAAAACGGCAACAGCAACAGTACTGCCGAACAAAAAGGACACTGCCTAAATTTTCCTCATTACCCCTGTCTCTCTCTCGCTAGCGACATTCATGTCAGAGGATGCAGCTTGCGGTTACAGTCGATCTGAGTAAAAACTAGAAAAAACTACACGAGAAAATGAAGGTCCTCTTGTTCTGAGTATCTGGGCTTGTGTTGGCCGAGCAACAATGCAGGTAAGGAAGCATATCTCATGGATGGAAGACGAGAGAGTCAGAGAGAGAGACACACACATGGTTGCTGAAAATTTGTATTGTATGGAAAGGCGCCCAAGTTGACGATGTAGAACGCCATCGTTTGTGCAATAAACAACGAGAAAAAATGCCTTCATAACTTATAAGCATGGCAGTTGCAAGGGAAAATAATTATGACCTAGGAGTAGTTATAACTTACTCCCTCTGCCCTTAAAAAAGCTAACTTATAGTATTTTAAGAGTATTTAAGGTAAAGAAGAAGGGACCAAAATACTCCTTATTAATAAAAAATAGTATTAGTGAATGAACAGATAAAGAGTATTGAATAAAGTAATAAAATTTCTCGATTTACGAATTGAGAGTAGTTAAGAAGATATGAGTTGTTTATTTTAAGACAAAGTTTAAACTCTAGGAATTAGTTTATTTTGAAACGGATAGAGTACTCCCTCCGTTCCAAATAAACCCAACCCTCACAACCCGAGCTAAGATTAGTGGTGAGGAAAAAACACTGCAGGACCCCTCATTAATATAATATAGTATTGATGGATAGGTAGTTAAGGGGTATTGAAGAGATAAAATTTCTCAATTTATAGAGCAAAGGTAAGTGAGAAAGTAAATTTTTGTTTATTTTAAAATAAAGTTTAAACTCTAGGAGTTAATTTATTTTAAAATAGAAGGGGTATAAACAAGAAGAATAGACATCTTTGGATTGCCAAGCTGCCAAGGATTGGTTCTCCTGCCCCCACCTGCAGCTTTAACAAATGAAACTAGGTTAGGTTACGGTATTCCTTTTTTTTTCTCAGAGAGAGGGAGAGCAAACACTAGCTAATCACACCAGGGAACATGGAAAGAGTGAACCATGTGTGCTGCATATTTAAGGACTAAGGAGTGCATTATGTAGTAATTGCAAATTATATGCATCGTTAATAATGAAGAACCTGTTATCTATTTTGTTGCTAATGTACAAATGTCAACATTGAACTAGGTCAGTGCCATGCGGATGGATGGAAGTGCTCTAGCTATATCAACTTCAAATGAAAACATAAATCTAGATTAGTAGCGTTTATTTAGTGTTTTTATGTAAAGAATATTTAATTAAGCAGACGAAAGTTTTCAGCTTCAAGTTCCCAAAGGAAAGCATTAAGTTCCTATATAAATGTAAGTTAGATAGAACATCTTCAGATCAAATTCAAATTGAGGGTGCGGTCACTTTATTATCATTTTTAGGATTTCTTTGAAACGCATGATTGAAAAAAGTATGAATAAGAAAAAACATAAGATTTTGACATGAATGCATGTGCAAAAAAGAGGATCACAAAACACATGAATGATCATTTGGTTAAACCATAGCAAAAGCGTGGTAGTTTGAGGAGAGAGAAAGCCTCGAAGTAAACTTTTTCAAGAGGTTGGGGCTCGTGTTAAATTTTCTCCAAAACTTGTATCCATAGAAAATTTCTAAGTTTTCCCTTAAAATTAAAGGGAGCATCAACCTTAACTAGTGTAACGCCCTGGTTTCCGGGCTGTTAAAAACTATTTTAGTGAAAACCCTAATTTTAAAATTTTTTGGATTTTTGTGTGTGCTTAAGGATTAAGTGCCGTAGATCTCGGTCTAAACCTCCTTGAAACCCTAAAAACCTCGATCCCAAACTCTCTCCTAAAATCCGAGACTCGAATTTTGCAATTCAATTGTCTCTCTCAAAACTTTCTCGGAAAATTCAAATTCAAGGCTCCCATCGAATCCCTTCTGAAGACTTTGATTAAAATACTCCTATTTCATACATCTCGAAAATTCTCTATACTCGGGTTCGAATTTTGCAATTCGAAGCCCTCCAACAAAACCCTTCGAAAGTCACCTTTAAAGCCTTTCATCAAAATCTCTTTATTTTTGCCCTTCCGAAAATTCAGATTCCATTGAAAACTCCTTTTCCCAAAATCTGCCAAATTTGTATATTTCAAAATCCCTCAAATTCCAAGAATTAAATTCACATTCTAATCTTCCCTCGAGGTCCTCTGTCGGCGAAACCGGACTAGGGGCCCCACATACCCCGGGGACGCGTGGATCTTCGGCCACGTCAGCTCCTCCGGGGCCCACATTCTGCACCGGTAACGGCCGGCTATGGCCGTTTTCCCGCCAAGTACCTAGGGTCCGAGCACTGCCCGGGCCCGGGTGCACCTACCCCGGGTGCGTCGCGATGACCGCCCGCATCCGCCTCAGGCCCCGTGGCCCGGGGACATTCCCGGGACTCGCCCCCCGGTCCCGGGAGCCACAGGCTCGGTCCCGGGGCGCGTTCCCGGGGCACATTGCTAGGATATTCCCGGGCCCGGGTCTCCTCCCCCGGTCCCGGAACCCACAGGCTCGGTCCCGGGGCGTGTTCCTGGGGCACATTACTGGGGGACATCCCCGGGCCCGGGTCTCGCCTCCCGGTCCCGGGACCCACAGTCTTGGTCCCGGGGCGCGTTCCCAGGGCACATTACTCGCGCGGAGGGCGCGATGAGCTCTCTACCCCGGGACTCACAGCCTCGGTTCCCGGGGAACTCGACGCCTTGTGCGCGCGGAGGGCTCGATGAGCTCTCTGCCTCGGGCAGAGCGGATCAACTCCCCAACTACCCGCATTAATGATGAGGCGACGGGGCGTATCGCGCCTGTCGTCCGCTCGGACGTGCGTGGACTCTCATGATGGCCCCCCGTGGGCCCGCTCCCTGTGCAGTCAGACATATTTGACTAAGAGGGCTTCATTTTTCCACGCTTTGGCAGCGAAGGCATGCGCTGTCACATCTTCATGACCTAGCCGCCCGCAGCAGCCGAGCAACGTGACGACTAGACGTATCGAACCAACTCCGGCGTGGCTCAGCAGGCGGACGTGTACGACAAGACACATCGTATGTAGAAAAGCTTCCTCCGGACATGTGAGCTAGGCACTATGGACTCCCCTTGGACTATGAAAGGAGGATCCATGCCAGCAGAGAGGAAGAGCTTCTCGAGCTGCTCCAGAAAACAAAAGACTGAGTTCGTTCCCAAGTAAGGGCTAGCTCCTGAGCACCCCTCAAGAACACCTTGTAAGAGCAAACCACATTCACCTCCCACATAGCAGATACATATAGGAGTAGGGTATTACGCCTCCGCGCGGCCCGAACCTGTCTACTTCTCCTGCCTCCCTTGTGTGCCATCGATCAGACGCCGCAGCCGTCCTGTGGACAACTCCCCTGGCCGAACCTCAAAGGGGGGTCTCCAGACTCCCCGCGGTTGGAGTTCCCTCCTCTGACATCCTCAAATTCTAATCCATTACAAATTCCCAAAATATCCCTGAGTATCAAGGCCCAATTTAAATCAAAGTTCCGATTCAAAGTCACCTTTTGAATCTTCTCCTTTCTTTTTCTAAATATCATCCAAATATCCATATATATGTATATATGCCCAAATCCCATCTCAGAAACACCTCTTTCCCTGTGTCACGACCTCGAATTGAAAATTTAATTCGAGTCCGAACCCCCTTTTGAAACCCTCCCTCAGAATCTCTCTTAAAATTATATACATATACATACATATCAAGAGCCCCCTTGATTCCCAAAATTCTACTACCCAAAACAGTATCCAACCCCTGGGAATTTATTATCTTTTCCCTCCAAAAATCCCCATCCTATTCTTCCAAAAATATATATATATCCCAACCATGGTGGTAAAAATCCTCAGATCTCAAGAATTTTTGTGAGCCCAAGGATAGAATTTCTTTTAAATAAATCCCCCTCAGAAGTTTCCCAAAAGTCCCAGAAGTTCAAATCCCATATTTAAATCCTAGTTGAATTCTCAATTATCCCTTCAAAACACTCTCTGGACCTCCCTTCAATTATACACATATACATATAGAGATGGGCTACTATGCTTTATAAAGCATAGCCCCATCCGTGCGGCATACTCCTGTCCATTGGATGGATTGCTATCTGCGGTCGTGAGCGTCCCTCGCTCGCGCCCGCGCCCCTCGCTCGCTCCCGCCCATCCAACGGACAGGAGTATGCTGCACGGATGGGGCTGTGCTTTATAAAGTATAGTAGCCCATCTCTATACATATATATATATATATATATATATATATAGAGAGAGAGAGAGAGAGAGAGAGAGAGAGAGAGAGAGATGGGCTATGGTGTAGCATGCCGCACGGCCCTCTCCGTGCGGCACGCCCCGGGCCGTCGGATGGGCGCGATCGACGGTCCGGGACATTCCCGCGCCCCGCCCGGGACCGCGCCTGTGCGTCCCGGGACCGGGGGCGCGACCCGGGGCCGGGAATGCCCCGGACCGTCGATCGCGCCCATCCGACGGCCCGGGCGTGCCGCACGGAGGGGCCGTGCGGCATGCCGCACCATAGCCCACATATATATATATATATATATATCAAAGTCCTTCCTCAAATTCCTTTGATTTAATTCCCAAGAAATCAAACCAAATTCCAAAAATTAATACCCTTTTCAATTCTCCAAAAATCCTTACCCATTCCTTCCATATATATATATATAGATGGGCTACTATGCTTTATAAAGCACAGCCCCATCCGTGCGGCATACTCCTGTCCGTTGGATGGATTGCTATATGCGGTCGCGAGCGAGGGGCGCGGGAATGAGCGAGGGGCCCGGGCGCCGGGCGCGGGCGCGAGCGAGGGGAACGGACGTGCGGGAAGGCGCCCGGGCCCCTCGCTCGCGCTATATAGAGAGAGAGATGTGCTACTATGCTTTATAAAGCACAGCCCCATCCGTGCGGCATACTCCTGTCCGTTGGATGGGCGGGCGCGAGCGAGGGGCGCGGGCGCGCGGGGAGGGGCACGGGCCCGCGCCCCTCGCTTGCGCCCGCCTATATATATATATATATATATATATATATATATATATATATATATATATATGAGATGGGCTACTATGCTTTATAAAGCACAGCCCCATCCGTGCGGCATACTCTTGTCCGTTGGATGGATTGCTATCTGCGGTCGCGAGCGAGGGGCGCCTCAAATATATGTATATATCTAAATATATGTATATATCTAAATCTAGACAAATGCCTCAAAAAGTCCCCTCCATAAATCTCCAGAATTTTGTGGGTCCAAATATAGAATTTTGAAATTAAATTCCTTTGAAAACACTAAATATCTTCTCAGCAAAAATCCCTGCAAAAATATAAAATACTCCTGTTCACATTGGGCCTCCCTCTCTTTCCTCAGTTGGCCCACGGTCTGTCTCATTCTCGAATTTTTTTATTTTTATATTTATTTAATAAAATATTTATAAAACTATACCTTCATTTCAAACATTTACAAAAATATACTCCCGCCGCCCTCTGGGAGGGCGATTTAATGACATGGCTGACGGCCGTTGGCCGTCAAGCCAACGGCCGTCAGCCAATTTGCAAGCAACCCCCGGGCTGCCTAAAAACCGCACTCGGAGAGGGCGGCAAGGGGCCGCCTGCAAAAATCCCCGGGGGCCAAACATTTTACAGGCGGCCCCCTCGCCCGTGCCCGCGCTCGCCCCCGCGCCCCTCGCCTTGCCCGCGCCCCTCACCCGTGCCCGCGCCGGCGCCCTCGCCCGCCCCCGCGCCCCTCGCCCTCGCCCTTGCCATCGCCCTCGCCCGCGCCCCTTGCCTGGCCCGCGCCCCTCGCCCGCGCCCGTCCCCGCGCCCGCGCCCTCGCCCCTCACCTGCGCCCGCGCCCGCCCCCGCGCCCCTCACCCTCGCCCTCGCCCACCCCCGCCGGCCCCCCGGCTACCTAAAAACCGCCCTCTGAGAGGGCGGTTTTTAGGCAGCCGGGGGGCCGCCTGCAAATTGGCTGACGGCGGCCAACGGCCGTCAGCCACGTCATTAAATCGCCCTCTGGAAGGGCGATTTATAAAAATCGCCCTCCCAGAGAGCGGCGGGAGTATATTTTTGTAAATGTTTGAAATGAAGGTATAGTTTTGTAAATATTTTATTAAATAAATATAAAAATAAAAAAAATTCTCTCATTCTCCCCCACGTGCACAGCACCTGCAGGTGGGCCCCCTCTATCAGCCACCCTACCGCGCCCGCACGCACGCGCTCGGCTGCCTGGCAGCCACACGGCGCACGCCCACGCCCCCGCCCACTCGCCGCGACCGCCCGTGCATACGCTCACTTGCGCACGGCTGCTGCCTCCCTTTGACCGCCCGGGCCCGCTCGCCAACGCTGCATCCTCCCACCGACCATCGGGGCCCACGCACTAGACGCGCAGCGCACGCTCGCCCGCCGGCCAACAAACGGCCGTCTTCTTCCCCCGACTCCCTCGGCACGAGTGGCACGCGTTTGACAAAATGCCACCGAGAAAAAAAATCATCCCCGGCCCAAAATATCTTCTTCCCCGTGCGCCCCTTGGTCAACCATGCCTGCTCATCCTATCACATCACCTTGCCGCACCCATTCCGCCTTTCCTCCTGCCCGGCCGACACATCGTCATCTTCTTCCTCAGCCTCTCTCCGCTCTCTGTTTTCTCTCTCCCTCTCTTGATCCTTCTTCTCTACGCCCTGACACAGTACGCCGCGCCCATACCCCCATGTCTCGCGGCACACTTTGAGGTCAGCCCGCGTGTCCCGTCCCATCTCGCCCCGTCCCCTCTGTCCCTCTCCCCTCTCTCTCGCGGCAGCACGAAGCCGGGTAATGCCAGCTACAGTGCTTAGCCCGAGCTCCGGTCATGTCGCCCCTGCCAGAGCCTTATCCCATGAGCTCCACCGCCTCTATCCGTTGTCGTGACGCGCCGTGCCCGCATCTATAAATCCCAGCCGCGCCGCGCCATTGCCCCCCAAAAGCTCGAGCTCTCACTTTCTCTCTCCGCCGCCACCAAAGCCTCTCTGTACCTGCTCCAATCTCGTCATCCCGAGCACAATCAACCCAGCCGCCGCCACCGTATGGCTCCCGGCCACCTCGCGAACCTAGCCATGTCTCCAATTGTGCCCGAGCTTCGCTATAGGAAAAAGCCCCAAATCCGCCGCCGCCGCACACCATTGCCGAAGCTTCGGAGTTCGCCGTTGCACAAGGTAGAGACCAATTTTCCTCTCTGTTCTCCTTCCCGTGAGATGCCGCGTACATCCTAGCCCCTTTCCGACCTCTCTCCGCCGTCCCTTTGGTTACCAGCGACGACCATGCGTCGCTGCTCCTCACCGCCGCTTACTGCCTCTCACCACCCGCCGCCGCTGACCACCTGTAGCCCAATCCGAGACGTCCATCATCCTTGCCGTGCTCCCCTCATCCCGTTCCCGTTGGCCGCCCGTCCTCCCTCGCCGTCGTTCGCCGGCTTTCGCCGGCTTTCCCCTCGGCCGCCGTCGGCCGTCGATCCCTCTGCCGGCTAACTCCTATTCCCTGTCCGGCAACCTTCCCTCTCTCTCGGTCTTTGATCTATGGGGCCCGACTTGGTTTTAAAATATAATCAACTCCTATTAATATATATGCCTCTATGACGAGTGGGCCCATACACAGTAAACACCCAATAATTTCCCCTTCCACTAACATGTGGGGCCACCCTGTCAACCTCTTCCATCTCCTCTCTAGCCAATGACATGTGGGACCATTATGTCATCTACCTCCCTCTCTCCTCTGTATCATTGACATGTGCGCCCTTCCAATTCTCTCTCCTCTTTGTCCTTGACATGTGAGCCACACCGCTCAGATTCTCTCTTTCTCTCTTTGACCTTAGGCCTCACATGTCAGAGCTGAGAATATTCTTTTCCATATTCAAATAAATTATTTCTTTTTCCAGAAAATCCTTAAAATTTCCAAAAATCATATCTTTTCAACTGTAACTCCGATTGAGTCCGTCCAAGTCTCTAAATTTTTCTAAAAATAAGATCTACCTCATGGCACTATTATTTATTAATAATAGTATATTATTTCTAGGGTTTTGTGTATTTTTCTCTCATTTCGTGTGTAGTCGACGCTTCGGAAATTCGTTGGACGTCGGATTTTCGTGAGGATTTGAAGACGAAGACTGAGGCAAGTCACTCCTCTCCTTGACCATATTGCTCCTAAATTTAAAATATTTTGTTTGTAAAATTACATTGCTAGTGTGCACGATAAATTGATCGGTCTCGGTTTGCGTGTCGAACCGATGGACCTCCCCAGTAGTTGAATAAATCCAGTAGGACGTTGATAACCTATTCCTTGTCGCTCCACCTCGTGGTACCTCGGTGACCGTACTCTCCGAGCATGGATTTCGATGGTTCCACCTCCAGCACAATTATTTGTCGATTTGGGAAAATAGGGTTTCCAAAGATTTAAAAACCCGACATGCGATGTTGGTGGATTTGTGAAACAAAATTTATTTGCGAAAATTCCGCGGTGCAAAGTGATCGCCTGTGTGGTGGCACTTCGTATTCGCATATAAAGACCGATTCCTTGGGAAATTCCATCCGAGCATCTCACAGTGCGACTACACGGGTGGAATGGGACACCCCTGGCTGAGTAACTTGTGTTCCCAGGATGGTTTTCGGTTGCTAATAAATGTGGGAGTGGATTGGGTGCCGAGAGGGCGATATACCCCCGTCCCTGAGTACAGGAAATGAGTTCGTGGTACTTGGTTGAGAGGACCCTTTTATAGGGCAGCGTGCTATTCTGGGAAGGCTTTGGAAAGGCTCTGTCGCGAACCTTCCCCACTGACGAGTGTGGGAAGTAAGCTCGCGTCATGTGGGTAAAGCGTATAATCTTTGCAAAGATCTAATGAACTGTTCGAACAGCCGCGCCCACGTTTATGGGCAATGTGAGGTGATTTCTCTAGCGTAGATTTGTTTGCAAGTGTTTTGCGAAAGTGATTTGTGGTATGGGACTCGTTACCAGAATCGGCCTTAGTGGCTGATGGATGACCTGAGTGGTCTAAAACGGGGCTGTGTGACCTGGGATGTTGAATGGCATCATAGACTAGGCTTCCTGTGTGGGGGCAGTATATGAGTTGAGATGAGATTGTGGATGGCTTGAGGAGCCCCTAAGATGAATTATGAGATGAGATTACGTCCTGGGTGGATGAGATTGAAAATAAAGTAATAGATGTTGATACAGTGGGAAGCTGCTTGAGGGCAGATCCACTGAACCACTGTTGTGGTCCGACAGGCGGTATAAGAATACCTGAGATCAATTAAAATTTGATTTGTCCACTCAAGTTGTTGAAAAGTAATTCACGGACAGGATCGAGGCAAGAGCCTCCTTCCAGTCACATTGAGACAACCCACACTTAGGTTTTTTGAAAATGTGTTCAAATGAAAAGGTTTACGAAATAACCCCAGCCTATCTTTGATAGCCTGCATAACTCACATATTCCGTGACTTGCTGAGTACGTAAGTACCCAATCTATTCCTTTTCTCCCCTCCTTCAGGAAGAATGAAGTTGAAGTGAAGATTAGGGTTTCTTTTCTAGTCCCAAGCCGTTGCTTGTGGATTGGGTTCTTGCTGCGCTGTCGTTCCGCTGCTGCCGTTCTATTTGCAGGTTGCTGCTCATGGCTTGCCCGAAGTCGCAACTTATATAGGTATAATATTGTTGGCGAAACGGGACTCGGGGCCCCACATACCCCGAGGACGCGTGGATCTTCGGCCACGTCAGCTCCTCCAGGGCCCACATTCTACACCGGTGACGGCCGGCTATGGCCGTTTTCCCGCTAAGTACCTGGACCGAGCACTGCCTTGGCCCGGGTGCGCACTCCCCGGGCGAGTTGCGACGACGGCTTGTAGCCAACTCCTCGGGCCCCATGTCCCGGGGACCTTCCCGTGCTCGGGCCTCGTCCCCCGGTCCCGGGAGCCACCTCCTCGGGCCCCGCGTCCCGGGGACCTTCCTGGGCCCGGGCCTCGCCCCACGGTCCCGGGAGCCACCTCCTCGGTCCCGGGGCGTGTCCCCGGGAACATTACTAGGACTTCCCATGCCCGGGCCTCGCCCCCCGGTCTCGGGACCCACGGCTCCAGCCCCGGGTAGTGTCCCCAGGGCACATTACTGGGACATTCCCGGGCTAGGGTATCGCCCCCGGGCCCGGGACCCTCTGGCTCGGTCCCGGGACACGTTCCCGGGGCACATTACTGGGGCATTCCCGGTCCCGGGTCTCGCCCCCTGGGACCGGGGACCCACAGCTTCGGCCCCGGGGCGCGTTCCCGGGGCACATTACTGGACATTCCCGGGCCCTGGGTCTCGCCCCCCGGTTCCCGGAAACCACGGTCTCGGGCCCCGGTCCCGGGACCCACTGGCTCGGTCCCGGGACGCATTCCCGGGACCCATTACTGGGGCATTTCCGGGCCTAGGGCGCGCTCACCGAGCTCGGGGCTCACAGCTTCTGTCCCTGAGGAGCTCGGCGCCGTGTGCGCGCGGAGGGCTCGATGAGCTCTCTGCCCCGGGCACGAGCCTGACTCGAGCGGATCAGCTCTCCAACCACCCGCATTAATGACGAGGCGACGAGGCGCGGCGCGCCTGTCGCCCGGTCGGGCATGCGTGGGCTCTCATGATGACCCCCTGTGAGCCCGCTCCCTGCGCGGTCAGAGAACTTTTGACTGAGAGGGCTTCAGTTTTCCACACTGGCAGCGATGGCGTGCGCTGTCACACCTCCCCGACCAAGCCGCCCGCAGCCACCGAGCGACGTGACGACAAGACGTCCCGAACCGACTCCGGCGTGGCTCTGCAGGCGGCCACGTGCGACAAGACATATCATACCTAGAAAGGCTTTCTCCTCACATGTGAGCTAGGCACTGTGGACTCCCCTTAGCCTATGAAAGGAGGATCCATGCCAAGCAGAAAAGGAGGATCCCGGTTCCAGAGGCCCGGTCTCTCTGGCTCTCTCTCGCTATCGGTCTCTCTTCTTCCCGGAGAGCGGCTAGACTTAGAAACACTCTGAGTTCTTCCCCAAGCGAGGGCTAGCTCCTGAGCCCTCTCAAGAACATCTTGTAAGAGCGAACCACATTCATCTCCCACATAGCAAACACACACAAGAGTAGGGTATTACGCCTCCGCGCGGCCCGAACCTATCTACTTCTCCTGCCTCCCTTGCGTGCCATCTCGGCTCGGGCCCCCGGCGCCCGAGCATCTATCATCTCTCAGACGCCGCTGCCGTCCTGTGAACAACTCCCCTAGCCGAACCTCAAAGGGGGTCCCCAGACTCCCCGCGGTTGGAGTTCCCTCCTCCGACAAATATATATTTATTTATTTAGCTAATTACTGTGGTACATCTCCGTTGACTATGGGTACCAGCAAGGTTTCCTGGGACTGGTACCAGCATCGCGGTTCCGTGGGAGAGTGGTTCACGCCAATCTCCTACGGCGCTTTCTCTCTGGTATCACCGTACGGGGGTACCAGGAAGGAGGCGTTACAACTAGGTAAGATGTTCGGTTGGTATATTAAGGTTGCCACCATCTGCCTAATGTGTGGGCAGCAAAGAATAGGCCACACTTTAGCTAGCAAAAAAAATCGTTCTTTTTTGAGTTAATGACATGTAGGATCAAGAGAAAATCTTGGCACAGTTGTTGCTATGAACCAAACACCAGACTAATTTGGTCAAACCTATCTAACATGAGGTATGGCAACCTTAGGCACTGACTGGCAATGATCCAACAACTCTAAATCACGCAACAAACAAACACACCATTACCAACATAATCTTACCAAATTTTAATAATTTTGAAACCTCCCATTCTCAAAAGTCAAAAATCTACCAAACTTTATTAAGGCCTCAAATCGAAAACCACTTAACGCTGTGTTTTTGTTTGGCAACAAAGTAAACACACCCTAAAAAAGCATCGATCGAAATTCGTACTATTTGTTTTGAACAATATAAACATATGGGATGAATCATTATCTAAGTACTTCCTCCGACCCAAAATATAACAATTTTTAGCCCTTGGCATGTGTAATGATCGCATTTTTATCTTTGTGCAAAACTATTTTAATAAAAAGCTAAATTCAAAAGATGGCTCTTTATTGGATTTTGGAATTTTTGTGCCATGTGAGATCTCAAATTTCCTCCAAAAATCAGCTTCAAAACCTCTACAAACCTCCTAGAATTTTTTGCAAAAATTAAAAATCCCATTAAAATTAATTTACAAAATTCAAATCCATTCAAAATCAATTCAAACAATCTCTGGAAAATTATTAAACCGCATTGTTCCAGTCGGGCCGTCTCTTCTCTTTCTCGGCCTGGTACTGTTTTCTTCCTCGCCGGCCCGCTCGGCCCAGCGCGGGCGCGCACGTGGATTAAACTCCCGCGGGCCCACGCATCAGCCGCTCGCCTCCGCCCATCTCCTCAGCCATCCGATGAACGCACGTGGACGGTTCCGATTGCTTCTGCCGCCCGGCCCCGCCTGTCAGTCCCGACGACGTCGTCGTCTTCAACCTCTCGCTGCCCGCGCTCTCTCTCTTCTCTCGATTTCTCTCGAAACTCTCTCCGTTCTCTCTCTGTACCGCGCCATACCGCCCGGTCGGCCCCTTAAAAACGCGCGGACACCATCATCAACTCCGCTGCCCCGCCGTCCGGCGTGAGACCCGCTCCGCCGTCACCGCCGTGAGCTCCGGGGTCAAAAAGGCTAACCCGCTGCAGCTTTTCTCCTCAATGCCGAGCCTCAGAAGTTGATGCGCACGCATGGGCACCTCATCCCGTCGCCTCGCCATCATTTTCTCTTCTCGTTTTTCCTCTCTGGAGCCCGTATGACGCAAGCCACAGAGCTCCGCCATTATCGAGTCTCGTCGGCCGAGCTCGAGCCTATCCGTCTCTGTTCGCCGTCCTCTAGCGCCCAAGCTCCGCTATATATAGGACCACCTTCCCTCCCCTTCGGTCACCAAGAAAACAAGCCCGAACCAGCTCGTCACCGAAAGACCTCCTCCGCCGTGTCTGACCCGAGCTCCCACCTCTGTTCCAGAGCACCGCCGGCCAAACCGCCACCACCGCCGAGTTCCTCTAGTCACTGTGAACCTCCTCCGCCACTCACCGTCATCAATTAGCTCCTAAATCAAAAATTCCCAAATCCTTCCTCCGTCGTCCGCCATCGCCGCCGCTACGGTTCTCGCCATAGACGAAGGTAAAAACCAATTAACCGCTTCCCAGTTCTTCCTCGCGTAATGCCGCTTCAGAACTACTCAAACCCGAGCCAATCTGCCGTTCAAATGGTCGCCGACGCCGATCTCTTCTCTCCGCCGTCGCCGTTGGCTCTGGGCCACCGCTGCCGACCATCTTCCGGTGCCCAATATGCCAATCCGAGCCATTCAGATGATTCCCTGTCTCCTCCGCTCTCTGCTAGTGTCGGCCGCTCGCTGATCCTCGCCGCCGCCGGCGAGATCGACTCCGGCGATCGCCGGCCGTCAATCCCCGCCGTGCATCTCCGTCGGACCCCTGCCAATGTGGCCCTGCCGTGTGGACGCCGTGTCAGCCACCGCGGCCCACTCCCCGGACCCCGGTCTCACCTGTCGGCGCACCTCTCCCCTCCACGCGCTGACACACCGGGCCCACACGCCAGCCTCTCTGATTCTCTCTCCACGCTCTGACAACCCGACCCCACGTGACAGTATCTCCTTCCCTCTCTTTACTGTTCAACCGGTCCCACATGTCAGCCACAGTGCTCCTCTTCTCTTTCCTGACCCGAGGGTCCCACCTGTCAGCCTCTGAACCTATTTCCTTTATTTCCTTTTTATTTCTTTTCTTTCCTAAAAATAATTTTAAATCCTTTTTATTTTCAGAAAATTAACCCAAACTTTGAAAATTCATAACTTTTAAACCGTAACTTCGTTTGAGCCCATTCAACTCTCAAAATTTTTCTAAAAATGAGATCTACACATGACACTATTAGTTGTATAAGATAGGTGCTAATTCTTGGTGATTTTTGCTTGTTTTCTTTTGCGAGCGTAGAGGCTGTTCCCGAGGAGTCGCCGAAGGACGATTTTGTCGAAGATCCGCCGGACCTTGAGCAAGGCAAGTCACCCTTGACCATATTGAACCCATGATTTAAAATTTATTTTATTGCTAAAACTTGCATAATTAGGAACACGACTTTTATCGGCCGCGATTCGTAATCGAATCTGTTTGGCCTAACCTAATTGCTGCATTTGACCCTGCCTTGAATAACTTGATGCCCTGTCCCTTGTAACCCTATCATCTTGATGTTCGTACTTGAGTACGGATGTCGATGAGTCCTTTTTACCTAAACTAAAAATATGACGATGGAAAAAATCAGGGTTTTAAATAAAATGGTTTTAAAATCCTTGACACCCTTGGTCGAGCAGTTGCGAAATAAAATAGTTTTACAAAAATTTGTTCATGAGACATCGCTGCCTGTGTGGCTTTGGCTCTGCATGATTTTTAAGGACTGTTTCCTTGAGGAATTGCACTGAGTATATAACAGTGCGACTACACGGGTGGAATGGGACGCCCCTGGCCAAGTAACTAGTGTTTCTAGGATGGTCTTCGGTTGCTAATAAATGTGGGAGCGGTTGGGTGCCAAGAGGGCGATATACCCCCGTCCTTGAGTACAGGAAATGAGTTCCTGGTACTTGGTTGAGAGGACCCATTTATAGAGCAACGTGCTATCCTGGGAAGGCTCCGGAAAGGCCTTGTCGCGAACCTCCCCACTTGGCCAGTGTGGGAGTAAGCTCGCGTCGTGTGGGAAAAGCATGCACCATTTGCAAAGGTCTTTATGAACTGTTCGAACAGTCGTGTCCACGGTTACGGGTGAATGTGAAGTGATTCCTCTAGCGTAGATTTTATTTTATAAATATCCGTGCAATTGTTTTGCGGGTTAGGAACCGTTACCAGAATCGGTCTGTGTGACTGATGGATGGCCTGTGTGGCCTGAAACGGGCTTGTGTGACCCGGGGTGTCGGAGGACACCATAGTTGAGTAACGGGCCTGTGTGACCCGGGATGTTGGATGACACCACAGTGAAGTTGCTTGAGTTAAGAGACAAGCTTTGAAATAAAGAGAATTCACCTAAATGGAGTTACCAGAGGAGGGTACGTTCCGAATTGGAATTGTGACAAGTCTTAGACTTGTGGAATGGGTTGAGATACAAGTCTCTTTCCGACTAACTTAATTGTAGTGACTTGTTGCAAAGCAACTCACGGAATGGATTGAAGCATGAGCTTCTTTTCGACAACTTAAAGAGCACACTTAGAGTTTTAAAACCATAAAATCTTTAAAAATCGCTTTTGCAAAAATAACCCTAACCTTCCTTGCTAAACCTTGCATGCCACATACTTTCCGTGACTTACTGAGTATCTGGTGTACTCACCCTTGCTTATCTACTCTCAGAAGCCTATGAAGATAAAGACTCTACTCTCAGCCAGTACTATCAGGAGCAAGTCGAGTACGAGGAGTTTTAGGGTTTCGGTCTAGGTCCCCAAGCCATGCTTGTGGGTATAGGTCTACCTGTGTTGTTCCGATATCTACTTTTGTAATGTATCGTTGTATGTCTCGGGTTCTGTTCGAGGCTGCAACTTATGTAAAGACTATGTATGTGTCGGCGAAACGGGACTGGGGGCCCCACATACCCCGGGGACGCGTGGATCTTTGGCCACGTCAGCTCCTCCGGGGCCCACATTCTGCACCGGTGATGACCGGCTACGGTCCTTTTCCCGCTAAGTGCCCGGGGCTCGAGCACTGTCCGGCCCCGGGTGCGCCTTCCCCGGACGCGTCGCGACGGCCGCGCGCATCCACCTCGGGCCCCGTGGCCCGGGGACATTCCCGGGCCCTGGTCCCGGGGCGCGTTCCCGGGGGCATTACTGGGACATCCGGCGGCCTGGATCTCGCCCTCCGGTCCCGGGACCCGCTGGCTCGGTCCCGGGTCCCGTTCCTGCGGCACATTACTGGGGCATTCCCTAGCCCGGGACGCGCTTCCCGAGCCCAGGACACATAGCCTTGATCCCCGAGGAACTCGACGCCTTGCGTGTGCGGGGGGCTCGATGAGCTCTCTGCCCCGGGCACGAGCCTGACTTGAGCGGATCGGCTCCCCAACTATCCGCATTAATGGCGAGGCGATGGGGCATGTCTCGCCTGTCGCCCGCTCAGACATGCGTGGGCTCTCATGATGGCCCCCCGTGGGCCCGCTCCCTGTCCGGTCAGAGGACTTTTGACTAAGGGGGCTTCGGTTTTCCACACCCTGGCAGCAATGGCGTGCACTGTCACATCTTCATAATCCAGCCACCCGCAACAGCCGTGCAACGTGACGATCGGACGTGCCGAACCTACTCCGGCGTGGCTCAGCAGGCGGACATGTGCGACAAGACGTATCGTACCTAGAAAAGCTTTCTCTTGGCATGTGTACAAGACACTGTGGACTCCCCTTAGACTATAAAAGAAGGATCCATGCCAACAGGAGAGGGGGCCGACCCCGTTCCATTCTCCGAGTACAGCTTCTAGAAACAAACCAAGTTCCCAAGTTAGGGCTAGCTCCTGAGCACCCCTCAAGAACACCTTGTAAGAACGAAGAACATTCATCTCCCACATAGCAGATACACACAGGAGTAGGGTTTTACGCCTCCGCACGGCCCGAACCTGTCTACTTCTCCTGTCTCCCTTGCGTGTCATCGATCAGGTGCCGCAGCCGACCTGTGAACCACTCCCCTGGCCGAACCTCAAAGGGGGTTCCTAGACTCCCCGCGGTTGGAGTTCCTTCCTCCGACAGTATGATAAATAAAGCAGGTTTGGCTGTGATCCACCGATGTCCTGTATATACCAACTGGTCTCTTGGGACTAGTACAGGTATTATAGATAACGATGTTCCTCTTCCGTTAACCCGTACGGTTAGCGGGAGAGGGGCATTACAGCATAACTATTAAGAAGAGAGGTAAAACAACTTATTTGCCTCCTTAGGGTGGGTGCAATGTAGGACTAGGCTAGTTGGGTTAATAATGAAGCTAAGGGACAATATGGGTAGTTTAGTGATAAAAGTTATGTTTATATCTTCAAATTTATCATATTTAACATAAAATTTGAACTCCAAAATTTTGTATATTATTTTAGGAAAAGAGAGTAACTTTAAATTTTAGCACAACGTAGTCAAATATTCTCTGACTGCGCAGGGAGTGGGCCCATGGAGGGCCATCACGAGAGTTCACGCGTGGCAGGGCAGGCGACGCACCTCGTCATTAATGCAGGTAGTTGGGGGGTCGATCCCCTCGAGTCAGGCCCGTGCCCGAGGCAGAGAGTTCATCGAGCCCTTCGCGCACACAAGGCGCCGAGTTCCTCGAGGATCGAGGCTGTGAGTCGCGGGCTCGGGAAGCGCACCCCAGGCCCGGGAATACCCTAGTGATGTGCCCCGTGAACGCGATCGGGGACCGAGGCAGTGGGTCCCGGGACCGGGGGCAAGACCCGGGCTCGGGAATGTTCCCGAGCCACGGGCCCAAAGGGGATGCGAGTGGTCGTCGTGACGATCCCGGGAAGGGAGCTCCCGGGACCGGACAGTGCCCGGGCCCCAAGCACTTAGCGGGAAGACGGCCGTGGTCGGCCATCACTTGTACAGAATGTGGGCCCCGGAGGAGCTAACGTGGCCGAAGATTCACACGTCCCCGGGGTATGTGAGGCCCCCAGTCCCGTTTCGCCGACAGGTGGGTTTTTCCCCCTCCATCCTAAAAAAAATTAATTTTTTGAAACTTCTAATAGGATAAACCAATTTTCAACGTTGTATATCTATAAAGGTATTTTAGGTATTTTTAAAAAGGTACAATGTCATATTATAGAAACAATCGACATATTCAGTTACATATTATAGAAAGAAACAATGTCAATGACTAATTGTTGGACCGATGCAAACTCAGTGGTATAAAGTACATTCTTTATTTATATAAGTATGAGGATTTGAAGTTTTGAACTCTAGTAGTGGAGTTATGTACCTATAACTTCACCACCATACTTCAATTATTTCCAAAGTTAAGTTATGTTAATTGCACGGACTCCAAAATTGCACTTATTTGTGATTAGGGTAACTTTGGATTGATACATGATGCCACTGCCTACCCTTTCAATGCATTTTCTAAAATTTTTGAACCAAATTGCCTATGTCTTCTTCCTTTATCCCCTTCTTTCCTACCTGTTTGGCAATGACAATGTCCACCGGTAGAGACAATGACAGTTGACAAGGTCAATCAGCATGGGCTCGCTGCAGCCAAAGCTTCGTGCTTGTCACAGACGAACTCCACCGCTGACGGCCTAACCCCGTGGCCGCCATGGCCTAACCCTATTGCTTTGAGCTACAGCTCCATGGCATCGACCACCAGATCTAGTTCTATTGGTTGAGAAGATAAACATGAGAGAGAGGAGGGGATGAAGGACGAAGACAGGGGCAATTTGGTTCAAAAATTTTATTGAAGGGGTAAGTAGTGGCATATATCGAATAACTGTGAAATTATAATAACATTACTTTAAATAGGTAAATAATAATGATATATTTCAAAACCGTGAATATTACGGTGGCATAAATCTAATTAATCTTTTTTTATCGGATGTCTCCAAAGAGACAATTAGATTTTATTTTTGAGATTACACGGAAGACATAAATCCACGTGCCATTACACTTACGAAAGCACCCAAGAAAAACGAAGGATAGAAGGTGGACGACCAAGGTCGTAAAATTAACTAAAATGACTTTTTTTAATGAATACTTAGATGTTCTGATTTTCGGACTTGTTTTAATGAAGGGCTTTGTGCTAGACTATTTGTCGAGCTAGGAATAACCCAAATGACCATCACACTCTAATCATGCCCCTTGTATATGTAAGGAATTATGGAGTAAGCGAGTGTATGCAAGCTGTTAAATTTTCCGGTTCGAAGATGAGAACGGTGTTCTTCTCTTTCCCGTGCGGTCGCAATTCAATTTATTGCATATGCGTCACGTTTGGAAA
The DNA here is from genome assembly GCA_003991445.1 of Oryza meyeriana var. granulata. NCBI lineage: Eukaryota > Viridiplantae > Streptophyta > Magnoliopsida > Poales > Poaceae > Oryza > Oryza meyeriana. Next base: position 68,716 of record RYFJ01000425.1, on the reverse strand, counting down.
TCTACTCATGGAAAATCTGTGATAAATTGCTAAAAACTTAAATGAACATGGTTGTGATGGGTGAAGATAAAAGGTAGGTTTAGAAATTAGACTAGAGAGAGAGTTTTAATTAATTGAGAAAAGAAAGTAGGTGAAGTTGCTATATTTTAAGACAATTTAATCACTAGAAGTTATCATATCTTGAGACTATGTAATTGTTCTTTTCACAATGTTTTACCCTTCAATTTCCTTTGTTATGTCTATAGATCAGGTGTCAACTCTTTGTATAGACAAACTCCATGAGCTCACTAGTTATGATTATGAGTTTGACAGTCCACAAGGACGATTAACATATTCGAAAAGAGCAACGAGGTAATAACAATTTAGAGAAACAGACAACATTAACAAGATTTTTCATTACCTTGTGTATCTTCTACCACTGTGCAACAACAAACCATGCAGTTACAAGTTTCAGTATATGCAGAACTGCACTAGGGTGTTGAACAATCAGGAATATGAGGCCGCGCCGGTTGCGCAGCCTCCCGCGATGTCCACGTCGGTGTGGTTTCTTTCTACCGCTGGATATGCAATATATGGTTCGGATCTCCTGGCTGTTGATGCAACCTAGCACCAAGCCAAAGCCAATAGGTCGCCTTGCTGCAGAGCCTGAACTGGCACGCCGCGCAGCTCCAACGAAGCCATGCCAAAGCACTGACCTGTTCCTGCAACAGCCTCGCCGCCGCCGCACAGCTGCGCTCTGCCGTCCCTTGGCCGCCAACCGCTTTGAGCCCACTGGGCATCGCCCCGAAGGCCGAAAGCTTCGCCACCGCACTCAGCCTCCCTGGGAGACCGCCGCCTCGCCGGCGTCCGAGGTCCCGAACCGCCGCGCCGCCATACCAAACCATGGTCGCCTCCCTACGCCACCTCAGCCCAGTGGTGGACGCGGTCCGCGCCGGCCTCCCTTCACCGGCCTTCCCGGGCTCCGGCCTGGCCAGGCTCCACGCACCCATCCCTAGCTCACCCGCGCGTGAAGGGCGAGAGCCAGAGACACAGTGAGAGAGCGAACGAGGGAGAGCAGAGAAGAGAGGAACAGGGGAGCGACGGGGAAAGTAAGAAAGAGATTAAGAGGAGAGGTGAGAGTCTGCCAGTGGGCCCCACTTCGTTTTAGGTTAATGATGCGATTAAGTTGATGCCGGGACTTGTGTATATCAATGATATGCGGGCCATGTCTACTAATAAGGCCACTGGCACGCGGCCTCCTGCTATGCCCATGTTAGCATAGTTCTTTCCTACCGTTGGATATGAAATACATGGTTCGGATAGCTTGCAGGATGCTATTTGTCTCGATGTGACCCATCAGTGTATGCACCATGCAGCAGCCAGCACTAGAGGATGCTATTTGTCTCGATGTGCATGCATGCATTAGGGCGCAACCAGGATGTATCTCAAAGATGGAGATAAAAAAATTGTTGGGCCATGTCACATCAACTACATTGTCTATGGTTTCTTTTCCACTGCATGTCACCTCCCTTGCCTATATAAGCGCAGCACTGCCTTCTTGCATTTGCATGCCTCGACAAGTGCAAAGCTTTGAGCACCCAATAGATGGTCCTCATTCGACAGATAGTTTTCACTTAGGCCATCCATAGCAATTCGAGAGGAAGGTAGATGCCCCATGTGTTTTTAGTTGTTATATGACTAGAGTAAGTCTTTTAGAAAGCATTTTTAAGGAATAGTATATGTTTAATAGAAGTTCTATAAAGCGAGGCTAGTACTAATTTTAACTTGCGTCGTAACTTCGCTAACTATAACATACGTTGTAATTATGTTTAACAGAAGTTCTATAAAGCGAGGCTACGTACTGATTTTAACTTATGTTGTAACTTCGCTAACTATGACATACGTTGTAACTTCGCTAACTATGACAATACTAGTACTGATGCTAACTCGTGTTGTAACTTTAACTGGCTATGGAACTGTTATTGAAGCACCTACTAATTGTTTGGCTAAAGGTGGTTGCGGATCCTAACAATTTTTGGTCTAACCTTGCTGACTAACATCGACTGAATTATTTTACTTGTTCAGTTTTTCCTCATTGTATTGAAGTTAATTATGTGCCTTGTTCTGCCCGTTCTCTCATGTACGATGAGAGCGTTCGGTGTGTTTTCTAATAGTTTGCTTTGCAAGTTTAGTATCTTTCTTTAATTAATTCATATATTTCATATTGGTATTTGAAGGTTAAATTATGTTTCATGGATAGTACACCTTCTAGAACTCGGAAAAGAAAGCACTCAGGTGGAGAGCAAGCTATTCTTACAATAGGTACCTTTAGTCTTGCTTTTATTGGCTTGATGTTGCATTTTATTTTTTCCCGGTGCAAGATTTTGGCGAGTATCGACCAATAGCCATCCATCATGTCATATGCACGACGTAAATTTTAACCATATCTACATGATCAAAATAGAAAATCCATGGTAAATTTGATATATGATCTGGCCATGTAATTTTGTTATATTAAATAATTAATGCATTCTTAATTGTAGGTGTGAGTTCACATTCTACTGGGGGGACAATACATGAAAGGCAACAACGTCGGAGATCCATAATAAAAGCAAAGAAAGGTGGGCAGTTGACACATGCAGTAAAATAATATATTCTATATGAATACTAAATTTGCTTGCCACAGACATATGAATACTAAATTTGCTTGAGCATGTAGGTAGTAAAATAAAATGATTTCACACAGGAAATTATTTACTTGCTCTCTAATTAGTAAATTAAAATGAGCATACATAGGTTCTAGGATTGCCTCTTAGATAATCTCAGCCTTCCTAATTAACAGTTTTTTGTTTACGAAAATGATTTCACACATGAAATTATGTACTTGCTCCCTAATTAGTAAATTAAAATGAGCTAATTAACGGTTTTTTTGTTTACAGTAGCTGTTCCGGACGACACTTCTTACTACGGGCCTCCTGCTCACGTGTGTCAATATTGTGGTGCCCAATTTTGGTATCAAGAGCATGTGAAGAGGTCTTATTCAGGTAAAGGAGGCCATATTCGCTTTCATCTTTGTTGCAGGGGTGGTAAGGTTTGTTTGCCATATTTGGAACCTTCTCCACCTTTTTTGGCTAAATTGCTAGATCCAAATGGTGATATTCTATCCAAATACTTCCTTAAATCTATTAGATCATACAATTCTATGTTTGCTTTCATGTCAATGGGTGCTAAAATTGACTATGGTATAAACAAAGGTCCAGGGCCATACGTGTTCAAAATTAATGGCCAGGTTCATCATCGAATTGGATCTTTACTTCCCGAAGAGGGTGAGTGTCCAGGGTATGCACAACTTTACATTGTTGATACTGAGAATGAGGTCTACAACCGTATATCAATATTTGATAGAGATAGGGATTGCGATGATGATAACAGAGTTGATAAAAAGATTGTTGAAGGCTTAATAAGCATGTTTGATAAATCAAATGAATTAGTAAAATCATTCAGGGCTGCTAGGGACTTTTTGCAGCAAGGGCATAGCCAACCTTTGCGTCTTAGGCTATTGCACGATCGCTCTAGAGCTGCACCACAGTATAGTGCACCGACTGGATCAGAGATAGCTGCTATAGTGGTGGGTGATTTCTCAGAAAAAAAGAAGACTCCTGACGTAATAATTCAAGAGAGAGATGGTGGGTTACGAAGAATTAGTGGCATGAATAACTAATTATGTTTAAATAATAATACAATGATTATAAAATAATAATATAATAATTAAGTGTTTCCAATTACAGTGATGATTGAGCTCATGTTTGCTGATCTGCATCATCAGCCACCTGCAACTTCTTTGATAGATCGGCTGGTTGTTGTCCACATGTATTATCAGTGTCTTAATATTACTCTATGTACATATAGGAATAAATGGTGTGCTCTTACTATATTGGACTTAAGAGCTTGTTTGCAGCCCTATATGTTAGGGCCTATTTATATGTTGTTTGGTGATGCATGTACTAGAAAGTTCACCTGATCGATCACCTGTAGATTAATAAAATGTACTATAGTGGTTCATGGCCCTTGGTCGAACAAGAGGAGGTGAATTGGTTTCTTGATGTTAAGTTCTATGTCATGTAATAAAACGACATCTTCAATTAATGGTTCCTGCACTTCCCTCTTTCACCAGGGTGTTGCTTAAATAGCCCTGATGTTGATTACGTTTTGTATATTGGTTAATTTATTTCAACTGCCTAAAAGAGAGTCTCTCGATTAAGATGTAAAACATAATTAAAGGTGGCATGCGGTTGTCTGCGAAACGGGACTGGGGGCCCCACATACCCTGGGGACGCGTGGATCTTCGGCCACGTCAGCTCCTCCGGGGCCCACATTCTGCACCGGTGACGGCCGGCTACGGCCGTTTTCCCGCTAAGTACCTGGGCCCGAGCACTGCCCGGGCCCGGGCGCGCACTCCCCGGGCTCGTCGCGAGAACCGCCCACATTCACCTCGGGCCCCGGTCTTGGGGGCAGTCCCGGGAAGGGACACTCCCCTTGTCCCGGGGCACGGTCGATGCCCCGGGGTCTCGGGCAGAGCCCCCCGTCGGGCCAGCCTAGATTCCTGGGGCGGGCAGCGGTGCCTGGCTTGGCCAGCTCCACCTCGACCACCACCGAAGCGCCGAGTGCTTCGCTGTCTGGCGACCCCCGCGCACGGGCAAAGTCGGTTCCCGAGGGGCTCCCGGCGAGTCAAAAGGCACGAGCTTAGCACTTCGGCCATACCGAACCCACGCGGGGCATTTTTCGTATTTTCTCTCTCTTCTAGCAGTCTTTTCCCGCGGCCTCGCTACGCTCCCGGGGCCAGTAGAGCTCGGGGGCATGGAGCCCGGAAGACGGACTTAACCGTTCCGCAAGAGTCGTGCTCAGTTGCTCACGGTCCCCAGGTATCGAGCTCCCGGGGCAGGCAACTATGGCGCTCGCTGCCCTCGGGTACCGAGCTCCCGGGGCAGGTAGCTACCCCAGGCCCCGGAAAGGGGACTTAGGCGCTACGGCCGTTCACGGCTGCTGGCGCTCGGAGTCGGATGGCGCCCAGTACTCGGCGTTTCCCCGGCCCAGGAAATCAAAAAAAAAAACAACAGCAGCAGACATAAGCAACTTCCGGAACAACACAATAAGCAAAGGTACGAGAATGTAAACATGATTATATACATATACAAATGTTTCTCTTTGTACAAGATAGGTAAAATCAGAGCGCAAGCACGAGCGGAGGCCGAGAGATGTCGTTGTCCTGGGGGAGGTCACTCGTCTTCCTCGGACCGGACCCCGGGCGGTGTCAGAAGGGGACTGCCGTCTTCCTCGGACTCCTCGTCGTTCATCGGCTCCACGAGGTGCTCGCCGCGGTCGAAGAACCCTACCGCCACCGTTGCAGCGGTCTCGCCCATGGCTTTTCGTGCCTCCTCTTCCCCTTCGGCTAGGAATCCCTCGAGCACCGGGTCCAGGGAGAAGTTGGCGTCCCGGGCCCGGTAGCACCCGAGAACATACTCCGCCACCCGCGCGGCGAGCTCTCTCCCTTCCTTCACCAGATCTTCGTGAACTTGCTAGGGGACCAAGTCCAGCGTACGCAGCAAATCGCCAAGCTCCACCAGCTCTTGGCCAACCCCAGTGGGCCCCCCGGTTTCCGCGGCCGTGCCCGGACACCGATGCGGTGGAGACACCTCCGGACCGTGAAGCTATACTGCCCCAGGCAGGCTGCGACCTCGCTGTCGCCATCCTCCTGGAAGCGCGCGGCCGACTTCGAGGCCGCGGCGCGTGGGGCCGCGACGCGGGCTGTGTCAAGCGGCTCAGGCCTCGGCCTTCCGCTCCATCTCCGTCAACCGGGACTCGGCAGCCTTCACTGCCGCCTCGCGCGGGGCGAGGGAGTTCTCCTTGTCCTCCACGACCGCCTTTCGCATTGTGAGGGCCTCGGCCTTGGCGTTGATGTCGGCGGCCAGCAGCTTCATCTGCTCCGCCTCGCGCCTTTGGTCGGCTTCCCGCTTCTGGAACGTGGCCTCCTGCTCCTGGAGATCCATTTCCCAGGACACAGCCTCTCTTTCTTGCTCAGGAGGCGGCTCATGCCGTCCTGGGCAATGGCACAGGAAAGGCTGGCGGCCTCCTCGCGAACCACCGCGGCTCTTGGCGCGGTGATCTCATGCTCCCGGGCGCGAGCCGGCCTCTTGGGCCGGACGGGCTCCTCCCGGGAGGATATTTCCTTCTCCCGCGCCTTCATCTCGGACCGGGCGTGGGAGGCCTCGTTGGCGGCAGATTTGGCGGTTGGTCACCCCATCTCGTCTTCTATCAAACTAGGTGGGCCTCGCGCCCCCTCGTTTCTCAAAGACGTGGCCCTGTTCCTGCCCGGAGTGGGTCCCGGCCGAGCAACAGGTCCAGGGGCCATTGTCGGCGAAACGGGACTGGGGCCCCACATACCCCGGGGACGCGTGGATCTTCGGCAACGTCAGCTCCTTCGGGGCCCACATTCTGCACTGGTGACGGCCGGCTACGGCCGTTTACCTGCTAAGTACCTGGGCCCAAGCACTGCCCGGGCCCGGGCACGCACTCCTTGGGCTCGCCGCGAGAACCGCCCACATTCACCTCGGGCCCCGGTCCCGGGAAGGGGCACTCCCCTGTCCCGGGGCACGGTCCCGGGGCTCGTTCCCGGGGCACATTACTTGGACATCCCCGGGCCCGGGGCTTACTACTTCAGTCTCTGAGGAACTCGGCACCTTGTGCGCGTGGAGGGTTCGATGAGCTCTCTGCCCCGGGCATGAGCCTGACTCGAGCGGATCAACTCTCCAACAACCCGCATTAATAATGGCGAGGCGACGGGGCGTGTCGCGCCTGTCGCCCGCTCAGACACGCGTGGAGATCCGTGATGGCCCCCCGTGGGTCCGCTCCCTGTGCAGTCAGAGAATATTTGACTAAGAGGGCTTCAGTTTTCCACGCTTTGATAGCAAAGGCGTGCGCTGAGCGCTGTCACATCTTCATAGCTCAGCGGCCCAGCAGGCGGCCGCGTGCGGCGACAGGACGTCCCGAACCAACTCTGGTGCGGCTCAGCAGGCAGCCGCGCGCGTGCGACAAGACCTATCATACTTAGAAAAGCTTTCTCTTGGCATATGCGCTAGACGCTGTGGACTCTCCTTGGGCTAAAAGGATGATCCATGCCAGCGTGATGGAGGAGCTTGGAGCATTAAATTCAGCTTCTAGAAAGACATCTTAGAACAGATCACATTCATCTCCCACATAGCAGATACACACAGAAGTAGGGTATTACGCCTCCGTGCGGCCCGAACCTGTCTACTTCTTCTGTCTCCTTTTTGTGCCATCGTCTAGACGCGGCTGCCGTCCTGTGAACCACTCCCCTGGCCGAACCTCAAAGGGGGGGGGGGGGGGGGTCCCCAGACTCCTCGCGGTTGGAGTTCACTCCTCCGACAGTGGTTATTTTACATTAATATTAATAATATATGTAATTAACATGCCTTCAGTTTGCACAGGAATTTAGCCAAACAACGGGGTAGATACAGCGATATTTGAAATCATCAGTTTCAGCTTGGAATTCCTTGATAGAGTAATTGCATAGCACCTAAGAAATTTCCTGATCAGCATCGCGCCTGGCTCCCACTAGTTTCTATTCAGTGCCAGGGCGACATATGCATGGTTCTATTCAGTGCCTGGCTCCTACTAGTTTCTATTCAGTGCCAGCGTTGGGAACGAGCCGATGATCTGGTTCGATGCACTAGACACGCGAAGGCCTGGGAGTTCTGCTTAACTCCAGTGCAGGTCCTAAATTCGAGGTTCGTAGACGTGCCAGTCAATTTGATCCTGCAATTGAGGAAAATATTAGACCAGTGAGCCAATCGGCTAAAAGCCGAGTTGGACTCGTTTCATCGGCCAATCGCCCATATGAACTAAAGCACTTATACATCGACTGGAAACTGATAATGGCATAAATAGGCAAAGTAAATAAATCAATTAGCTACTCTCCAGCCGATTGCGATAGCAGTGCAGAAACAAAATAATTAAACAATACAATCAGCTTTATTTAATTCTTGATTTGATTCTTGGGTTTGGGTTTGTTGGTATATTCCTTGCACCATCAAGGGTTCGATCTGGTGTCCGGTTTGGATCTTTGCTTGCTTCGGTAGGTCCTGGCCGCTTAGAGATTGGATAATTCTGGATCTTGGTTTATGCGAGCTCTTGAAATATGAATTTATCTTTTGAATTAAGGGAATTGGCTATTGGTGTAAAAAAATAATTAGAACTCGTATGTTTGAAACCATTGTGAACCATCTAGTCCCCAGATATGTTAAGGGAATTGTTTGTTGGCTACTCAAGGAAAAGAATTGTAAAAGTAGTCGATTTTTGGTATAGTTAGGTTAGTGTTTAGGATTCTCCTGGTTACAAACTACTAGTTGGTACAAGTAGTATTAAATGGTTTCATTACGCACAGTAATTTTGAACTAGTTGGTGATTAGTGTACTAAGCATTATGGTGGGGTGCTATTTAACTGGATAGCTAGTGTTCTTGGTTAATTTGAGCAGATCTGTGCTGCACCCTCAAAGATTCTACTATACTTGGGACTATCTGTACTATTGTCGATATGATTTCTCATGCTTTTCAGTCGTTTTTTACACTGCAGCCCGATGAAGGGCATGCATCATGGTGTGTGAGACTTGATTACAGCAGCAAATAGGCTTAAACGCAGCAACAAACTACATAATGCAACAACTAAACTACTAACATCTGCTCATGAAGCAGAGACCCAAAAATAGCAGTGTAAATTTAAAATATTTTATTTTACTATAAAATTCATAAGCACTTATTGTAAATTTCATAGATATTCACTGTTGTGGTCATGCGCCTTGGTGGTGGACCATGGGGCAGCAGCCAGCAGGCAGAGGCATGCAGCTCAATAAAAATGTTTCAGACTCAGCAATCAAAACAATTATAGCACACACACGGTAAATCAGCATGAATCTAAAGGAAATCCAAGGGACAAAAAACTGTTGCAATTAAGCTATATTTGTGTCGACACAAATATAGCAACTGAGTGAAAAGAAGTGGAACCATTTTCTATCCTTTTTTACTTAAATGGTATGCAACTTTTTTAGTAATTCAGAACTGTAGTTTATTTGTAGAAACTGTCTGGGTATCTGTTAACACCAAAATTTGGTAAGACCCTATGTCAGATTCGGTCAAAGGGAAAAATTACAGTCAACTGACGAAGATTGATCTAGAAGAGACCGATTCCGGGAGGGAGCCGTGAAGACCGCTGTTTGACAGTTGTTTACTGTACCTATTAATTAGGCAAGTGTTTATCTTTAGGAAATCTGACCTCGTGTCCGGTCAGGATTTGTTAGTGTTTTCTGTTATAATTAGAAAATCATGAACCGTGTCCAATAAGGACTCGTGTAACCCGGGGTATAAATACGTACGCTTGGGGACCTTGTAAGATATCACTCGATCAATACAAAATTCGGCGCATCGCCACCCTCCGACGGGATCTTGCTTCTCGAGCCGGGCTACATCGGTTAGGTCCGACCTCCTGCGAGAGGGTAAGTCTCGTCACCCCGGCTACCTATCGGCTAGGACTTCCTCGGTTAGGTCCGATATTCTAGTCGGTTTATGGTAGTCGGCTTACCACGATATATTTATTTTATCTATAGCTGCATCAGTTCAGTTTGATCTCATAGATTGACTAGGTATATCACATCACGCGTGCGTAGATCGTATCGGCTTACTGGGAGCAGTTTATCATCAGTTTGTGCTGCATCGGTTAGGTCCGACCTACTAAACTGCAGCGATAAATCGTTCCTGCTAAGTCGATGCTTTATGCGCAGGCGTCTTACCGGGGTGTATAGCCGGTCAATTATCATGTTCTACATCACGATCGCATTGGATCTATCGGCCTGTCGAGGTATCGTTATCATCATCAGTCTGTGCTGCAACGGTTGGGTCCAATCTACTAGACTGACGATAATAGTTTCACTCTTAATGAGCCGATGGGTTTTATGCGATGTTGTTATCAGAGTGCTTAGCCGATAAGTTATCTCTCTTTAAATACAGCCGATTATACTACTCGCCTTGTTATGCATTCTTGCCTGCATTACTGTTACGGTCGGCTAAGGGTTAGCCGATTGGTTTATTCCGCCGATCCAAGTGCAAGTACAAGCAGGTTCCCGGGCACGACCCCAGGTGAGGACCCGGACACGAGCTTAGGTAAGGACCCGGGCACGGGCACGGGCACGGACAGCGGATGAAGACCCCTGGAGCCGATGTGAGCAAGGGCCCGGGCACGGGCACGAGCAATATTTTCACGGCAATACCAGTAACACTAAACTATGATCGGCTGGAGTTTATTTGATATATTTTACTTATGCATTCTGCCTATTTATTTTACCAAGTTTATAGCCGGTTTTTGAGTATCCCTTCGATGACCGGCTAACGCGATACTTGTTTATTATTACGCTATTGCTCTTGCCGTCATCGGTTTTTAGCTGATGTATAAGTGCTACAGTGCATATCGGCCATCGGCCGATGAGATGAGTCCAAGCCGGCTTCCAACCGATTGGCTCAGAAATTTGACATCTTCTCTCCTTGTCAATTGCAGGGTCAAATTGACTGGCACACCTACGAACCTCAAGATTTTAGGACCTGCACTGGAGTGAAGCAAATCTCCCAGGCCTTTGCGTGTCTTCCAGACGCCGGACAGCCCCGGCGGTTTTCGGCGTCAACACGCTTTTTGGCACACCCAGTGGGATGCGGAGTTTCAACACAAAATTTCAACTCGAAGTTTTCAACAACCAGATTGGCAACATGGCCGGGAAAGAAGTCAAAACAGACAACATAATTCCGGTCAGCTTGGAAGATTTAACAGAAGAACAAAAACAGCAAATTGAGCAAACTATGGCCAACTTTCAGAAGCTATGCTTAGAGTCCTTCAGCATGACAAGGCAAGGGCCGATTCAAAAATCCCAGTTTCCGAAGCCAGTATTGGTTGGAGAATCGAGCCGTACGCCACCTGAGAGTCCACCGGTAAAACCTTTACAGAGATGGTGAATGAAGCAGTTCATCACGCGCTCATTAATCAGTCCGGAATTCTGGTGAACACACTTCATAATCTTATAAAGAAGACGGTCGATGGATCAATTATTCAAGAGCCTGCTCGGGGTCCTGTTTACCTCCCACCAAAGGTTGAACCAATTCAGATTGCTTACAACATCAGCAGAGATATACCAGAACACATGTTTACGCAGAACCAGGCTGGGGGGCAACAGGATATTCCTGCTGGGTACCATCGGACTGCTTACTATGGAGGACATCAGCAAAATTACCCGGGAGGTGGGGCCGATCCAGGTACTTACCAGAGGGAATATAATAGACAGAATCGGCAACAAACTCCACTTGTACAATATCAACGAGACAACCTGAGGGAAGAAGATCTATCAACTAAGGTTGCTGAAATAGTGAGGGAGCAGTTCGGGATCAAGCCCAAGGAACAAACATTCATGTATCGGCATCCATATCCTGAGTGGTTCGACAGGGTTCCATTACCACACCGATACAGGGTCCCGGATTTTTCTAAGTTCTCAGGACAGGACAGCACGTCTACAGTGAAACATGTCAGCCGATTCCTGGTACAGTGCGGGGAGGCATCGGCTGAAGAAGCTCTGAGGGTTAGGTTTTTCCCCTTATCACTATCAGGATCGGCTTTTACGTGGTTTTCTTCATTACCACCGAATTCCGTTCGGGGATGGGCCGATCTAGAGAAACAGTTTCACAAATATTCTTTGCTGGAATTCATGAGTTGAGACTGTCAGATTTGACATCGATTAAGCAACGACCAGATGAAACAGTACCGGAATACGTTCAGCGATTTCGGGATGTCAGAAACCGATGTTATAGTTTAAACTTGAGCGATGGGCATCTGGCCGATCTGGCTTTCCAGGGTCTCTTGGCGCCGATTAAGGAGAGATTTTCTTCGCAAGAGTTCGAGTCTCTGGCGCACTTGGTACAGAAGGTATCGGCTCATGAAAGCCGATTTCAAGAGGCAAAAAGGGATAAGTGCCAGAGAAGGGTTGCTCAAATACAAGTCTATTCATCAGATTCAGACGATGAGGAATCCGACACTGAAGTTGGATTGGCGGAGTGGGCCAGGAACAAGAAATCAATATCATGCCCATGGGTCAAGGACATCGGCAAGGAGGAGCGGTAGGATTTCGATGTTAGTAAAGCCGATAAAATCTTTGACTTGCTGTTACAAGAAAAGCAGATACAACTGCCGCCAAATCATGTGATTCCATCAGCCGAAGAGCTAAAGAAGAAAAGGTATTGCAAATGGCACAATACTATATCACATCATACTAATGAGTGCAAGATTTTTCGGCAACAAATTCAGTCGGCTGTCGAACAGGGCAGAATCAAATTTGAAGACAAGAAGCCGATGAAGATTGATGGGCACCCGTTTCCTGTAAATATGGTCTATGCAAGATCATCGTCAAGAGATCAGGCCGATGGAGCGAGACGTCAAAGGTATAAATCAAGGATTACTTCATTGGACATGATAGAAAAATATTTAAGGTATGAGGAACAGAGGGATGAGCCAGAAAGATATAATCCACATTGGGATTGCCCGTTCTTCCGGTTCTGCTGGGACCAAGGGATGAGATTACCATCAGTTGAAAATTGCCCCGAGTGCAGCAGTACAGGGAATCGGCATGATCGCCAGTAGGAGTTTACGCAGGATCGGTCACTTGGAAAAAGAGCATCGGTTCATAGCCGATTAGGGCCGATCCATGAAGAGTTCTTTGAAGAGGATGAAGAAGAAGTAAGTAAGAAACAAGTCCAGAATCCTCAATGGTGCCCTAGTGGGATATTCACAAAAAATCAGAAGAGAAGGGCCCAGCGACTACGACACCGAGAGCAACAGGAAGAACAGAGTCAAGATCAAGAAGAGGCCGATCATCGTCACAAGAAAACTAAACAAGTATGGTGCGTGAAGAGGAAAGACGATGAACCTGATCAATCAGCCCCAGCAAATATGGTGTTCTTTTTACCTCGGGAATACAAAGCACTTTCATCAGATGAAGAATGCGATGAGGAGGTTTTTGCTCAACTGACGTTGCAACCCGATCAGGCTATATTTGATAAGCCTGAAGAGTCAGAGCATCGGCACCTAAAACCGTTATATATCAAGGGCTATGTGAATGGGAAACCGATGACAAAGATGCTGGTTGATGGGGAGCAGCAGTCAATCTCATGCCTCATTCCACATTCCGGAAATTGGGGAAGAATGCCGAAGATCTGATCAAGACAAACATGGTGCTAAAAGACTTCGGTGGGAATTCATCAGAAGCGAAAGGCGTATTGAACGTGGAGTTGACCGTGGGGAATAAAACATTACCCACGACGTTTTTCGTCATCGACGGAAAGGGGTCGTACAGTTTGCTTCTCGGCAGGGACTGGATTCACGCGAACTGTTGCGTGCCTTCGACAATGCATCAATGTTTGATACAATGGCTGGGAGATCAAGTTGAAGTGGTCTTGGCAGATCGGTCAACCAACATTGCAATGACCGATCTACCAGTCTGGGAAGCCGATGGTGTTGACTGTCTGTCCGGAAAAATATGGGAAGGAGACTACCTTAAGGTCACTAGCCAGGGGATACAGCCGATCCAGCAAGTCGGCTCTGAATTGTTACTCTGATGGGCTCCATTGAAGACTTCGAGGGGAAACTGGGGTAAGGGTTTACGTCGGCTGATGATTTAGAGGAGATCGACATAGGACCAGGAGATAAGCCAAGGCCGACGTACATAAGCAAAAAACTAAGTCCTGAACTTCGAGAAGAATTGATAGCACTGTTGAAGGAGTTTCGGGATTGTTTCGCCTGGGAGTACCATGAGATGCCAGGATTAAGCCGATCAATTGTTGAACATCGGTTGCCCATTAAACCAGGATATCGGCCATTCAAGCAGGCTCCAAGGAGATTCAAGGCAGAGTTATATGAGCCGATCAAAGCAGAGATCACAAGGTTATATGATGCCAAGTTCATAAGACCATGCTGATATGCTGAGTGGGTTTCTAATATCGTCCCGGTGGAGAAGAAAAATGGAAAATTGAGGATATGTATTGATTTTCGGGATTTGAATAAAGCTACCCCTAAGGATGAATACCCAATGCCGATAGCAGATTTATTGGTGGATGTAGCCTCAGGCCACAAGATTATCAGCTTCATGGACGGCAATGCAGGATACAATCAGATTTTTATGGCTGAAGAAGATATACATAAGACTGCGTTTCGGTGTCCAGGAGCTATCGGCTTGTATGAGTGGGTAGTAATGACTTTTGGATTAAAAAGTGCCGGTGTGACTTATCAAAGAGCGATGAATTATATATTTCATGATCTCATCAGCTTGTTGGTAGAAATTTATATTGATGATGTGGTGGTCAAGTCTAAAAGCGAAGAAAGCCATATAGCTGATTTGCGAAAAGTGCTGGAAAGGGCCAAGAAATACGGACTAAGGATGAATCCCAACAAATACGCTTTTGGTGTATCGGCTGGGCAATTTTTGGGTTTTATGGTTCATGAGCGAGGAATTGAAGTCAGTCAGCGAAGCATCAGAGCCATCAATACTATGGAGCCACCAAGCAATAAGACGGAGCTGCAATCATTGATCGGCAAGATTAATTTTGTAAGAAGATTTATATCGAATTTGTCAGGGAGGATTGAGTCTTTTACTCCATTATTGAAGTTGAAAGCCGATCAAGAGTTTGCGTGGGGGGCAGCACAGCAGAAGGCATTTGACGAGATCAAGGATTATCTAAGTTCCCCGCCTATTTTAATTCCGCCGCAGAAAGGAGTGCCGTTCAGGTTATACTTGTCAGCCGATGAGAGGTCCATCGGCTCTGTTTTGATTCAAGAGTTTGAAGGCAAAGAGCGAGTTGTGTTTTATCTGAGCAGAAGGCTTTTGGATGCTGAAACAAGATATCCTGCGGTGGAAAAATTATGCCTGTGCTTATATTTCTCGTGTACAAAGTTAAGGCATTATATCCTATCGGCTGAGTGTATAGTAGTTTGCCAGGCCGATGTGGTCAAATATATGTTGTCGGCTCCAGTCTTGAAAGGGCGAGTTGGTAAATGGATTTTTGCTTTGACAGAGTTCGACTTAAGATATGAATCGGCTAAAGCAATCAAGGGATAAGCAGTGGCCGATTTCATTGTACAACACAGAGGGGCTCACGAAGACTATGTAGAGCCGATCCCATGGACTTTGTTTTTCGATGGATCGGTTTGCAAGCATGGATCTGGTATCGGCTTAGTTATCATATCGCCTCGGGGGGCAAGTTTTGAGTTTGCTTTTACAATTAAGCCTTATCGGACTAACAATCAGGCGGAATACGAGGCGGTGCTTAAAGGACTTCAACTCTTAAAGGAGATCGGGGCCGATGTCATAGAGATAATTGGCGATTCTTTATTAGTGGTCAAGCAGTTGTCTGGAGAATTTGAGTGCAGAGATGATGTTTTGAGGTCATATTATGAAGAATGTATGGATTTGTTGAAGGATTTCAAGATAATATTAATAGATCATATTCCCAGGGAGCAGAATTTAGAAGCCAATGATCTTGCGCAGATTGCGTCGGGGTATCGGCTGAATAGGCAGGTTGAGGTTGAGATAGCCGATATTGATATCCAGAACAAGGCCGATGACTGGAGACAGGAGATAATTGATTACTTGCAAAATCCGTCGCAATCGGTTTCTAGGAAAATTCGGTATAAAGCTACTAAGCATGTGCTGCTTGATGGGGAACTGTATTATCGGACTTTCGAGGGAGTTCTGCTTAGGTGCCTGAATTTGGAAGAAGCCAAAGTGGTTATGTGTGAAGTGCATGAAGGCTTCTGTGGGACTCATCAGTCGGCTCATAAGATGAAGTGGTTGCTGAGAAGAGTAGGATATTTTTGGCCGACGATGTTGGAAGATTGCTTCAGGTATTATAAAGGGTGTCAAGATTGTCAGAAATTTGGAAATGTACAGCGAGCGCCAGCATCGGCTATGAATCCTATCATCAAACCGTGGCCGTTCAGAGGATGGGGAATTGACATGATCGGCCAGGTTTTTCCTCCATCAAGTAAAGGACATAAGTTCATATTGGCGGCAACAGATTATTTTACCAAGTGGGTAGAGGCGATTCCTTTGAAGAAAGTTACGTCCAAGGTGGCGATCGAGTTTGTAAGGGAGCATATAATTTATCGGTTTGGGATTCCTCAGACGATAACTACTGATCAGGGGTCTATCTTTGTGTCTGATGAGTTTCAACAGTTTGCTGCCAGTATGGGGATCAAGTTATTAAATTCATCGCCTTATTATGCTCAGGCCAATGGACAAGCAGAAGCTTCTAACAAGAGTTTGATCAAGTTGATTAAGCGGAAAATTGATGAGCAGCCGCGGCGATGGCATACTACGTTAGCCGATTCACTATGGGCCTATCGGATGGCATGTCATGGATCTACTCGGGTGCCACCGTATCAGTTAGTATATGGACATGAGGCAGTTTTACCATGGGAGACTAACATCGGCTCTAGGAGAATTTCTTTGCAGAATCAGTTGACGGCCGATGATTATTATAACTTAATGACAGATGAACTTGAAGATTTGGCTCAGAATCGGTTAAGGGCGTTGGAAAGGATCAAGGAAAATAAGGCTAAGGCAGCTCGGCATTACAACAAAAAGGTGGTGAATAAGTCGTTTGCCGAGGGAGATCTTGTATGGAAGTTGATTTTGCCGATCGGGTCCAGAGATAATAAGTTTGGAAAATGGTCGCCTAATTGGGAAGGGCCCGATCGGATTAGTCACTGTGCCAGGTATGCCTATGTATTAGAAGACCTTGACGGACAAAGTTTTACTAAGCGCTTAACGGAAAATATCTCAAGAAATACTATCCCAGCGTTTGGATCAACTCTTAAATCGGTTTAAGTGCAGCCGATTTCTAAAGTAGTTTGAAGAAGCCGATGTTTTTTGCATCGCCTAAGACAGTCGATATCAATCGATATCGCCTTTAGATCAAGCAAACAGAAAAAAAATTACCAAGGGACAAAGGAGCAGGCAACAGAGCCGATCAAAATGTATTACAGCACAGCCATCATGTCTCAGGAAGCCATCGGTCGTCAAGCTACAAGAATTTTTGAATGGTTTCGATCGCGTGCAGGCGGATTTGGTCAATTTTGTTGATGGCCCGGATGTCGTCCTCATCGGAGCCCGGGATGGTCTTCAAGTTCTTGCGCCGATGAATGACTTGATGCACCGTCGCTGCGACCTTAGCCTCTTGGTCTTGGATGGCTTGCGGTAGGCTGATAAGCTGGGATTCTGTAGCTTCGAGATCCTTGCGAACTTTTTCAAGTTCTGCCAGCAAATCGGCCTCCTTCTTCTTCAGTTGATCTAGCTTGGGTTGGAGCTCTTGGGGGGCAGCTACCATATCATCACGTCTTTTCTTCTCTGTCTGGGCTAGCAGCCGATCGGCTTGGATGTCTTCGGTGATCTTCTATTGGTCAGCGCGATCGGCTATGTGTTGTCTGAGCTTGATGAGTTTAAACCTATGAGACTCCAGGTATGCTGCAGGGGTTAATGCATCGACGAGTTCTTCGGGCAGATAGTGTTCGATTTCTGCAAGCCTTGCCCGAATCGGCCCACAATCTTCCACTAGCGTGTCAATTGGGTTTTCCAGCCGACTGTTGATGCTTGTTAAATAATCGCGCACATCGGCTGGAAACGACGGCTTGGTTGCTGCGCTGGTGGTTGGTTCGTCTTCTGCCTCCAGATACTTGCCGATGTCAAAGGAAAACAAATCGGCCAAGGACTGCAAAATTGGCATCGGTAAAAGGATCAGTGGAAAGTTAAGAGCAGAATACGGGCATGAAGAGGTTACCTGAGGAAGGATATCGGCAGTTCGGGTGACATCGGCTTCAGGGAGATGAGTAGGTTGTTCTTCGGAGGGGCCGATGTCAGCCAATGGGATAGGAGCAGTCTCGTCGACGGTTGGAGGACTTGGTACCGAGAGTGGGGCAGCTGGAGAAGCCATCGGCTCAGTGATTGGAGGGATGTCAGAGGAGTGTTGAGGTTCTGGAGCCGATGACTCGAGCTGGGAAGGAAACTAGTAAGATGAATAAGAGCAGGTACTAATGTCAAGACTTAGCGCATACCTGAGGAGATGAGGGAGCCGATGTTGTTTGAGGAGAAGGTGGCGTCGGAGCAATGACATCGGCATCGGTTTTCTGCTTCTTCGAGGAGGGGCGGTGCGCTAACTTCTTCCGTTTTTGTCCCATCAGCCGAGGCGCCTTGAGAAGAGCCGATGGAGATGGAGCGTCGCACCCTAAGTTTGGAGTGGCCGATGGAGGTTGATACAGAATCAGCTGACCACTGTTGCTTGTTGTTGGGGGCTCAACGCTGACAGCCTGCAAAATAAGAATTAGAGATGATTGGAGATAATGGTTAAGGCTTGCGGGTGTTACCTCTTCATCAGATTCAATGTACTCGGTGTCAAGACGGGAGCAATAGCAGGTGGCCGCTAAGCTGAATAAATGTTTTTTCCATTCTGACCACCATCGGACAAAAAGCTTGGTATTGGCAGTACAGATACACACCTCGGGTGGCACCCTAGGAGGAGGGGGTCTATCAAAGTCCGCATCCGATCATATTCTAGGGCGTTGCTGACATTGCCCCGGGCCTGAAGTTTGTTGACAAAGAATAGGCTGATCGGAAGCTGACCAAGGTCAAGCTGGCGGGAACCGACCGATGGATGGTAAAACTCATATGAAGGCTGCGATCGGCCCAGAGAAAAGCCAGTTGGCAGCAGACGAGGGGTGATAGCCGATAGGAATATGGCCTTAGACTCATCATTACCCAAAGCTTTGAGTGGGTCAAAGTTAGAAGGCATCTCGAATAATGATGCGTCATTATATGCAAACCAGAGAGTGGCCTCCCTGGTGAAACCATAGTAAAACCCCTTGAACCACTGACTAAGTTTAGCGGGGGTTATCTTGCCGCCAGAGAGGGCCGATGCAGCTTCGCCCATGGAAACGCATCGGCGGTAAACGGGATCTTGGTCTTCTGTGTAATCGACTGGGAAGGATTGTTTGAGAAGAGAAGTCTCAAGGATGGCCTTGGAGGTGTAGATATTGAGACCAGAACTGTACAAACCACCAAGGACCCCCAATGTGGCCGACGGGCTGGCCGGCCGATAACTTAGTTGCCACTTGGTGAAGCAACTGATAGGTGGCACCAAGGAGGAATTGCCCCAAAGGGATTTGTTTCCGATCAACCAAGCATTCTGCCAAACACTGCATGTTGATTGTCGGACCGAGGGTTGCGCCACCAAAAACAAACCGCTCCAGCCATAAGTTCAGAAAAGCAATATGTTCCCGATCATCAACCGCTCCAGTTCCCTTATTGTGAAGGGATATGTACTTGGACCAGCCGCCGATGTTCTTTGCTTGGAGCCGATGAGCAGGTTTGAAGCGAAGCTTGAAGGGGTCAATGTAGCTTGTTGTGTCAAGACAGGTGAGCATGGTCACATCCAGCAAGGTGGGGGTCATCGGCCCATGCCCAAACAAGAAGGCATTGAGAGCATCGGACCAGAAGTATGAGGCCGATGCGAGCAGGGATTCGTTCCTTTCCATATCGGCCAGGGAGAGATTGATGCAGTGGCCGATATGTGATTCTTCCCAGTAAGTTCTCTTCGCGGCCGATACCCTGATGTACCAATCTCTCCACCCAGGCAGCTTGCTCGGCCATGACCTGAAGCTGTTGGTCCAATCGCTGACTCGCATGGCTGAGTTCTTGAAAGGAATACGCTGGGTCTCGGCGCATATGAAATCAGTGGGATCTTCGCTACCCATGGGGCTGTGGTAGAAAAAGTTTGGGTAATCGGCGGCCGGGATCAAGATCTGGTCTCTAAGATGCTACAGTAAACAAGAACACGACGAAGAACAATGAAGGAATATGGCGGATCGGGTGCATCTAAGTCACAAAATCGGAAGAAGGAATCGGGTAAGAAGATTACCTCAGGAACTGCAGATGCCGATGCCATCGCGAGGAAGGAAGAAGATGCAGGAATCAACGGCCGAAGAAGAGGGCTGCGACGGTTCGTCTGGATTCGCTGGAGCTTGTCGAAGTTTTGGGAGATGAGGCGGTAGTGCTCTGGTGATGTGAAAGCGTAAAAAAGGGGCTAGGAAGACGAAGCGTTTTTATAGAGATATGATGACCGGGCGGGAATCGAGGCCGTTGGCACTGTTTCAAACAATTATGGCAAGTGGGCTACTTTGGGCCGCCTCGGTATGGAAGAAATCTAGAGGCCCAAAATGAAAAAAATTTCGAAATCCTATAGGAGAACTCCGAAATTGGGGGGCATGTGTTAACGCCAAAATTTGGTAAGGCCCTATGTCAGATTCGGTCAAAGGGGAAAATTGCAGTCAACTGACGAAGATTGATCCAGAAGAGACCGATTCCGGGAGAAAGCCGTGAAGACCGCTGTTTGGCAGTTGTTTACTGTACCTATTAATTAGGCAAGTGTTTATCTTTAGGAAACCTGACATCGTGTCCGGTCAGGATTTGTTAGTGTTTTCTGTTATAATTAGAAAATCATGAACCGTGTCCAATAAGGACTCGTGTAACTCGGGGTATAAATACGTACGCCTAGGGACCTTGTAAGATATCACTCGATCAATACAAATTCGGCGCATCGCCACCCTCCGACGGGATCTTGCTTCTCGAGCCGGGCTACATCGGTTAGGTCCGACCTCCTGCGAGAGGGTAAGTCTCGTCACCCCGGCTACCTATCAGCTAGGACTTCCTCGGTTAGGTCCGATATTCTAGTCGGTTTATGGTAGTCGGCTTACCACGATATATTTATTTTATCTATGGCTGCATCAGTTCAGTTTGATCTCATAGATTGACTAGGTATATCACATCACGCGTGCGTAGATCGTATCGGCTTACTGGGAGCCGTTTATCATCAGTTTGTGCTGCATCGGTTAGGTCCGACCTACTAAACTGCAGCGATAAATCGTTCCTGCTAAGTCGATGCTTTATGCGCAGGCGTCTTACCGGGGTGTATAGCCGGTCAATTATCATGTTCTACATCACGATCGCATTGGATCTATCCGGCCTGTCGAGGTATCGTTATCATCATCAGTCTGTGCTGCAACGGTTGGGTCCGATCTACTAGACTGACGATAATAGTTTCACTCTTAATGAGCCGATGGGTTTTATGCGATGTTGTTATCGGAGTGCTTAGCCGATAAGTTATCTCTCTTTAAATACAGCCGATTATACTACTCGCCTTGTTATGCATTCTTGCCTGCATTACTGTTACGATCGGCTAAGGGTTAGCCGATTGGTTTATTCCGCCGATCCAAGTGCAAGTACAAGCAGGTTCCCAGGCACGGCCCCAGGTGAGGACCCGGGCACGAGCTTAGGTAAGGACCCAAGCACGGGCACGGATAGCGGATGAAGACCCCTGGAGCCGATGTGAGCAAGGGCCCGGGCACGGGCACGAGCAATATTTTCACGGCAATACCAGTACACTAAACTATGATTGGCTTGGAGTTTATTTGATCTATTTTACTTATGCATTCTGCCTGTTTATTTTACCAAGTTTATAGCCGGTTTTTGAGTATCCCTTCGATGACCGGCTAACGCGATACTTGGTTTATTATTATGCTATTGCTCTTGCCGTCATCGGTTTTTAGCCGATGTATAAGTGCTACAGTGCGTATCGGCCATCGGTCGATGAGATGAGTCCAAGCCGGCTTCCAGCCGATTGGCTTAGAAATTTGACATCTTCTCTCCTTGTCAATTGCAGGGTCAAATTGACTGGCACGCCTACGAACCTCAAGATTTTAGGACCTGCACTGGAGTGAAGCAAATCTCCCAGGCTTTCGCGTGTCTTCCAGATGCCGGATGGCCCCAGCGGTTTTCGGCGTCAACAGTATCATGTTCTTACTGTGGTATAGTTTAGTTCACTTAGTAATCTATAATTGAAGGGCTTATCAATCATGGTTCCTGAAAAGATTTTAAGGTTCAGTCTTGGATAGGATGTGTTCATTTACATAGTTGCAGGCTTACTGCTTACAACTTACAACAGTCTTTTGCTTTTACGTTTTTTCACTGTATTGTATGCTTAAAATCATTGTAGTATCTAAGTGCTGCCAATATTAATAAGTTTACTATATTCTAGTGTTCATCATCGAAAGCTCTAGGACTCTATAAGCTCACTTGTGTTCATGTGCTGAAATTTCCTAATAAGTTCATTGTTGTTGAGAACAATTTCACCTTTTTGAGTAATAGTGTGTCACTATCTGCTCCAATACTTGCTTATGTATATTTGCTAATTCTGTTTGGCAGGTTTCTGTAGTTGAAGAGGAAAGGCAAGAATCTGGAAAATCTGATGACGAAAATAAGGCAAATGATGGAGAACCATCATCCGCTGAAACCGAGCCATCGAATGGAAGAACTAATATTAATGATACACCAATGGTTGAATCTCAGGTAACATGTTCCTTAGCATTCATAGTGTTACATTAATAGGAACAAGATGCGGAAAAGAACACAGACAAAAAATAGGCTGAAGAGGAAATCTGTAGCTCCTGACCTTGAGGTGAGAATGTAACCGGCTGCTGCATTTATTCCTTGGATTCTTTACTGTTTGCCTTTGGGCCTATTGTGCAACTTTCTTGATATATTGTCATATCTTTAGAGACGATTCAACACGATAGCTTACAGGACCAGCTATAGCAAAATGACTGAATTAAACATTATTAATTTAAATTTTTCTTGGTCTGTTGAGCATCCGAAAAGTAGTTTTCTGTTCATCTTCAGGCCCGGGAAGACTGGTTCGTTTCGTACTTTTGTGTGTCCCGTTCTGAATGCGTCAGCTCAAATGGCCTCAAATGATGTAGAAAAATAAATATAGGAGTCCATGCGAGAGATAGTTGATGAAAAATACACCGAGGAAATCCTAACTCTAAATGACATGGGATCTCGAGAAAATAAAAAACACAACTTTGCAACCTGCCTTGCGAAAGTTATCTAATTCGAGTTGCAAACAGAATCGGGGACTACCTGTACAACATTTGACAGTTTTTTAAAGAAAATTTAGAAAATTTCAAATGTAACTATAGTATAATTAGACTGTAATTATATTATAACTTGCATATAACTATACAAAATAAGTTATGTGTAACTGATATATAACTATCAAAAATCACTCACTGGTTTGGTGGTAGTGCACACCCTCCTGAAGCTGAGGCGTGCAGGTTCAAATCCCCTGCCCTCATGCACGATTTTTGCTTTTTTTTTCATCTTCACTTGCATGAATTTTGAAGCAAATTCTAATGGCCAAAAAGTTTCCATCCAAGAAAACTATCGCAAGTAATCTAACGGTCAAAAAAATAAGTTTCCATCAACTGTCGCAAGTAATCTAGCAATTCCGATAGAATCGTAGTATGGGCTTTACGTCGATCTGTAAACGTCCTGCAACAATCCAGTTAAGTGAATTTCACTGGATATGAACATATTTTTTTTCATCTGTTCTTTCACGAATTCCTTTTCCTCTGGAATTCATTTATTTCCCGATTTCCTAAGTGTTCCCACTTCTGCAGATTATATTCGAGGTATGGCATAAAATCAGTATGAACATGCAATTGTTTATGCATGTAAGAAGAGACGAGTTTGACTACAATTTGCAAAAATGCAAGTTTCAGGCGTACACATGGACCACTATGTTGTTTTATTATTAGACAGTGACGGCTGGATCAATAAAAAGACAGACTCTGCACTAAATTATATCAAAGATAAGGGTAAAAGAAGACGCTCATCACAGCAAAATGGCATATCGAATTACAAATATCCTTGAAACAAGGTAACCTATCGATCAGCTCATCCAACTAAAACGGGAAAATTGTTGATCAGTTGATACATTAGTGCAAAACTGTGTCTGCCATGCCCTTAAGTTCAAAGAACTATAATATTTTCATGCCAGTCCAAAGCACCACATCGACATGAATGTGACTGCCTAGAAAAATCTCTGAAGGACAGGTGATGTCTAAAACTTAATTGGACTTGCCAGGATTCTCCTCCGTCTCCTCTGCAGTTGGACCACCTTCAGAGACACCAACCTCAGCAGGACGGAGAACACGATCATGTAGCATGTAGCCCACCTGAAAAAGAAAAGAAAATGTTATCAGTACTATCAAGGTAGCAGCATTGGAGCACTGAAGATTTTGGTGCACAAGTAGGCATCAAAATGTATGATATTCTGGGTTGGCTGTCCAGGGAATCACTTAGGATCGTTCTGATTAGGACTATAAGGGGATTTGATTGCCTTGATAATGTTCATCTTTAAACAGATCATAAGTGTCAACTGGTGTTGTGGGGTCATTAGGGCAAGATAAAAATTGTATAATTCAAATATTATTAGGCTCTGTGAAACTTGTATGTATGCAATCCTAGTCAATATAGGGATAAGAGGCAGTATCCTAACAGCAGGTGCATACTTCATACCGACATGTGCCATCTTTTATAAAGAAGCATATCAGGAGAAAAACATATCCCAACAAAATGAATCAAGGAGCTACATGTGTCACCATGTTTCAACAATAGAATAACAGAAACCCCTAGCTACTGAAAATCCTCATCTAACGCATAACTCCATACCTACATATGCAGTTTTAAGGACAGACTATCCACTTCAAGTTATTCTGATGGTGTAACATAGGAAGTAACCTTGCTCAGTATTAAAATTCATGGGACCTTTAAGTTATTCTTAAGCTGCAGTGTACTTTCCCCATTGTTATCTTAACTAATGATATGCATATGAAGCTATTTATTACTATTTCCTACTTAATCTCAAGTGAATTGATCAACATAACTATAATAGAATATGATTAATAAGCAACCTTAAACCAACAGAGTGAGGTTAAGTACTGGGATTGAATGAGCTCTTATTTCAAAAGAAAAGGGGGCAAAAATCATATAAAAATGATCAGAAGAGCATACCTTTACAACAGCTGCAACAGTTCCCGATGGTTTCGAAGGATCAGGAATTTGGAAAAGCGCAGAGTGCTTATTTGGATCAAATTTCTCATTGAGTGGATCAAACTTTTCCACTCCAAACTTCTTGAAGACCTGTGCACATTAAATGTTATTGTCTTTTTGCTGCACAAAGATGTAAAATTGTGAAGCATGCAAGCAACAGCTTCAAAATAAAGGTGCTGAAGAGAAAATAAGTTTGAATGCATGTTACCGACAAAAGAAATAATAATGTTTAAAGCACTGGCAGCGTATTATCATTGAAACAGGAACTAGAATTCCAATTCACAGTTGTTATGATCAATGCATGGGATGTTGTTGAAATACCTCCCCAAGTTGCTTTTCAGTCATCTCAACACCCTCTAGTAGGGTCTTTAGTAGCTTCATCGCTTTGGTAGAATCATTAGATGTATCTATCTTTGAGAAACTCTCCTTGACAACAGATGATGCCCTAGATAAATTGTCTGCAAAATCTAATAAGCTCTTGGAGAAGCCCTACATGTGTGAATTATCAAGTGAGCTCATTCCAATGGTTAATGCAAAGAAATATAAACCCATGTAAAACAAGATACTAAAAAAATCATGGCAGTGGATATGGAAAGCAGACCTGTACTGCATACTTCTTTGCATTCTCTGATTCACGCTTTGTTCTCGCAATAACATTCTCCATCTCTGCATAGCTGCGTAAAACTCTATCCTTCATGTCTTTAATTTCTTCATCTTTAGATTTCAACATTTCTTCTTTCTCCAGAACTAACTTTGTCAAGTCCTCCTTTGACAGGTCAAGGTCAAGGTCAAGGTCTTCTGAATCTGAATCAGAAAATGCAGTTCGTTTAGTACCTCTCCGTCTCCTGTTAGATTGAGGCATGGAATCTTGTGAACCTGCTTGAGATGCATTCTCGGTTCCAGACGAATTATTAGTTTCATTTGAAGTTCCAGTTTCTGATTGAGTGCTTTTATTAACTCCATCTTCTGTGGGTTTATTTGCCTCCTTATCATCTTGCTGTGGAGCAGAAGATGAAAACACAAACCTTTGAAAGGTTGAAGTTGAGTATAGCCTCGGCAGATTCACCAGAGGTAAGACCTGAATGCAGAAAAAAAAAGTAAATTTATTTTTTTTCTTGCAGGGAAAAAGGTAAATTTATTCAAAAGTAGAAGAGGACAATAAGACTAAACAAAAATATTCAAGGTAGCTGCAACTCAAGCCTGAACAATGCTACAAAACCACTCAACACCATACAAAACACAGCAAATGAAATTTTGCACCAATCCTGCATCAACCTTAACCTACTAGAATAGCACAAAGAAGTTTGTATAAGAAACACTATCAGTTCTAAAAAAATTCTAACAATAACAAATCGAACCAAAGATAATAAAAAAACCATAGAAACCAAACGTTCCCCAATTTTCTACACCGGGGGCATCAAGTAATGCCCTCGATATACCCAAAAACTGCATACCAGCTTAATCTAAAACCCAAATCTCCTACCAAGATAACTAACCCCACACCCCAACCAACTTAAAAAACCCACCCACGGGGATGAACTATCACGGAAAACCAAACCCCTCGAAACCCACTACCCGCAGATCGCTCTATCCAAGCTGGAGGACCTTATTTTGGCATGGCACCCGCGCTCACGAGCACTCGCGCCGAGGGAATCCAAACCCTCACCTTGATCGAAGAGCACGGCGAGGCCAAGTGCCCCGCTGACATGCCGAGGAGCGCCGCCGCGGCCGCGGCAGCGGGAGCGGGGACCACGCCCTGCCTGGAGATACGCGCGAGGAGACGCGCCGCCGCCATCTCCTTATTCGGTCGGACCGCCGCCGAGGAGGCGAAGAGGAAGGAAAAAGAAGAGGAAAAATCGGAAGCGAAGATTTCTCGGCGGCGAGGCGAAGGGTCTGGAAGGGTTTTGGGGGAAACCCGTGGGTGCTGGGCGGGGATATTTTCCGGAAAGGACCGTTATACCCTTGGTGAAGTTGCTGTGAGGGGAGGGTATTAGTGTCCGTTTAGTTTCCTGTTTTGTTGATATATTCTTGTCGTGCAAGAAGCTAAGGCGGTGTCGGACGCGTGAACTTCAATCGCGAGGAGTCTGGGGACCGGGGACCTCCTTTAAGGTTCGGCCAGGGGAGTGGTTCTCACAACGGCAGCCGTGTCTAGACAATGGCACGCAAGCGAGACAGAAGTAGACAGGTTCTCGGGCCGCACGGAGGCGTAATACCCTATTCCTGTGTGTATCTGCTATCTGGGAGATGAATGCGGTCTGTTCTTACAAGATGTCTTTCTAGAAGCTAAATTTAATGCTCTCAACCCCCTCCCCCCATGCCAGATCCTCCTTTTATAGCCCAAGGGGAGTCCACCGTGCCTAGCGCATATGCCAAGAGAAGGCTTTTCTAGGTATGATAGGTCTTGTCGCACGCACGCGGCCGCCTGCTGAGCCGTGCCGGAGTTGGTACGGGACGTCTTGTCGCCGCACGCGGCCGCCTGCTGAGTCTCGTCGCCTCGCTTGGTTGCTGCAGGCGGCTGAGCTATGAAGATGTGACAGCGCTCAGCGCACACCTCCGCTGTCAGAGCGTGGAAAACTGAAGCCCTCTTAGTCAAATATTCTCTCACTGCGCAGGGAGCAGGCCCACGGGGGGCCATCACGGGAGTTCACGCGTGGCCGGGTAGGCGACAGGGGCGACACGCCACCGTCAGGATTTCTTCACAGGATCGATCGCTAGTGCTAGGGTGAATACGGCACACGAGAGACAATGGTTTGTGCTACGATGAAGCTGCAGCTTTTCTGAGGTTTTCTTCTCCTTTTATTGTAAGCAAACAACCATGCAACATGCAAACGAAAGCTACAGATCGCTACCCACGTATTCCCGGTTTGTTCGCGTTCATCACGACCGAGAAACGTACTCCGTGCGTCCGCAAGTTCATCTACGCCGCGAGCTATTCTCGCCGGGTTCCTACGCGCACGGCTTCCACACGTTGGTGCTCATGCGCATGCAGTAGAATCCAAAGTATAACAAACTAACTAAAGTTAGGCATGCAAGGTTTATACTAACAAATCTCCCCCTAAACCTTGCATGATTGGTCAGTTTCGACGAGGCCGATCTGGGAGTGAAGCTCAATGAACCTGTCTCGCCCGAGTGCCTTCGTCAGGATGTCCGCCAGTTGCTCATTGGTGCCGATGAACTCGACTTTCACCCTGCCCTGCTCAATGCATTCTCTGATATAATGGTATCTCGTGTCGATATGTTTACTGCGATCGTGGAAAACAGTGTTCTTACTGAGCATGATTGCGGATTGATTATCAATCTTCAATGTGACGGCATCGGTCTCCTCTCCTCGAAGTTCTGCGAGAAGACGCGCCAGCCACACACCTTGGCAAGCAGCAGTTGTCACCGCGATGTACTCAGCTTCGCAGGACGACAAGGCTACAACCTTTTGTTTCTGTGATTGCCAGGTGATCAAGTTGTTGCCGAGGAACAAAAAAATACCGGAAGTGCTCTTGCGAGTGTCGAGGTCGCCGGCGAGATCGCTATCACTATAGCCAACGAGATGAGCAGCTTCCTTCTTCCTCTTGTAATAGCAGCCGTAGTCGATGGTGCCGGTAGGGATGAAAACGGAATGGAAATACCCCGAACCGAACCGCATTGTTTTCTATATTTAACCCGATTGAATTCGTATTTTCGGACAAATTCGAATTCGGTTCGAAATTCAAAACACCAAATTCGAAATTAGAACGAAAACGATTTGGACGTTTTTTTGACCGTTTTCTACTTTTTTCTACATTTAGTTCGGAATATCCCTTTTTGAAATTCGGTTCAAACCGAATTTGGCATCTCCCATCCATGTGTACAAACCGCCAGCGCCTCGCCCAGGCCCGGCCCCCGCGCGGCGCCTCCCCACCGCCGACCACCGCCGCCCCCGCGGCCTACGGCCCGCGCCTCCCCACCCCGCGCCTCCCTCCGCCGCCCCCGGCCGCCGACCAGTTCCGCGGCCAGGCGTGGCTCCCGCGGTTCGCGGCGCCGTGGCGGTACGAGCTCCGCCTCCGCCCCGACCTCATCGCCTGCAGCTTCACTGGCGCCGCGTTCGTCCTCGTCAACGTGTCCGCGCCCACCCGCTTCCTCGTCCTCAACGCCGTCGACCTAGATCATGCACTTGTTAATTGTTATGTATTGTGGATCGGTATTTCATATTTAATTTTCGTATATCGACTGTGTTCGATATAATTCCGCTCGAATTGGTTCGTTTTCGAAATTTCTGAAATTCCATAACTTCGTGTTCGTTTTCGTGTCCGGCTTTACCGTTTTCGTTTTCGCTTTCGTATTCAAATGTAGAAGTAGAAAACAATTAAGGAGTTTTTCGACCGTTTCCGACCGTTTTCATCACTAATCCGAGGTGAGGTTGAGCCGCGAGACCCTAACGCGCGCTACCTACCTTAAAACGGACATAACTTTCACATACGGTCTCGGAATCACGCAAATAAGTACTTTACGGACATCTACAGAAAATTTTACATCCGCAGCACTTGCCAAATTCAGGCAGAAACTTGCCAAATTCAGGCAGAAAAGGAAGGAAAGCTGTTTTGACAAGAAAGTGAGGTACGTGAATCGGAAGAAAGTTGCTGAAACAAGGCAAGAGTGCGAGGGCAATTTGTTAGACAGGCAAACTATATAGATATAACCAGCACTGGAGATGATAACTCTGAAGAAGAAGATGATGATCCATCCTCTAGGGAGGTAGAGATGGTTTCTTCTCCAGAGTAGTGTGAAAGGTTTTCTTATATGTGAAATAGAATGCAGATGATTATTGCTCACCTTGCAACTCAGTAGACCTAGGAAGTACATTTGTTCTGCTTTCACCTAGGCAATTCATCCATTCACTCACGCACAACACATCCTTTTTGTCCCCCAAGGAACTTGTGGCATATCCATCACTGTTACTATGGACATTTTGGAGAAAATCGTCTTTGAAGGTGAGATGTAGTTACGCGAATTTTTTTGATTTTTATATTTATTTATTAAAAGATTTGCAAAAAAAGATTTTTGTTTGAAAAAATTGCAAAAATAGACTCCCACCGCCCTCTGGGAGGGCGATTTCCCTCCCAGAGGACGATTTTATGACGTGGCTGACGGCCGTTGGCCCCCCGCCGACGGCCGTCAGCCATTTTGCAGGCGGCCCCTGGGTCTTCCAAAAACCGTCCTCTTAGAGGGCGGCAAGGGGGCCGCCTGCGAAATGCCCCCTGCGGGCCGGCCTCCCTCCCCGCGCGCCCGCAGGCCGGTTCCACTCTCCCGCCCTCAGCCGCGCCCGCGTCCTCGGCCCCGCGCCCGCGTCAGCGCCCCATGCCCGCGCCCTCAGCCGCGTCAGCGCCCCGCGCCCGCGCCCTCGGCCCCGCGTCCCGCGCCCACGCCCCCGTCCGCGCCCTCGGCCGCGCAATTTGCAGGCGGCCCCCTTGCCGCCCTCTGAGAGGGCGGTTTTTGGGAGGCCGGGGGTGGCCGTCAGCCACGTTATAAAATCGCCCTCTGGGAGGGCGATTTTTAAAAATCGCCCTCCCAAAGGACGGTGGGAGTCTATTTTTGTAATTTTTTCAAACAAAAATCTACTTTTGCAAATCTTTTAATAAATAAATACAAAAATCAAAAAAATTCGTAGTTACGCTAGTTAGTGATGCACAGGGTCAGTCTATAGTAGATCATAGTCATCTTTGTTTCAGATTCTTATAGAACTTCTCTTTGCACTCAGTGTTCCTTACACCCTGTTCGGCAGCACGTTTTGGCGTTGGTTTTTTCTCTCGTTTTTGACGCGCACGTTTTCCAAAACGATCAACGGTACGTTTTTTGCAAAAATTTTTTATATGAAAGTAGCTCTAAAAAAGTAAATAGATCCATTTTTCAAATTTTTAATAGTAAATAATTAATTAATCACGTGTTAATGATGTTTCCCGTTTTGCGCGCCGCTTAATTAAGCTGCCGAAGCAGCGCTGCCGAACACAGTTAGACATGTTTGCTTCCTTCTCGATTTTGGAGGTTGTGCATGTTTGAACTTTGTGTTTCTATCACAGTTCAAGTTTGTGAGCATCATGGAAGCAAGGATACTACTGATCTACCGTACTGTTCTGACAAGTGTCAATATTTCTAAGTACTTCACTGCTAATCCATGTATATTAGAGATAATTGTCGACCATATACTGTAGCTGTAATTTCTCATGTTCAGCTATTGTATTTCGCTGCTGCCTTTCCTTCAATCTTGTCTGCACATAGACAAAGAGAATACCCCAGATTTGGATCTAGGAAACATATTGGTCATCATCATGACTCCTTGTAATCATGACAAATGAAGACTTCACTTCCATTTGCACATCCATGAATGCAATTTGCATAACTTATTTTCGGCCTTGGAAAGTAATGTGGACTGATACACATACACGCAATCAATATTTTCTTGAAAGCCCAGAAATATATTTTCTTAAAAGCCCAGAAATGCTTATTTAAAAAGGTATAAGATGAAGGCATTTCACAAACGGAATTTTGGAGTTATCGCCTGGATGGATCATGGATGAAAAAGGTCCATTGGTAAGAAGACTGACTGAATCAGTGAAACGTTCTGTGCTCATACAGATTTGTGTTCCCGTGGCATGTGGCCGTTCCTGTGATCCCGTCAGGCCGTCACCGTGCGTTCAAGCTCTGACATCAACCGGCCCTTGCTCCGCCAGCTCGATCCTTCAGACTGCTCGGCGGTGGGTCACAATGGAGTGTAAGCCATACGAGCTATTCAGATGCCTTATCCGACATGTAGATGTACATAAACTTGGCCATCGTTACCAGTACCCTACATGAAAGCAAAGTCGCTACCTCACGAGTGATTTGATAATAGCATCAACTCATTAGTCAGAACAAGCTCAGTAGAATAAAATGGCAGCTATTGCTTCCTTGCTTTATCAGCTACTCACCACCTGATTTCCTAATAGCACAAAAAATGACAATATAATACTGACAGTACTTTTAGTTTATAACCATGCCAACAGTTCAGAACATGAGAAGACGCCTGAATTACTCATGATCATACAGGAGTTAATATGGTAGAAACAAGTACGATTCATATAATAGCATGGCGATACATCAGATCATTTAACTGATACAGATAAATAGCAAGGTAGGCGAGACTGTTTTTCCCCTGAGGATCCATGGAACATGGTTGGCCAAAGTTTCTCCCTCAGTACTTGGGTGCTGGCTTTTGGGTTGGCAGCAACCCGAATCTCTTCTTCAACAGGTATCTCTGGCGTGAGTATTTGTCATCTGGAGAGAAGCGAGCTGTGCAGCACAAGTACAATGTAAGTGATTTTTTTTGCTCAAAAATACATGTATACAGAGAGCTATGCACAATCACTACATTGGCTTATGCACACAAAGAGCTATGACTTCTCTAAGCTCCATCTTTTACGTGAGCAAACGATTAAAAAAGACTTGTTCTACTGAGAAAAGTACTGAGCCACTAAACAAGCTCCTATCTCTGCCTATGTCCATATCTAGATCATCTGAGCATCAGTTCCAAAACTCAAAATACTAATACTAGAAGGAAGATCAGCCGAGCTAAAACTCTTGACAGATTTGCTATTGATCAAACGTTTGATTTTTTTGATTCTGTCAAACAACAACGCTAGCTGTTGGATGGAACTTTGAGACTCGGGACTGGGGAAGCGAGTTCTAAGTTGCACTTTTAACTTGTTGTAGTTGCACTTTCAACTTGTTGTAGTTGCCATTATCGGTTTATATAACTTTAGTTATAAATTTGCGCAACTCAGTCATAAATATATGCAACTGCATCTAACGGTTCGTATCTTGATCTTTGGATGTAGAAAAAATCGTTTGATGGATTCAATTTTTTCAAATGCTTGACCAATAGATGTTCCCAAACTCTGATTATACAATAACTTCGTGTTCAGCAAAATTCCCAGCAGACCAGCACTAATTAGGCAGCGTTATTCTAAATACCCTCTGATAACTTAAGGTACATGAACAAAAAAAATCGATGTATAAAATCTCAACAAAAAGTATACAATCTTCATGCTTCAAACTGTGCCCAGGTTTATAATTAGGCCAACAATAAGACTGACACACAAACCGAATGTTAAGACCTTATTTACAGTACAACAAGCTAGAAACTATGTCAGCACAACGGCACATAGGTACAGGTTATGACCCAAGAACAAAAGTAGGGGACCAACCGGGAGCCGAGTTGGTGGGCTTCGGGGTCCAGGCGACGTCGGCGTCCGGGCGGTGGGTGGCCTGGCGTCGGGGAACCGGGCGGTGACGGACGGAGGAAGGGAAGAAGGGCGCGCGAGTGGGGAAAGGGTTGTGGCTGGCGGCTGCGGTGCGCGGACTAGGGAAGGCAGAAACCCTAGATAACTATAGGTGGCCAAACGGGCGGACCGGGCCGAAACGGCCCGAGGCACGGTCCGGCACGGCCCGCTACGGCACGGCTCGTCGGCGGCCCACCGTGCCCGGGCCGGCCCTGTCCACCGACGCCTGCCGCCGTGCGTCCGGCGTCCCCGGCCTCCGCCGCCCTCCGCCGCCGCCTCCCCGCCTGCGCGCCGCCCCCTCCGCCGCCTGCCGCCGCCTCGGCTCCTCCGCCTTGTCCCGCCGCCTCGGCCTCCTCCGCCTCCTCCGCCGCCGCCTCCCGCGCGCGCCTCCCTGGCCTCCGCCGCCTGCCGCCGCCCTCCGCCACCGCCTTCCCGCCTGCGCGCCGCCCCCTCAGCCGCCTGCCGCCGTGCCCATGCCCGTGCCCCGTGCCCCCGTGCCCCCGTGCCCCATGCCCGTGCCCCGTGCCGTGCCGTGCCGGCCCGCTACAGTCCACGGGCCGTGCCGTGCCGGCCCGCCGTGCCGCACTGCCGGCCCAGGCACGGCACGGCCCACGGCCAACCGTGCCGGGCCGGTCCGGGCACGGTTACTATAACACCGTGCCTGGGCCGGCCCGACGGGGCACGACCCATTTGGACATCTCTATTAAGATAACATGTAAGTTAACGGGCTGTTCATTCACGGTACAGACTGGGTTCAGCCGGTTTTTGAACCCAGCCCACGAGTTTGGCGGTTTGGCTGGGTTGGGCGTTCGTATACATGGGCTTGCTCCGGAAGAGATAGGGGAATTTTTTTATTTATATATTTTTTTAATAAAATATTTACAAAAGTATACCTTTATTTCAAAAATTTATAGAAATATACTCCTAACGCCTGCGGGAGGGCGTTTTTTTAAAAATCGCCCACCCAGAGGGCGATTTTACCACCCGGCAGACGGCCGTTCGTACCTTTGCAGGCGGCCCCCTGGCTAGTCTAAAGGGCGGCGAGAGGGCCACCTGCAAAATGGCCGGCTTTCTCACCCTGCCCACAAAACCGGACCGTCCGTCCAGGGATCGGATCGGCCGACTCCCATGGATCGGACCGTCCGACTCCTCAAGATCGGACCGTCCGATACCCATGGATCGGACCATCCGCCGCCAAACCGGACAGACCGTCCGTCCAGCGATCGGGCCATCGGACTCCCCGGTATCGGACCGTCCGCCAAAGCAACGGACCGTCCGATATCCATGGATCGGACCGTCCGCGACCTTACCCGACGGACTGTCGGTCCAGGGATCGGACCGTCCGGCTCCCCAATATCGGATCGTCCGCCCATGGAACGGACCGTCCGATACCCATGGATCGGACCGTCCGCCGCCGTATCGGACCGTCCGACTTGCTGAATGGAGAGATTCCGGCACGGGGACGACGGTGGCATTGGCCGCAGGAGCTCGACCGAGCTGCGCATGGCGGACACCCGCTCCGCGTCGCGCGCACGCTCGAAGAACTCCGCGAGCTTCTGCCTCGACCGGAGGGAGACGCTGCCGGTGTGCACCACCAATCTGTTCGGCGCCTTGCCGAGGTCGCGGGCGATCCACAGCGCCGTGGCCCTCATGACGCCGTGCAGCTTCACTTCGCACGCGGCGTCGCCGGGCTGCTGCAGGTTGGCCTCCTCGAGCTCGTTGACGACGGCGAGCCCCGTGCGCATGGCCTCGTCCATCGGCAGCGACTCGCCCACCAACCCAAGGCCGATCCAGCAGTCGACGAGCTCGTCCTTGTCAATGGCGTGGTCCTCGGGCCACATGGACGTGGTGAGGAAGCATTCCTGGAGCACGGGGTGACGCAGGTCGTCGTAGCTCTCCTGCAGCGACCGCAGCATGGCGGCTGGCTTCTCGCCGGCGTCCATCCCGGGGATCTTGGCGGCTCCAAGTTCCTGAGCGCGCTCACCGTGCTCACCCACTCCTCTGGCTGCTTCCTGCACCTCATGGCGCTGCTGATGGCGGTGAGCGCAAGCGGCAAGCCGCCGCACCTCCCGGCGACCTCCTTCGCCAAGTCCAGTATCCTTGGGTCAGCATTGATCTTCTCGTCCCGGGCGACCGCTCTGAACAGACTCCATGAATGGTCACTGTCGAAGCATTGCATGTCAATCCTTCGCGACGAGCTCATCCTGCCGCTGACTCCCCTCATCCGGGTGGTCATGGCGACCTTCTGCTTCCGGCTATCGTCGTGCACCAGGTGCGGGACGCCGATGTCCACCAAGTCGACAGGCTTGGTTAGGCTGTCGAGCAGCAGCAAGAAGCTGGCGTTTCTCAGGACTTCAAAGATAGGACGTGCCCGGTGGTCCGGCACGCCGCCATCCGGGAACGCGCAGAGGCCTAGCTGGTGAGCCAGGGTGTCCTGCAGCTTATCGATAGCGCAGTCGCTGGGCTCGTCCAGCCATATGACGTAGTCGAACTCGTGCCTCCTGTCAGGGTCCTGGACGAACACGTTGTTGATGCCGCGGAGCAGCGTGCTCTTGCCGATGCCGGCCATGCCGCAGATGGCCACGACACCAGCGTCGCGGTCGTCGAGGCAGGCCAGCGCCTCCTCGAGGTAGCCCTCCATGCCGACCACCGTGGAAGGCACGGCCTTCGCACCGGACGACGGCCGGGGCGCCCCGGCGACGAGGCTCCTCATCCTGTCGCACTCCCCCCGCAGCGCGGCGATGTTAGCGGCGCATCGAAGGCGCCCGCGGAAATGCACTCGCCCGCGCCCGGGACCGTCTCCGGGCCCTCGCCCGCGCCCGGGACCTCGCCAATTGTCAGCCGGAACCTCCGGCCGAGAGCAAATGCACACAAGAACACGCTTGACAGAGAGATTGGTGCTGCCCGAAACACCCGCAGCGTTTTCTGTTCTTTCCTTCTCCTTTTATTGCGAATTTACAAGTGCAAAACATCCGCACGTCGCTGCTCATGACGCGTCCATCCCCACGTCCGTGACGTAGCCCACGAACCATCGTACAGACTCGTACGTGAGCCATTCTCGGCATGGCCTCACGACGTGTCCGTGTGTATGCACAGCAGAGAGTGACGTGAGATTCCTACTATCTACAGCGCAAGGCTTAACTAACAGGCGAGACGGTGGCACTCGTGGCACGCGCGCCGGCTAATGGCGTAGCTCGCGAACACGTTGAGAGAGAAGGCGCCGCCGCCGTAGGAGCACCACCGTCGTTGGTAGTCCCGCCGGAGTTTGGCCACCCGCTTCTCGGCGCTGTCCACCCGCGGCAGCCAGTTCCTGACCTCCTCCGGCCGCCGCTGCTGCGGCAGGCTCCTCATGGAGGCCTCGACGTGCCGGCGATGTAGCGGAGCACCCGTTTCACGGCCGCCAAGTGCTCGGTGCTGGGTTTCTCCATGAACCTGCTGACGTAGCCCACCGAGTACGCCAAATCCGGTCTCGTGTTCACCAGATAGCGCAAGGAGCCCACGATCCGCCTATAATCAGTGGCATCAACAGCAGGGGAAGTGCTCAATTTGCTGAGCTTTAGGCGCGATTCCACGGAGGTGAGACTGGAATTGCTCCCGGCCATGCCAGCCACCTCTAGTATCTTCTGGGCATAGGCCCGCTGGCTCATGGTGATGCCTTCTCTGGTCTGATTCACCTCCAGGCCGAGGTAGTACCTCGACAGGCCTAGGTCGCTCATCTGGAACGTCCCCTTCATGTCCTCCTTGAACTGCTTGAGCTCGTCGGAGTTGCCGCCGGTGATGATGAGATCGTCGACGTACACGCCGACCACCAGGCGATGCACGCCCGTGCCTCGCATGTACACGGCGTGCTCAGAGATGCTGCGGTGAAAGCCCAGTGTCAGCAGCGACGTGTCGAGTTTGGCGTACCACGCGCGCGGTGCCTGTCGAAGCCCGTAGAGCGCCTTGTCGAGGCGCAGTACCTTGTGTTCTTGGCCGTCGATGACGAATCCCGGTGGCTGCACAACGTAGACTTCCTCTTCGAGTTCGCCGTTGAGGAACGCGGACTTCATGTCCATGTGGTGGACAGCCCAGCCCTCGCACGCCGCGCCACCGATGCGAAGACCTCATCGAAGTCGATCCCTTGTCGTTGCACGTAACCCTTCGCGACGAGGCGCACCTTGTACTTGGTGATGTTCCCAGAGGCGTCCTTCTTTGTCTTGAATACCCACTTGAGCCCAATTGGGCGCTGGCGCGGTGGAGGATCGACGAGCCGCCAAGTCTTGTTCGCCTCGATCGACTGCATCTCCTCTAGCATCGCCTATCGCCAGCACCGGTGTTGTTCTGCTTCAGCGAACGAGGATGGCTCCTCTGTTGTTACCACTAGCAGGTCTTCGCTCAGCTCCCGGGTAGCCAGCCCCCGGTGGTGTAGTCGGCCCGGGCTCCCGGGCACCCGGGCCCGGCGGTGTAGTTGGCCCGGGTCCCCGGGTAGCTAGCCCCGGCGATGTAGTCGGCCCGGCCCCCGGGTAACTAGTCCCGGCGGTGTAGTCGGCCTGGCTGTAACGACCCGTTTTTCTTTTCCCGCTAGTCTTCGTTTTCCCGAGCTCCCCTCCTATCCTGTCAGCTGTGCCCCAGTTTTTCTCCCTGGCCAGCCGACTACCTTCTCCCTTGAGCCGAGTAGATTGCTACTCAGTCCTTGCATCCTGCCCTTTCCTTTGTCTTACTCGGACCTCCTTGCTGCCGAGTAAGCACTGTGAAGTGGCCGACTACCTTGTTGAGACCGGTTGTTTCCTTGTCCCCCGAGTTGCACCCGCCCGTTGGACGCCGACTACCGAAGTGGAGAAGAACCAGTCTTCACCTGCCCTCAGCACCACTTGGACCGATGGACAATAACCTGCAGCATCGCTTGGACCAGTGGTCAGTCCGAAGCCCGGTCAGTGAGATTTCTCCAACCTGTCCTAGCCTTGACCTTAATGTCTCGCCGCAGCTACAGTGCCTGCCAACTCCTCTGACCAGTTGGACTCCAAAGTCACTTCCTGTCATATCCCTGTCAGTTCATCTTGACTTCCTTGCTCCACCCGTTGCCCAGCTCCACCGTGCCTCAACCTTGCACGTCGGCTATATATATACATATGGCCAACCGTGCCCCCTTCTTCCTTTGTTTTGCAAACCGGCCAGCTCCAGCTCTGCTGAGTTCTTGTTCTTCTCTCAAGCTTTGGAGCTCTGTCGCCTGGTTCGCAAGCCTGGTTCAGCCGACTGCCCCCTTTTCTGCAGCCGACTACTTCTTGATCCTTTTTCTTGGTGTTTTACTTCTCCTGCTTATCAGTGTTTCTTTCTGCTTGTTCAGAACCTGAACCGGTGGACGATCCCGAAGCCGCCTTCGCCGAAGACGACCCCTCCTTGGAACAAGGCAAGCCTCTTTGATCATATTGTTTCCCATATATGCAAAACTATGTTGTTTGGAAAATATTATGCATGCTTAGTTTACACCTTTTTAAACTGTTGGCCTCGGTTTTGCAAGCACAACCGATGGACCTGCCCAGTAGTAGCACTTATTTGGTAGGATGTTGTTATATTTCTCCCTTGAAGAGCCCCACAAATGGCACGATAGCATCCTATCTGAGGATACGATGCCGAGTAGAATGGCTTAGCTCTGCAACGTTGTTTGTCGTTGGGAAAAACGTTGGGTTTTACCAAACTGATTGAAAAACCCGGTACTCCGTGTATCGGCGTGTTTGTGAAACAAATAAAGTTGTGAAAATCTTGATATACAGAGACAGTGGCTGTGTGGCTTGGCTATGTATCATCATTAAGGACCGTTTCCTTTGGGAATTCCATCCGAGCATCTTACAGTGCGACCAGACGGGTATTATGGGATGCCCCTGGCCGAGTAAATAGTAGGTTTAGGGAAGTTCAGTGCCGACCACTGAATCCTGTGTGGATCTTTCGGCTGGCATTGGATGACTCTAGACTGGCTTTGGAAATGGCCTTGTCACGAATTTCTGGGTACAGGCCAGTACTCGGTGTAAATTTCGTGTCGGATGGGTAAAGCGCACACCCTCTGCAGAGTTTAGCAGAACTGTTCGAACAGCCGTGCCCACGGTTAAGGGCGATGCAAGGTGATTCCCATAGCGTAGATTTGTTTGCCAGTGATTTGTGAAAGTGTTTGATGGAAAGGGAACCGTGACCAGAGTTTGCCGAGTGAGCAAACGGAAGGCCTGTGTGGCCAGAAACGGATCTGTGTGATCCGGGGTGTTAAGCACCATAATCAAGTGAATGAAAAGTAAACAGGATGAAGATCATGCTCCCGGGTTGTAGCCAGGGCAGCAAACTTAAGCCCCCGGGTTGTAGCCAGGGCAGCAAACTTAAGCCCCCGGGTTGTAGCCAGGGCGGCAGTTGTACAGATGTCTTCGGGTTGTAGCCAGAAGACGGATTGATCATGCTCCCGGGTTGTAGCCAGGGCAGCGATGATGAGCCCCCGGGTTGTAGCCAGGGCGGCCGATTAGCTAGCTGGTTGTAGCCAGCCTAGCGGGCATTTAGTGCCATGATCATGCTCCCGGGTTGTAGCCAGGGCAGCGATGATGAGCCCCCGGGTTGTAGCCAGGGCGGCCGACTAGCTAGCTGGTTGTAGCCAGTGTAGCGGGCATCAAGTGCCACAGCTGAGATTTGGTTGTAGCCGAGTCTCAGGGTCAACGAGTGGTTGTAGCTACTCGGGAGGTACAGGACCAGCAAATACGAAGTAAAAGATGATAAGAACATATATGATTATGCTTGATTCATTAAGTGGCGAGTTGTTGAAAAGCAACTTGCGGAATGGATAGAGGCGTGAGCCTCTGTCCGACAACAAAAATTTAAGCTCACTAGTGTTTGCAAAGAAAAGAGTTTCTAAAGGCAATTTTCGCAAATAAACCTTTAGCCTTTCTGTCTGACCGACATGGCATCATTTCCGGCTTGCTGAGTACGAAAGTACTCACCTTGTTCATATATATGTATAGTAGGTTTTGGAGAAGAAGACGAAGATCCGACTGCTGCCGAGTTCCTCCAAGACCAGGCCGACTACGAAGACTTCTGAAGGTTTCGAGCCTAGTTCCCAACCGAGCCTGTGGAGTAGTTTTGGTCCAGCTTCCGCCCTGTTCTGCTGTTTCGCTAGTTTACCAGTTGATTATTTTGCCCATCCCGGGTCTGTCCTGGATGGATCTCCTTGTACATATATGTAAGTACTCTGTTATGTATTTATTGTAACTCTGAGTTGTATCATTGTTGTGCGTACCCGACTACTGATCCTGGGATCGGGTGCCTTATGCACATGGTGGCCTTCCACCTAGTCGGGAGGCGCCACACTGGCCCCCGGTAGCCATCCCGAGTTCGTTGTCGATGTGGCGGAACCGGGGCCCGAGCTCCCGAGTGGCCAGCCCCGGCGGTGTAGTCGGCCCGAGTACGTTGTCGATGTGGCGGAACCGGAGCGGAGCGTCGTCGGCGTCAAGATCCTCCTCTGCCGCGGGTGGCGGCGTCACGAATTCCACCGGTGGCGCTTCGGCGGTTGGCGAAGATGTCAGTGGCGTCGAGCTTGATGCCGGCATGTGCGGCGAAGCTGGCGCTTCCCGGTCCTGGATATCTGGTTGCGCCGAGGGCGCCGAGCTCGCCCTATCCGGGTGGTACACGGAGGTGTACTCGATGGTGAAGTCGGTGTCGTCGCCCATGATCGCCTTGTCGTCCCAGTTCCACTGGGCTTCTTCGTCGAAGAGATGTCGCGGGAGATGTGGACGCGCCGCGTGACTGTTAGGAAAATAAACCTGACCGAGATGTGTTCTGGTCAGTGCGTGTGTGTCGCGTGGTGTCGAGCTGTGTCGTGGAGAATGCGGTGCGTTCGCGTCGGTGAGTCCAAGCCGATTCAGTTTGTTTTGTGCGTGAGAATAGGTGGGAGAAGGGCATGCATGGTACCAGTTGGCACCGGAGGAGTCCGAGTCGTCTGGAAACGAGCGTGTGGTGCTCGAGACGTTGAAGACTGAATCGTGCAGATCGTGGCGAGCTGGCCGGGCAGGGAGTTCGTGGCTCCGCAGGTGTGCGTCCCCAGGCTGTTAAATAGCCCCTGTACTCCATCGGTTTCTATAGCCCGTTTTGCAAGTCCAATAGAAAAACACAGGCGTTCGTCGCCTGGCAAAAAAAACTTCTTGCGTTCGTGCTCTCCAATTTCCCTCTACTTCTCGCTACGCGGGCGCGAGGGCCCGGGCGCTAACGCGGGCGCCGGGCGAGGTCCCGGGCGCGGACGCGGGGCGCGGACGAGGGCTCGGGTAAGGGGCGCGGACGCGGACGCGAGGGCGCGGACGAGGCCCCGGAAGCGGGCGCAGGCACGGGCGCGGGCGCGACATTCGGTGCGGCGCTAACAGTGACAGGATCGTAAGCACGGTACGCCTTCGAGCCGGGCTCGTACCCGATGAAGATCATGGGCCGGCTCCTGTCGTCGAGCTTCTTCGCATTTGGTGAGGTCACCTTCACATGCGCCACGCATCCGAATGTGCGCAGGTGGTGGACGGTCGGCGGAACGCCGTTCCAGAGCTCGCATGGAGTCTTGCCGCCGATACTTTTAGACGATGACCTTTAACTCTAGCAAGGCCGGTGGCTGGAGCTACCGAGTCTGCCGGCGAGCAGGCGACGCCGCAGACAGGAGGCAGCACCAACATCAACGATGGGCCTGTTCGCTACAGGCACATTGACGACATCATGCGCGACGCTGTGCAAGTCGACCTGGTTGAGGACGACGAAGATGATGCGGCGCTGCTCGCGGATACAGAGGAGCCCTCCTGCTACCGCGAGGCGGCGGGCCAGCCGGAGTGGGAGGACGCCATGGTCCAGGAGCTGGAAGCTATCGAGAGGAACTCAACATGGGTCCTCACCGCGTTGCTGGCAGGACACAAACCTATCGGGCTCAAGTGGGTGTTCAAACTGAAGAAGAGCACCACTGGCGAAGTGATCAAGCACAAAGCCCGGCTGGTGGCAAAGGGATATGTTCAACGCCAAGGTGTGGATTTTGATGAAGTATTCGCTCCGGTGGCAAGGCTTGACACGGTGCGTGTGATACTTGCCATTGCAGCTGATCGGAGGTGGGAGGTGCATCATCTCGACGTCAAATCGGCATTCCTAAATGGCGAGCTCGAAGAGGAGGTGTATGTGGCCCAGCCGGAAGGCCATGTACAGAAAGGGAAGGAGCATCTTGTGCTCAGGCTGAGCAAGGCGCTCTATGGCCTTCGACAAGCACCACGGGCGTGGAACACACGTCTTGACAAAAGCTTGAAAGAGCTCGGCTTCGCGCGATGCACGCAGGAGCAGGCGGTGTACACTAGAGGAAAGGGGCGCGCCGGCATCATCGTCGGGGTTTATGTTGATGATTTAATCTTGACAGGAGAAAATCCAAGTGAGATCACGATGTTCAAGCAACAGATGATGGGGGAATTCGAGATGAGCGATCTCGGTCTCCTCACATATTATTTGGGGATTGAGGTGGCGCAGGGGGAGAACGGCATCGCCATCAAGAAGGCCGCCTACGCCAAGAAAATCTTGTCCCAGTTCGGGATGCTGGAATGCAACTCAACCTCAATTCACATGGAGCCTCGATCGCCGCTGCACAAAGACGCCGAAGGAAGCCTTGTCGACGCAACGGAGTATCGACGCGTCATCGGGTGCTTGCGATACTTGTTGCACACGAGGCCGGATTTGTCCTACGCCGTGGGCGTAGCAAGCAGATTCATGGAGCGGCCGACGATAATGCATTTCAAGGCTATGAAGATGATCCTCAGGTACCTCAAAGGAACAATCGATTATGGGCTCGCATTCACGGGAGGAAGCGGTGCAGTGGAGATTACCGGCTACACCGACAGCGACTTGGCCGGCGACATTGACGATCGCCGGAGCACCGGCGGGATGGCGTTCTATGTCAACAATAGTCTTGTCTCATGGAGTTCGCAGAAGCAAAAGACGGTGGCGCTCTCATCTTGCGAAGCTGAGTTCATGGCGACCACCGTGGCAGCGTGTCACGCGCTCTGGCTCAGGGCGCTACTGAGCGAGCTGATCGGCGCAGAAGCAAAGCCGGTGAGACTCTACATCGACAACAAGTCAGCGATGGCCCTGATGAAGAACCCTGTGTTTCACGGGAGGAGCAAGCATATTGATACCCGTTATCACTTCATTCGTGAATGCGTCGAGAACAGGCAGATCATGATTGAATTCGTCCGGACCGAGGAACAGCGGGCGGATGCACTTACAAAGGGGCTGCCGGCGGTAAAACTGGCAACAGCGCGGCACCTGTTGGGTGTTCGCAATCTTGGTCCGCGCCAGGACTAAGGGGGAGTATGTTGCTGTTACTCCTGGCATAGCCCGAGCCAATCCGAACAAAGAGCTCCCGGCCGGAGGTCCCGGGCACGAGCGCCCGGACACGGACGCGGCGAGGTCCCGGGCGCGGGATCCGGACGAAGCGGAAGCAACAGTCTGGACAACGGCCTGGCGAGATGCTTGGGCGAGGAGATCAACGGCGACTGAGTTCGTGGCCGCACGAAGCGCGCAACTAAGCGAAGTGCGTGGGGAGCGTGGCCTCGTCTTCCTTGTATATAGGATCGAAGTTATTTTCAGCCTATAAGTAGATGATAGTTGTATCATTTGTAAAAACAGTAGTTGAGTTTCATTTCAGTTGAAATAGACACCGAAAATCGCCCCAAAACACTCTCCTGCGCAGTGCTCTGTTCTTGCTCTGGTTTCCTGCTCTGCTTTTCTCGTCTCTGGTTTGCTTGCCGGAATCTTGCCGGATCCGCTACAGTGCGCCCGCTAGGGATTCGACCTGGTTTTCGCTAACAGATGATGTTGGTGGCGAGTCGAGGGAGATAGTAAGTGTTGGTGAGGGTACGGTGTTAGCGCCCGGGATCGTGTCCGGGCCCTTCGCCCGGGAACTCGCTCGCGCCCGGGACCATTTTCGGGCCCTCTCCCGGGAACTCACCCGTAGTCAGCGTCCGTGCCCGGGACCTTTTCAACCGGAGGCTCCGGCCGGGAGGACGAAGAACTCAAGAGCACACGCAAACACTTGGAACATAGAGAATTTGGTGCTGCCCCAAAACCGCACAGCATTTTCTGTTCTTTCCTTCTCCTTTTATAGCGAATTTACAAGTGCACAGCGT
This sequence comes from Oryza meyeriana var. granulata, assembly GCA_003991445.1. Classification (NCBI taxonomy): domain Eukaryota; kingdom Viridiplantae; phylum Streptophyta; class Magnoliopsida; order Poales; family Poaceae; genus Oryza; species Oryza meyeriana. Next base: position 24,217 of record RYFJ01000425.1, on the reverse strand, counting down.
CCGCACGTCGCGCCCACGACGCGTCCATCCCCCGTGCATACGCGAGCCATTCTCTCTACGGCCTCACGACGCGTCCGCCCGTGACGTGAGATCCTAACTAACTACAGTGCAAGGCTTAACTAACAGCCCACACACACGCACGCATGCGTCTCGACCGGGAACGCACCACGGTCGGGATTATTGCTAACATACGGTGCTCCCCGTTCTGTTCTTGCAGGCGAACAGCACCGTGCCGCGACCCTCGATACGGATGATTGAGCCGTCGCCGAGCCGAACGTTGCCGGTGATCTTGGTGTCGAGGTCGGAGAAGGCCATCTTGCAACTAGTCATGTGGTTGGACGCGCCGGAGTCGATGATAGAACTTCGGGGATCGCGTTCCACGGCATCATCCAGTGCCGCGAACACTTTCTTCTCCACCAGTTCGACGGTGCCCAACAGCGTGCGCGGCGCCGGTGGTGCTGACGGACCGCGCTCCGATTTGAATCCCATGAGCACGCGCGCGGTCTGACCGGCCGGCAGCTGCGTCGGTCCGGCTGCGAACGCGGTCTGATCGGTGCGCCGGTTCATGTCAATTCCGTCAACACAGCCGCCCGTGAGCAGCATGAGTGTGGGCTCGTCATCTTGGACCACATGAGCCTACTCCTCCCGCTTGGGCTTGCTTCGGCAATCTCTGGCCCAATGGCCGAGCTTGCCGCAATTGTGGCACTTGTCGTTGTTAACGCCAAAATTTGGTACGGCTCATATCAGATTCGGTAAAGAAAGAAGCTACATCAACCGGAGGAAATTAATCCAAAAGAAGCCGGATTTGAGAAGGAATCGTGAAGACCACGTTATGGCAGTTATTTATCTTATCTATTAGATAGTTTTATCTTTTAGGAAACCTGATCTCTTGTCCGATCGGGTCTGTTAGTTTTCCTTTTCTAGTTAGGAAAGTCCTGTTCCGTAGCCGATCAGGACTCTATCCACCCGGGCTATAAATATGTGCGCCCGGATACATTGTAAATCATCTCACAGATTAATAAACTTCGGCGCATCGCCACCCTTTCGACGGGTTCTTGCTTCTCGAGCCGGGCTGCATCGGTTAGGTCCGAACTCCTGCGAGAGGGTAAGACTCGTCACCCCTTACCCAGGTGTATCTGCCCTGTCTACGGCTGCATCGGTTCAGTTCGATCTCTTAGGCCGATCAGGTATGCCACATCACACGTGCGTAGATCTTATCAGCTTACTGGGGGCGGTTTATCATCAGTTTGTGCTGCATCGGTTTGGTCCGACCTACTAAACTGCCAGTGATAAATCATTCCTGCTAGGTTGATGGTTTTTGCACAAGCGTCTTATCGGAATGTATAGCTGATAAGTTATCTTATTACATCACAATTGCATTAGGTTTATCGGCTCGTTGAGGTTCCTTTATTATTATCAATCTGTGCTGCATCAGTTAGGTCTGAACTACTAGATTGATAATAATAGATTTATCCTTGTCGAGCCGATCGGTGTATATGCGACGTTCTATCGGAGTGCTTAGCCGATAGGTTATCTTTTTATAAAGCCGACTGTATTATCTTTACTATTTTGGTCATCTATATTATCATCGGTTTTCTAGCCGATGCACATGTGTTTCCTCGGCGGTCGGCTGGCTTACTATTCTGTCTATCTATTTTATCATCGGCTTCTAGCCGATGCACATGTTATACTGACAGCTTATCTATTTGTTTATAGCGTTATCGGTTTCCTAGCCGATACACAGGTGCTATCGGCCATCGGCTACGAGGAGCCTATATCAGTCCGTATCGGCCGATAGCCGATGTGCAATTGCTGCTGGTAGTCGGGCACAGGCGAGGACCCGGGAGCGAGGACCCGGGCACGGGCACGGGCACGAGACCCGGGCGCGGACAGCTGGGGCCCGGACACGGTTCTATCATCGGCTTACGGCCTATGCTCAAGTGTTCCTTCGGAAATCGGCTAGCAGTATTCTTATCGGCCAATTGATTCACTGAGTTAATATTTTCTCCTTGTCAATTATCGGGTCAAATTGACTGGCACGCCCGCGAACCTCAAGATTTTAGGACCTGCACTGGAGCTAAAGCAGAACTCCCAGGCCTTCGCGTGTCTCCCAGACGCCGAACGGCCCCCGGCGGTTTTCGGCGTCAACAGTCATCCTTGCGGGCTGGCCCGGAGTTTGATCCGTCCGAGGTCCCGGTGCCGCGGCCGCCACTACGCCCTCGCCCACCGCGGCGCTTGCCGCGGTTGTTCGATCCACCATTGTTTCGCCGCGCCTCCTGCTCCTTCTTGTGGCGCTCGAGCCACTCCTCCTCTGTGAGGTAGAGTTTACTTGCTACGCCCGCCGAGGACGAGGATGAGGCCTGCCCGGCATCCTCCGCCGCCTTGAGCCTTCCGGTCACCTCCTCGAGTGACAGCGTGGAGATGTCAAGTAAAGTCTCAATCGAAAGGACGAGTTGTGAGAACCTGGATCGTGCGACACGCAGGTACTTCTCGACGACTTTGTTGGCCGGTTCCGGATCGCCAAGTGTTGACAGTTGAGTGACGAGGCCAGTGAGCCACATGGCGAAGTCCTCCACAGACTCCCCGTCGCGGAACGCGATGGTTTCGTATTCCACGCGCAGCTTCTGTGCGCTGGCCTTGCGGATGCGGTCGTCCCCGACACGCATGGTCTTGATGCAGTCCCACGCCTCCTTGGCCGACTCCTTGGTCGCCAGTGTCGAGATCATCTCAGTGGGGACGGCGCTGCAGATGGCGTCCAGCGCCATCCGATCTTCATGGAGCTCCACGGTGACGCCGCTTGGATCAATGGCGCCCAAGAGGCATCGCGCCTGCAGCTTGATCTTCATGAGTAGTGACCACTTGTTGTAGTTCGTCTTGTTTAGCACGGGATAGTTGGCCGAGCCTCCCGCCTCCTTTACCACGCGGTGAATCACCAGCCTGCGGTCGTTCCCGCCGCTGCCCGAGGTGCGGCCGCCGGAACCTGGGGGAGTGCGCTCCGTCGGAGACGACGAGCGACGGCGAGGCATTAGCGCCGCTTCTAAAGCACGATCGCTTGTCCACGCCCTAAACTTTGCTCTGATACCAATTGTCAGGATTTCGTCACAGGATCGATCGCTAGAGCTCGGACGAACACTACGAACAATATACTACAGAGAATACGGAGACAGAGTTTAGCGAGAGACGGTGGTTTGTGCTGCGATCAAGCTGCAGCTTTTCTGAGGTTTTCTTCTCCTTTTATTGTAAGCAAACAACCATGCAACATGCAAACAGAAGCTACGGATCGCAACATGCAAGAGGATGACAAGGGGGCCGCCTGCAAAAACGACGCCGCCCCCGAGAACGGACCATTGCCCCGCCCCCCGATCGGACCGTCCGGAAAGGAATCGGACCGTCCGAACACCCCATATCGGACCGTTCGCCTAGAGATCGGACTGTCCAAACCCACCGATCAGATCGTTGCCCCTCGGATCGAACCGTTTATCGGACTGACCATTGCCCCAGATCGGACCATCCGCCTAGAGATTGGACCGTCCGGATCACCCGATTTGCGGCAACCGTCAGTCCGATAAACGGTCCGATCCGGGGGACAACGGTCTGATCGAGAGGATTCGGACGGTCCGATACCTGGGCAGACGGTCCGATCGGGGGGTTCGGACGATCCAATCCCTGTGCGGATGGTCCGATCTCGGGGGCGAGCAACGGTCCGATCTCCGGGGAGGGGGGCGGCGTTTTTGCAGGTGGCCCTCTTGCCGCCCTCCTAGAGGGCGTTTCTCTGCCCTAGGGGCCGCCTGCAAAAGTGCAGACGGCCGTCGGCCGCCCGCCACATGGCCGTCTGCCACGTCATAAAATCGCCCTCTGGAAGGGCGTTTTATAAAACCCCAGGTATTAAGGTTCAAGTTGCACAGAACCACATTAGTTTTGTCATGTGTTACATAACCCTGGGTATTATGGTCTTAATGTCTCACAAAACCACATTGTTAACTAATCTAACTTAATATTTATCACAATAAAAAACAATTAACTTAGATGGCTACAATATTTAGATTATGGACTAAATGCATGAACTCATAAATTTAGTATATAAGTTTAGAATACCTACATATAGTAGATCATAGAAAAATTGGTTAACGATGAGGTTTTGTGAAACTATAGGACCATAATATCTGTACTTATGTGCAACATGCAACCAGGGTTTCCAATACCGCCGGTAACCGCACGATTACTGCGGTAACCGCCGGGGTTCGGTAAGGGTTACCAATGGTTTGGTTTGGATGAATTTCATCCAAATTCAAAAAATACGAAAAAAATTCGAAAAAAATATATGTGGTAGTACTCGAATTGTCCATCCCAATGGAGAAGAAATCCTACAAAAATAACGACATTAAGATTGTTTTTTGGAGTAAAAACGGTCCAATCGGGAGGATTCGAACGGTCCAATCCCTAGACGGATGGTCCGATCTGGGGGACTCGGACGGTCCGATCCATAGGCGGATGGTCCGATCTTGGCAACGGTCAGTCCAATCAGGGGGGTCGGACGGTCTGATATGTCTGCGAACGGTCCGATCCGTGGGGAGTCATGCCGAAATTTCCTATGTTTCCTCAATTTATCGCTTAATGAAGCTACAAATGTCTACAACATTTTATTGCAACTAAATATTTTTTTCCTTGATTTTTTGATGAATTTTCCTCAACTTTTATTCTACACAAAGGTAGACGGTTACCGCGGCAAACCGCGCGGTAATAGCCTAATACCGCGCGGTAACTGCGTGGTGGTAACCGCACCAAACCGCGGTGAAACCACCGCAAAGCGTCGATTTGAATTCAAAATTTTGAAGATGGATTTCACGAGGTTTTAGGCGGTTACCGCGGTAACCGCCGTACCGTGGGGGGGCGGTAACCCCCCACGGTACGGTTTGGTAATCCCTGCATGCAACACGTCAAAACTCATGTGGTTTAATGCAACTTGAACCAAAATATAAAGGGTTTCGTGAAATTTACTCAATTACTTAATTCATTTCTTTCACAGTTTCACATACATATGTACTAGCTTCTGAGTGATCATCTAGAGGCTCCAACTACTGTACATGACATCCACACTCCCTCGAGCGAACAACTATCTCGAACGAACTATTCAACATGATTTCATCCAGGCAAGAACAGACATTAACCAACAGATGGGAAAATTCTACCTTTACGTCAGGAACCAGGAGCGGCATAAATTCTACCTTTCCATCAGGAACAAGAAGGAACATGAATAGAAAGCAAACCCACAAAATTTAAACATGCTATACTAACAATCTATGTCCTTCAGTTTTCTCCTTTCTGCCCTCTATAACTTCTCACCTCATAGGCTCATAGCAGAATTGTTATATGGGCATACAATTGACAATTCTCTTGAGCTTCATCATAACAGTTCTATATCTCCAAATAGTAACAAGCTTTTGCGAGGCAACTACACTAAAATGGCGTCATACTGGCTGATAAAACAGGCATCACAGTTTCGTACTAAAAACTACAGTAAACTTACAAAATGACCATTTCTATCTAGCTCATCCATGTCACAATAATATAAAACGTGAACATTGTAGACAGTAATTTAACTAACTGTGAAGAAGTGAAAAAAGAAATCCACCTAGACAAAGGACTTACAAAAGCATCATAAATGGAAACTGACATGTCCATTGGTTAGTACAATGCCACTAGAAACAATAATAGGGCAGCTACTGAAGCACCATTTAGTATTAGCGATCTAATGTTTCCAAAGTCTAGTGCTAAAATGCCTCTAAACATCTAGCAAGGTGTTTTTTTTTCTTTTCTTTGCAGGTTTTATCCAACCATAAATTCAAATAACACACAAAAATATACCAAAATTTTTGGTAGCCAACCCCAAGTACTGCCAAGTATTCCAATTTCATGCTACAAATAAGGCACATGAAACTAATGATTTGGTAACCTATTACGAGTGCCGACATAAACAAATGCAAACTTGGCTGATACAATAATCCTTCTTACTTCACAGTATTCAATGGAGATGTTACTCGTTGACATATCCTTCCTTGCGCCCTTCAAATCCAGGGCGCATAAGCTTCTTCTCGCGCTTCTCAATCTTGCGCATCTTCTTCTGGTGAGCCCGCTCCCGGATATTCTCTGTTCGCTTGTTTTGCCTCTCCTTTTTCTGCTTGTCCACCATCTTCTGCCTCTCCTTCCACTGCTCCGCATGCTTCTGCTGCCGCTTTTTATCCTTCTTCATGCTCTCCTTAATCAACTTTGGGTCATCATGTACCTTCTCCCCAGCAGCCCGTCTTGTGGCCAAATCCCACGCCAACTTGGTCGCCTTCTTAGGATCCTCCTTTGCCTGCTGCATCCGCTTAGCCTGCTCCAAAGCCTTCTTCTTGTTCTTAATTCTCCTCTTCTTCCTTCTCCTTGCTTCCTTAGGATCAACCCACACATTGCCATAGACGATGTCCGGTGTCTTCGAATCGTCCTCCTTCTTGGACTTCTTACCATCCTCGCACTCTGCATCCTGAGCACCACCATCCTCGCGCTTCCTCTTCTTCCTCGCATCCCTCCCCTTCTTCCCTTTCTTCCCTTTCTCCCTCTTGGGCTTGTTCAGGAACTCTGGCCTGGTGCACCGGTTCCCGCGAAGCTCAGCAATACGGCGGTGAAGCCGCTCCCGTAGCTCCTCGTAGGTCACCGAGCGGTCCTCGGACACCACGGCCGCCGGCGCGAGCTGCATACCCTCCTCCTCCTCCCCTTCGTCCTCTTGCTCTTCGGCCTCATCATCACCGTCTTCTTCATCCTCGTCGCTACCCTCCTCATCAGAGGAGTCCGCCTCCTGGTCAGCTACCGATTTCTTGAGGAGGTCGAGGGTGGAGGCGGGCGGCGCGGTGGGGTCGAGGCGGGCGCGGCGGGCGGCCTTGACGTTGGCGCGGGACTGGGCCTTCATGGCCGCCTTGGCGCCCTTGGAGAGGCCCTGGTACCAAGGGCGGTCCTCGTCGGCGGCCGAGAGGTAGAAGCGCGGGGGGATGAGCTGCACGAGGGCGTCGAAGAAGAGGGAGTGGCCGTGGACGCCGCCGCAGTCGGACGCCGCGAGGAGGTCGTCCGCCGCCTTGGCGCTCGAGGAGAGGGCGTCCTGGTCGACGGCCGACGGGGGCTTCCTGCCCATCGCGGCATCGCGTTTGGAGGCGGAGGCGGAGGCGGCGGGGAGAGAGAGATTTGCCGCCCCGTTCGGAGGCAACCCTAGAATCTTTGTGGGTGGCTTCCATTTTGTTATGTTATTATTATACAATGGCCGGCCCACGGCCCATGACGTCCAGAAGCCTAGGTGGCTTAAGCGCTGGGCCTGTTTCATGTTGCGGCCCATTTAGATATGCACGAATTTTTTTTATTTTTATATTTATTAAAAAAATATTTACAAAATGGCAGACAGCCGTCGCCCGGCCGGCCGACGGCCATCTGCACTTTTGCGGGTGGCCCCCTGGCCAGCAAAAAAAATGCCCTCTAGAAGGGCGGCAAGGGGTCGCCTACAAAAACACCGGCGCGGGGCGCCGCCCTAGAGCGGTTTTTTGCCAGCTATACCTCCAAAAATATCACAAAATTCACAAAAAATCACAGATAAATTGAGGAGAATATCAGGCCACAAAGCTCCCACCAGAAGCGAAGGTAGGAAAAACAAGCTCCTGAGCAGCAAGATTGTACACTTCCTTTGTTCCTTTTTTTTCAACTAGGAACTCAAGAACAGCAAAACCTTAGGAAAGTGTAGCTCGAACTGATGCAAGATGTGGCATGTAAAAATTTATGAGCGTGCTTTACAACTCATGCTGAAACTTCGGATCTCAAAAACTCAAACTTCCCCGAGCCGCGCGGACCCCGGGCGGACCGGGACCACTGTGGCGGTCACTGCATGTGTGGCGCCGACGAGCGCCGCTCGGGCCCCGTCCCCAGAGCCAAGGCCGGTTACCCGGGCCCCCGGGACCGGGCCAGAGGCGGTCCCGGACGTGGGAGGGAGCGAGACCCCCGCGGGCACGGGGGGTGACGTTGAGCCGGCGTCGGAAGCGCCAGAAGCTCCGGGCAGCATCGCTGCCCCGGGCGCGTCGCCGGGGAAGACGGGATCTCGCGGCGGCAGCCGGCCTCTTTTGAGGCCCAAGTCATGGAGCTTCAAGGGGCCCCAGGCGAGGTAAGCGCTTCGATCTCATTCGGCTCTTCTCGCTAGCACATGTCCTCTTGCGTTTCTCGACCTAGCTCTTATCTGTCTGGTTTTGGTTTTCGTAGGAGGGATCAGGGGCCGACAAGGGCGCCGCCAACCCCGGCCACAGGCGGTACCGGGGGCGCGCAGATGGCGCTGCCTCGTCCCGTTACGCCCCCGCCCTCGCCGAGTGCGACGGTAAGCGTGGAGGTCGCGGTGGCCACGCTGGAGCGGGCCGTCGCGGAACCGACTGATGTCGCCGCCGCCGAAGAAGAGGGGGATGCCAGGGCCCAGCCGTCTCCCGGGAGGGGGGAGCGGGCCCTGGTCCTTTTTGTTGCACGGCGAACAGGAGCAGCGCGGGAACGCACGACGCTAGACTCCGCGCTGGAGCAGCTGGCGACCGCCGCCGGCCAAGTGCAGGTGGCAGCCCGTCGGGAGCGGCGAGAGTCCGCCCTGGTACGGGCGGATCTCAAGAGCGGGCGGGGAGCGATCACGATGACGATGCAGGAGCTCACCGCCCGTACGGTCGCCACCGAGATCTTTGTGGCGACCCGCCGGCTGGAGGTCGAGACGGCGGAGCGGCGCATCGCCCAACTGGAGGCCGCCGCCAAGCTTGCCGCCGACAAGGCCTTCCGCGCCCGGTCCGAGATGGAGGCGCGGGAGAAGGAGATATTCTCCCGGGAGGACCGCGTCCGGGCCCAAGAGGCCGGTCTCGCGGCCCGGGAGCGTGAGATCACCGCGCGGGAGGAAGCCGCGGTGATCAGCGAGGAGGCTGCCAAGCTTTCCAGCGCCATGGCCCAGGACGGCATGAGCCGCCTGTTGGGCGAGACGAAGAGGCTGGTGTCCTGGGAAAGGGACCTCGAGGAGCAGGAGGCCAACCACCGGCGCGAGGCGGAGCAGGCGAAGCTGCTGGCCGCCGACATGGACGTCAAGGCCGAGGCCCTCGCGACGCGAGAGGCGACCCTGGAGGACAAGGAGAACTCCCTGGCCCCGCGGGAGGCGGAGGTGAAGGATGCCGAGGCCCGGCTCGCGGAGATGGAGCGGGAGGCGGAGATGAAGGATGCCGAGGCCCGGCTCGCGGAGATGGAGCGGGAGGCGGAGGCCTCCCGGAAGCACGCGGCCGACTTCGAGGCCGTGCCACGTGGGGCCGCGGTGCGGGCTGCATCGAGCGGCTCCCCGACACCGGCAAGCGCGGGAAGCCTAGCCGAGAAGTTGGCCAGGACGGAGAGAGGGCTGTCGACGGCGCAAAGCCACCTCGCCAACCGGAAGAACCTCGACAGCGAGACCGCAGCCTGCCTGGAGCGATACGGCTCCAGGGTCCGGGGGTGTCTCGAGCGCATCGGCATCCGGGCACCTCCGCGGAAGCTCGGGGGGCCCACCGGGGTTGGCCAGGAGCTGGTGGAGTTCGGCGACTTGCTGCGCACGCTGGACTTGCTCCCCGAGCAAGTTCACGAGGTTCTGGCGAAAGAAGGGAAGGAGCTCGCCACGTGGGTGGCGGAGTACGTCCTCGAGTGCTACCGGGCGCGGGACGCGGGGTTCTCCCTGGCCCCAGTACTCGAGGGATTCCCCACCGAAAGGTAAGAGGAGGCGCGGAAGGCCGTGGCCGACGCCGCTGCAACGGTTGCCGGGTTCTTCGACCGGGGGGAGCACCTCGAGGATCCGGGGACCGACGACTCCGACGAAGACGCTGGCCCCCTTCCGACGCCATCCCGCCCGAGGGAGACGACTGATCTCCCCCCGCGCGTGCTTGCGCTTTAACTTCACCTATCTTGTACAAGGAAAAACATTTGCATGTGTATATAATTATGTTTACATTTTCGTACCTTTGCCTATATTTTTTTTTGTTCCGGAAGTTGCTTATGTTCGCGCCCCGGGCCCGGGCGGCCATGGTGTTTTTTTCTTCTTTTTCAATTTTCGGGGCCTGGGAGCGCTGAGTACCAGGCGCCAGCCGACTCCGAGCGCTAGCTGCCGCGAACGGCCGTAGCGCCTGAGATAGCTGCCTACCCCGGAGCTCGGTCCCCGAGGGCAGCGAACGTAACAGTCGCCCTCCCTGGGAACTCGGTCCCCGACGACCGCGAGCAACTGAGCACAAGTCTTGCGGAAACGGCGGGCGCGGGGTTGGCCGTGGGCCGTGCCGTGCCTGGGCTGGCGGTGCGGCATGGCGGGCCAGCACGGGACGGCCCGCCCGGAGGGCGGCGGCGGAGGCCCCGCTGCCGTGGCAGGCGTCTGCGGCCGGCGAAGGCCGAGGCAAGCAGCGGCTGCCAAGGCCGGGGAGGCGCCCGGGCGCGGAGGAGGTGGCGGAGGGCGCCGGTGGAGGCCAAGGCAGCAGCCGGGAGGAGGCAGCGGAGCCGAGGAGGCCGGGAGGAGGTGGAGGAGCAGAGGAGGCCGGGAGGAGGCCGAGGCGGCGGTAGGTGGTGGACGGGGCGGCGCGTAGGCGGGGAGGCGGTGGTGGAGGGCGGCGGCAGGCGGCGGAGGCCGGGGATGCCGGACGCATGGCGGCAGGCGTCGGCGGACCGGGCCGGCCCGGGCACGGTGGGCCACCCGTTTGGCCACCTATGGGCGTCTTCGTCGGAGTTGTCGGTCCTCGGATCCTCGAGGCGCTCCCCCGATCGAAGAACCCGGCCACCGTTGCAGCGGCATCGGCCACGGCCTTCCGCGCCTCCTCTTCCCCTTCGGTGGGGAATCCCTCGAGTACCGGGGCCAGGGAGAACCCCGCTGTCGGAGAAGGAAACTCCAACCACGGGGAGTCTAGGGACCCCCTCTGAGGTTCGGCCAGGAGAGTTGTTCACAGGACGACTGCGGCGTCCGGTGGATAGATCGATGGATGTCACACAAGGGAGACAGGAGGATCGGTGGATGGATCGGTGGATGGACTTTTGACTTCGGCGGCAAGGGCAGCACTGTCACATCTCCACGACTTAGCCGCCCGCAGCAGCCGAGCAGCATGACGACTAGACGTGCCAAAGCGTGGCTTAGTAGGCGACCGCAGACGCGTGCGACAAGACAGCTCTCTCTAGAGATGTGTAGGCACTATGGACTCCCCTTGCACTATAAAAGGAAGACCCATGCCAACTGGGGGAGGGGGAGAGTTGGACGGCTAGATAGACTTCTTCAACTTGGAGATTGCCTTCTGCATTAAGCTCAGCTTAGATAATTCCCTAGTGAGGGCCCGAGCACCCCTGAAGAACACCTTGTAACAACAAACCAGATTCACCTCTCCCACATAGCGAACACACAGGAGTAGGGTATTACACCTCCGAGCGGCCCGAACCTGTCTACTTCCTCCTGTCTCCCTTGTGTGCCATCCATCGATCCATCCACCGGACGCCGCATTCACCTGAGAACAACTCCTGGCCGAACCTCAAAGGGGGGTCTCCAGGCTCCCCGCAGTTGGAGTTTCCTCCTCCGACACATGGATCCTCCTTTTATAGTCCAAGGGGAGTCCACAGTTGTTGGTGAAATGGAACTGGGGTCCACTTACCCCGGGGACGCGTGGGTCTTTGGCCACATCACCCCCTCCGGGGGTCGCAGTCTGCACCGGTGACGGCCGGCTACGGCTGTTTCCCTGCCAAGTACCTAGGGCCCGGGAACTGCTCAGGCCCGGGTATGCTTTTCCCGGGCGCCTCGCGGCGGTGCCCACATCTACCTCGGGCCCCGAGACCCGAGGGCATTCCCGGAACTAGGTCTCGCCCCTGTGCGCGGGGCCTCGCCTTCGGTCCCGGGGCGCGCTCCCGGGACGCATTGCTGGGACTCCCCGTGCCCGGGTCTCGCCCCCAGGCCCAGGCCCACAACTCCTTTCCCGGGGCGCGCCCTCGGGACACAATGCGGGGACTTCCTGTGCCCGGGTCTCGCCCCTGTGCCCGGGGCCCACGGCTCGGTCCTAGGCGCGTTCCCGGGGCGCTTCGCTCTGGCTTCCCTGGGTACCGGGGGCGCGCCTCCTGTGCCCGGGGCTCGCAGCCTCGCTCCCGGGGCCTGTCCCCGGGCACGAGCATGACTCGAGCGGATCAGCTGCCAACTACCCGCATTTATGGCGATGCGACGGGGCGCCTCCCGCCTGTCTCCCCGTCGGACATGCGTGCACCGTCATGATGGCCTTCCGTGGGCCCCCTCTCAGTGCCGTCAGAGAACTTTCGGCTGAGAGGGCCTCGATTCTCCACACTCTGGCAGTAGAGACCGCGCTGTCACATCTCATGCTCCAGCCGCCACAACAGCCCGGCAAGGTGCCGATCAGACATGCAGCAGTTGAGCCGGGCGGCGACTAGACATCCCTCCGGCGTGGCGCAGCAGGCGGCCACGTGCGTACGACAAGACAAATCGTAGCTAGCTCTCTCATATATACTGGGCACTGTGGACTCCCCTTAGCCTATAAAAGGAGGATCCATGCCAGACTTGAGGGGAGGAGACAACCAAAAACAACTTAGACTTCTGGAGGATAGCTTCCGGAGGCAGACCTTCCTAGGGCCCGAGCACCCCGGGAAGTACACGTTGTAACTACGAACCACATTCTCCCACATAGCAAAACACACACAGGAGTAGGATATTACGCCTCCGTGCGGCCCGAACCTGTCTACCTCCTCCTGTCTCACTTGTGTGCCACATCTCTCAGCTCAACCCTCCGGGCCTGAGCACATATCCACCGGACGCCGCAGCCGTCCTGGGACAACTCCCCTGGCCGAACTCAAAAGAGGGGGGTCTCCAGACTCCCCGCCGTTGGAGTTTCATCCTCCGACAACAGTGCCTAGCTCACATGTGAGGAGAAAGCTTTTCTACGTATGATTTGTCTCGTCGTACACGTCCGCGACCGCCTGCTGAGCCACGCCGGAGTCGGCTCGGGATGTCTTGTCGTCACGTCGCTCAGCGGCTGCGGGCGGCTTGGTCGGGGAGGTGTGACAGCGCACGCCATCGCCACCAGTGTGGAAAACTGAAGCCCTCTCAGTCAAAAGTTCTCTAACCGCGCAGGGAGCGGGCTCACAGGGGGTCATCATGAGAGCCCACGCATGCCCGACCAGGCGACAGGCGCGTCGTGCCCCGTCGCCTTGTCATTAATGCGGGTAGTTGGGGAGCTGATCCGCTCGAGTCAGGCTCGTGCCCGGGGACACGCCCCTGTTAACGCCAAAATTTGGCACGATTCATATCGGGCTTGGTTAAAGGAAAAAGATTGGGTCAGCCAATGGAAGTTCATCTGGAAGAAACCAAGTTTGGAAAGGAATCGTGAAGACCACAGTATGGCAGATAATTACCTTATCTATTTAGGTAGTTTTAATACTTTTTAGATAAACCTGATCTCGTGTCCGATCAGGGCTTGTAATTTTCCTTTTCTAGATAGGAAACTCCTGTTTCGTGTTCGATCAGGACTGTAGCAAACTCGGGGTATAAATATGTATGCCCGGGGACCTTGTAAACTATCTGACAGATCAATAAACTTCGGCGCATCGCCACTCTTTCGACGGGTTCTTGCTTCTCGAGCCAGGCTGCATCGGTTAGGTCCGAACTCCTGCGAGAGGGTAAGACTCGTCACCCCTTACCCGGTGTATCTACTCCATCTACGGCTGCATCAGTTAGGTTTGATCTCATAGCTTGGGTCGATATACCACATCACGCGTGCGTAGTTTTTATCGGCTTACTGGGTGTAACTTATCGTCAGTTTGTGCTGCATCGGTTGGGTCCGACCTACTAAACTGTCATGATAAGTTATTCCTGCTAGGTCGATAGATTTTACGCAAGCGTCTTATCAGAATGTATAGCCGATAAGTTATCATATACATCACGATTGCATTAGATCTATCGGCTCATCGAGGTTCTTTTATAATTGTTAATCTGTGCTGCATCAGTTAAGTCTGAACTACTAGATTGATAGTGATAGGTTTATCCTTGTTGAGTCGATAGGTTTTTATGCGATGTTTTATCGAAGTGCTTAGCCTATAAGTTATCCTTTATTATATAAAGCCAACTGCATTGTTCAATTGTTTATTTCGCTTATTTGCACTGTTATCGGCTTTCCAGCTGATACACATGTTCTGTCAGCAGTCGGCTAGTTTATGATTTATTTATTTATCATCAGTTTGTCTAGCCGATGTACACGTATTATCGACAATCGATTTATTTACTATTTGCTTATATCATCATCGGCTCTTAGCCGATGCGCAAGCGCGCTGTTGGTAGTCGGGCACGCGCGAGTGGCCCCGGGCGCGAGCACAGCGCGAGAACCCGGGCACGGAGACAGGCGAGGACCCGGGCACGGGCACGGGCACGGGTGAGGACCCAGGCAAGGGCGCTGGCAGTACCTTAGGTACAGCGCTAACAAATTCTACGTCGGGGAATCGGCTGGTAGGATTCTTATCGACCGATTGGATCACTGATCTAATATTTTCTATCTCCTTGTCAATTGCGGGGTCGAATTGACTGGCACGCCTACGAACCTCAAGATTTTAGGACCTGCACTGGAGTGAAGCAAATCTCCCAGGCCTTCACGTGTCTCTCGGCGCCGAACGGCCCCAGCGGTTTTCGGCGTCAACAGCCCCGGGAACGAAGCTGTGGGCCCTGGGCCCGGGAGCGAGACCCGGGACCGGGAGTCCCAGTAATGTTCCCCGGGGACACGCCCCGGGAAGGAAGCTGTGGGCCTCGGGCCCGGGAGCGAGACCCAGGACCGGGAATTCCTAGTAATGTTCCTCGAGGGTATGCCCCGGGAAGCCGAAGCTGTGGGACCCCGGCGCCCGAGACGCGAGACCCTGGGACCAGGAATTCCCAGTTGTCGAAGGATGGGACTCCAACCGCGGGGAGTCTGGGGACCCCCTTTGAGGTTCGGCCAGGGGAGTTGTTCACAGGACGGCTTGCGGCGTCGGGTCGATGACACACAAGGGAGACAGGAGGGGTAGGCAGGTTCGGGCAGCGCGGAGGCGTAATACCCTACTCCTGTGTGTGTTTTGCTATATGGAGATGAATGTGGGTTGCTCTTACAAGGTGTTCTCGAGAGGTGCCCAGGAGCTTGCGCTAGCTGGGGACTTAGCCACTCTAGGAGCTCGATTCAGAAACCAGCGAGTGAAGTCATCAGTGTCGGCGAAACGGGAATGGGGGTCCCCACAGTCGCCGGGGACGCGTGGGTCTTCGGCCACGTCAGTTCCCCCGGGCCATATCCCGCGCAAGAGAAGGCCGGCTACGGCCGCTTCCCTGCTAGGTACCCGGGCGCGAGCTCTACCTCGGCCCGGGTGCGCTCTCCCCGAGCAAGTCGCAACAACGGCTCTCGGACCTTCTCGGTCCCGGGAACCGCCTCCTCGACCCCGGGGTCCCGAGGACCATCCCGTGCCCGGGCTCCCGGTCCCAGGCCCCACAGCTTCAGCCCCGGGTAGCGTCCCCGGGCAATTACAAGTCGCTCCTGGTCCCGAGCGCCGCTCCCCGGGCCCGGGACTTACATCTTCCGCACCAAGGAGCTCGGGAAGTAAGCCTCGAGACGATCGGCTTTTTCCGATTGGATCAGCTTTGGCTCCGCCGAGCTGATCGACTCCTTCCGGTGTTCGACGTCTCCCGGTGATCGGCCTCCCCGGTCGGCATCGGCTCCTCCCGGTCGGATCGGCCTCTCCCGGCGATCGGCCTCTCCCGGTCGGCATCAGCTACCAGCATTAATGAAGAGGCGACCGGGCACATCGCTCCTGTCGTCCGCACGACCACGCGTGGGCGCCTCCTGATGGCCCCCCGTGGACAACACGACCAAGCAGTCAGAGCCTTTTGACTTCGGCGGCAAGGGCGTGCGCCGTCACATCCCCACGACTTCGCCGCCTGCAGCATACCAACTCTGGCGTGGCTCGGCAGGCGGACGTGTCCAGGACGTCGGAGAAGCAGGCGGCGGCAGGCGGACGTGCGCGACAAGACGGCGACAAGACAGCGAGAAGACAAACCATACCTAGCCCTCGCATGTATCTCGGCACTGTGGACCCCCTTGCACGATAAAAGGAGGGTCTATGCCACTAGAGAAAGCAGCGGAGATTGACTCCGGTCCGAGAGGTTCCAGAACTCCCCGGGCCTTCTTCTTCTTCCTCGGCTCCGAGCTCCTGAGGGCCCCGGGAGAACACCTTGTAACACCAAACCATATTCTCTCCCACATAGCAAAAAACATACAGGAGTAGGGTATTACGCCTCCGTGCGGCCCGAACCTGTCTACTTCCTCATGTCTTCCTTGTGTGCCATCCATCGTTCCATCGATCCACCGAACGCCGCAGTCGCCTGAGAACCACTCCCCTGGCCGAACCTCAAAGGAGGGTCTCCAGACTTCCCGCCGTCGGAGTTTCATCCTTCGACAATCAGGACCGAACTGGTCGGGCCCTCTCTAGCGCTCTCCCCTCTCCCACTGGCATGGATCCTCCTTTCATATTTAAGGGGAACCCTCGCCGCTGAAGTCAAAAGTCTCTGACTGCACAGGCAGGGGCGGAGCTCTCAGTATGGCAAGGTGTGGCGCTCGCCATACCTTAAATTTCTAAAAAAATTTACCCCTAAATCATTCTGTACCATGAGCACACCAAACAAAATGAAACAAAATGAAGTTTCGGTGAAAAAAACTCCCCGTTCCCCGTTCTAGAGGGTGATCTGGGTGGGCCTTTGACCACCCTAGAATTTGGCCCAGAAGTATCGCCACCCATAAAAATCGATCCACTAACTCAAAGCCTAATACTGTAGCCTTGAAGGAAGAGAAGCACAAACCAGATCGGGAGGCAGCCGCGCTGCCCGTGCCCCCGCGACCGCCGCCCGCGCCGCGCCGCTAAAGTGCCCGCCGGTCGCCGCGCCGCCGCCCCCCGGCCGTCGCCGCTGCCTCCCGACTCGGCCGGCCCGCCCGAGTCTGTTGCCTGTTGACTGTACATATATATATATGTATATATATATATATGTATATATATATGTATATGTATATGTATATGTATATGTATATGTATATGTATATATATATGTATATGTATATATATATATATGTATATATATATATATATATATATATATTAATTAGAGAGAACGATGAGAGAGTATAAATAAAATAGGTACGTAGCTTTTGATCGGATATGGTCGTTAATTATTGGTAAAATTACAAGCTAAATTGATATGTTGTATATTGAGTTTCTTATGTTGTAGAAGTTTGATATGTCAAGAAAGACTACCAATTAAAAATTCTGGAGCCGCCACTGACCGTCGGACGCCAAAGGATCAAGGATGTATCCAAAAGAAAAGACAAGGCAATGCCACAACAAGAGGTACATATTGTAATTTTGTAGATGAAAAAATGTAATTTGTTATAATTTATTGGCATGTCCGCTTTAATAGTTTAAATATACTTTGGTAATTTTGTAGATTTGAGGACCTTTTCGTCCGGTGGTGGCACTCCAATCTTTTTGCTGGTGATGGTGGAGCTACAAAGCTTTTAACCAGATATTGAAGAAGAGATTGAAGAACATGAAGAAGATGAAGATGACTTTGACTCAGATGAGTTGATCAGGCTGTTGCCCACGGTTGAAGAGGAGATGGAAAATGAAATGGCAAGCCTGAACAAGTCGCAGGCGAGGTTGAAGGTACTATTATAACTCAGTTCAACCCGGATCATATTATCACTGATCCTGGACTTCGAATACCAATTGATCAATTTCAGTGGATATTAGAAGTGAGGTTAGGAGGGTTTCATAGCTAAGGGTCCAACTCAACCAATTGGTTATAAATTTTTTCCTAAAACAAATGGTAATAGAATGCTTTCATGCAAGATGGTTCAAGAATATCCTTGGCTTGAATACAGTGTGGAGAAGAATAAGGCATATTGCTTCTATGTTATCTTTTTAAGCATGATCGTATGGATGAAAATTTGGTCATGATGCCTTTACAACCATAGGGTTTGACACTTGGAAGAATGCATACAAGGCAACTTCCAAACATGATGGAGAAAACCCATAATCAATGTAGAACAGCATATGAAGATTTTGATAATCAAAAAACAAGTGCAAACATAGGTTACTGTCGATGTTTTACACCGGCAATAAATATATGGGGCTACTCAGCGGATGGAAACCCGGTGGATTGCAAAGGAACACAAGAATTTTATACTGGTTCAGGCCCTCGATGTGAGGTAATACCCTACGTCCAGTTTGTATGTATTCCTTGAGGATATACGGTGGTTAGTTCTGATAACTGTATGGCCGTACGTGCTTCTATGAAAAGCTCTTCTGCCCTCATGGGGCGCCCTGCCTCCCCTTATATATTGGGGGACCAAGGTTACCAAGGTGGAGTCCCCATCGGGATTACGACTAGGAGATCTCCCTTAGAGACTTATAACGTACCCGACTAAGACTGTATATTTCCTTTCTATACAAGGCGAAGTCTGCCGAATGTCTAGCTATATCTCTAATTACAAGGCTAGGCCCATCCTCGTTACCCGAGTGGCCCATATGCTTGTCATGAGGTACCCGGGGCCCATGGCACCCACAGTAGCCCCGAGACCTTCATAGTCTTGAGTCACAGCTGATGCCGAGTGCTCATCCTCCACGGTGAAGTCTTCCCGAGTGCATTGCTCCCGAGTACTCTTTGTCTGAGTGCTGCTTCTCCGAGTCCTGCTTCATGTCAGCTGGCAGCGAGGCTATGAAGGTCTCGATGTAGAATGTTGGAATAGTGTGCGCCGAATAGGCGCACCTATTAGGTGTAGCCCCCGACTTTGTGCTTAATTGTGAAAACAATTAAACATGAAGTCAAAGATCTTTAACCTTGTTAGTCTTTCCGAGTAGATTACTACTGGTACATGAGCTTTTCGGTATCATGTCAACGGAATATAATTTATAGTCTTTGACCCGAGCAGGGAACTATCGTATGTAGGACTCTTTCGACTTCATGTCAGTCGGAATGTTGTCTATAGTCTTGCCGAGTATGGATGCTACTCGTATATGAGACTCTTCAGCGTCATGTCAGCTGGAAGAAGGGTTTTATAGTCTTTCCCGAGTAGTATACTACTCGAAAACAGACTCGTCGGCGTCATGTCAGCCGGGATGATTATTTTAGTCTCTCTACCCAAGTAATATATATTACTCGAAAATTAGACTCGTCAGCTTCATGTCAGCTGGAAAAGGGTTTATAGTCTTTCCCGAGTGGCGTCTCCACTTCGGAAGTTTAACTCTTCAGCTCGCAGCTGGAAGATTGTTTACTAGTCTTTCCCCGAGTAGTGCACTACTCGAAGGTTAGACTCATCCGCGTCATGTCAGCCGGGAACGAGAATTTTATAGTCTCTCCCGAGTAGCGTACTACTCGAAAGTTTAGACTCATCCGCGTCATGTCAGCGAGAACGAGAATTTTATAGCTCTCCGAGTAGCGTACTTACTCGAAAGTTAGACTCATCCGCGTCATGTTCAAGCGAATGAGGAATTTTATAGTCTCTCCCGAGTAGTGTACTACTCGAAAGTTAGACTCATCCGCGTCATGTCAGCGGGGAATGAGAATTTTATAGTCTCTCCCGAGTAGTGTACTACTCGAAAGCTTAGACTCATCCGCGTCATGTCAGCGGGAATAATGCTGCTCAGTGCACTGGTGGCCACGCATGTAGGCCGGAGTACCACTGTATATGAAAATAAATCCATTACGTGGTTAGGTGTATCGAGATCGAGAGATACCTGCATCTCCAATTTTAATGAAGACCAGACTTGTGATCCTGTAAGGATGTATCCTCGAGACCTGGTTGGATAAGACAGGAGATACCCAACATATATGTTTAGCAAATAAGGCTCTCATGAAGCATATCTGTTTACCTCATCGGCTTCCTGTGGTGCACAGCACCAGCCCGCTATTAATTTCAACTCAGACTGCGGGCGGCCCACATGGACATCTAATTGTAACTGACTCATGCTTGGGGTGGCTATTTAACCAAAGTAAGTCGGCCTGAACCAACCTACCCAGCATAGCTTCTAGGGAAGTATCATCCATCGCATGTCAGAGTGAGTTTTTTTGGTGTTGGTAACCGCAAACAGCCAGAGAAATGGCCCTTTATTCGCAAGCCTTTCCGACTTACCGTTCTGGATGCAACTGGTTGCACATGTACCCGAGTAGGTATGTGCAGGATTGCTTGCCCTCCTCAGGTGTGACGCAGCCCTATGTGCATGAGAACTCCGGATGCGCTTTGACGATGTAAGTCTCTACTCTTGACTTGGGAAAGAGCCGAACAAAGGTACCCGAACCTTGCATTAGCAGAGGGGTGGCACTTCAAAGAGTACTCGGAAGCCAATCGCGGTCTCATGGGGGTACCCTATCCAACAGAGTTTATAGCCCAAAGCTAGGCAACCCTCGAATCTTCGCATTAGCATATGGATTCGGCTGGCGACCCTCATGGGGGCGTACCCAACCTGAGCAGAGTTGCGGCCAAATAAGGTACCCGAACCTAGCATTAGCGTAAGGATTCGGGTCTGGCGACCCAT
This sequence comes from Oryza meyeriana var. granulata, assembly GCA_003991445.1. Classification (NCBI taxonomy): domain Eukaryota; kingdom Viridiplantae; phylum Streptophyta; class Magnoliopsida; order Poales; family Poaceae; genus Oryza; species Oryza meyeriana. The sequence continues at coordinate 3,613 of RYFJ01000425.1, read as the reverse complement.
CATGGGCGTCGCGATTATTTACAACCGGCAATAAATAATATGGGGGCTACTCGGCGGATGGAAACTCAATGGATTGCAAAGGAACACAGGAGATTTTTATACTGGTTCAGGCCCTCGGATGTGAGGTAATACCCTACGTCCAGTTGTGGTGGTTATTCCTTTGAGGATTTGTGGCGTGGTGATTTTTTTTCTGGTCGAACAAAAGCCAACTCAACCTGCCCTCATGGGGCGCCCTGCCCCCCTATATACTAGGGGACAGGGTTACAGGTAGGGAGTCCCCTGCGGATTACCCGAAACTAAGGAGATCTCCTCCCTTAGAGATATAACGCACACCGACTAGGACTGTATATTCCTTTCTATACAAGGTGAAGTCTGCCGAATCTAGCTATTATCTGCTAATTAACAAGGCTAGGCCCATCCTCTAATCCGAGTGGCCCATATGCTTGTCATGAGGTACCCGGGGCCCCATGGCACCACAGTAGCCCCCGAGACCTTTCATAGTTGAGTCACAGCTGATGATGCCGAGTGCTCATCCTCCACGGTGAAGTCTTCCCGAGTGCAATTGCTCCCCGATTACTCTTTGTCTGAGTGCTGCTTCTCCCGCAGTCCTGCTTCATGTCAGCTGGCAGCGAGGCATATGAAGGGCTCCATTGTAGATGTTGGCAATAGTGCTGCGCCGAATAGCGCACCTATTAGGGTGTTAGCCCCCGACTTTGTGCTTAAATTGTGAAAACAATTAAACATGAGTCAAAATCTTTAACCTGTAGTCTTTCCCGAGTAGATTACTACTGGTCATTACATGAGACTTCTTTCGGTATCATGTCAACCGGAATATGATTAGTGAGTCTTGCCTGAGTAGGGAACTACTCGTATATAGGACTCTTCGACTGTCATGTCAGTCGGAATGTGTGTTTACAGTCTTGCCGAGTAGGATGCTACTCGTTATATGGGACTCTTCAGCGTCATGTCAGCTTGAAAAGGGGTGCTTATAGTCTTTCTCCGAGTAGTATACTACTTTCGAAAATTAGACTCGTCGGATTCATGTCAGCGCGAAAAGGTGTGTTTATAGTCTTTCCCGAGTGGCGTCCCATTCGGAAGTTAGACTCTTCAGCTCGTAGCGGGTGGAAGGATTGTTTATATCGTCTTTCCCGAGTATGCAGCTACTCGAAGGTTTAGACTCATCCGCGTCATGTCAGCGGGGATGAGAATTTTATAGTCTCTCCGAGTAGTGAACTACTCGAAAGTTAGACTCATCCGCGTCATGCAGCGGGAATAATGCTTGCTCATGGCAACTGGTGGCCACGCATGTAGGCCGAGTACCACAGTTATGAAAAATAATCATTACGTGTTAGGTGCTACTCGAGAGAGATACCTGCATCTCCAATTTTAATGAAGACGCAGCTTGTGATCCTTGTAAGGATGTATCTCGAGACCTGGTGGATAAGAGACAGATACCTCACAAACATTATGTTTAGACCAATTAGGGAGGCTCTATTTTTTCATGAAAAGCATATCTGTTTTACCTCATCGGTTCCTGTGGGTAGCGACCAGCGCTATACCTAATTTCACTCAGCCTGCGGGCGGCCCACATGGAGCATGCTATGGTAGGAACTCATATCTTGGTGGCATACTACCAAATAAGCCGGCCTGAGCCGACCCTATCAGCATAGCTCTAGAGAAGTCATCATCATCGATGTCAGATGAGTTTTTTGGTGGTTGGTAACCGCAATCAGCCAGAGAAATCCTTATTCGTCAAGCCTTTCCGAACTTACGTTCTGGATGCAAACTGGTTGCCACATGTACCGCAGTAGGTATGTTGCCAGGATCTGCTTGCCCTCCTCAGGTGTGACGCAGTGCATGAGAACTCCGGATGTGCTTTAACGATGTAAGTCTTCTCTGACTTGGAAAAGCCGAACAGGTACCCGAACCTTGCATTGCGAGGGGTCGCTGGTGACCCTCATGGGCGTACCCTATCCAATAGAGTTATACCAAGCTAGGCACCCGAACCTTGCTTAGCATAGGATTCGGCTGGCGACCCTCATGGGCTTACCCAAACCTGACAGAGTTGCGGCAAATAAGGTCCCGAACCTAGCATTAGGTAGGATTCGTCATGGCGACCCTCATGGGGCGTACCCTACTTAGCCCGCAGTGGTACATCAGCCCCGACTGGCGCCGGGGCCGATTGTTAGCTCCCATGGAGCGTAGTCGGGGAAGATGACGTCCCGACTGGCGCAAGCACTCGGTAAGTAGCCTCATGGAGCTCCCGAGTGTATTTCGGCAGAGCTTGTCCAGCCCCCGAGCTAGTTGAGATAGGCTCGAAGCCTGAGTTCTGCTACGCATATCCGGAGCTGGGCCTGATATAAAATATCAGATGAGTAGCATCTGATGATGAAAAATATCACCCGCATAAAATGTAATATCTACAATGTATGTATAATACGTGTTCTTTCCTCTTTTTTGATATCCTAATATTCCTCGAGTAGTTGACCCCTTACGTTATTTAACACTCTCTGCCCGACTAGTCATAGCCCCCTAGCGTCGGGAGTTTGGCTCATGGCTCTTTTCCCAGGCACGCGTTTTGGGTGACTTGAGTATTCGTCATTACATGGAGCAGAGTTTCACGGATCGAGATTTATTGCTACTTCGAGGTACTTTGTAATCATTTAAGAGCCAAAAACTGAAAAAAGGTAATATGCGCCAGCTTATACACCTATTAGGTGTAAGCGGCTGTGGCACTAGCAAGGCCGAGTGAGGAATGTTTATCAGAAAGCGACTTAGCTGTTCGGTTTTGGGAGTGGGGATGCCATCCTCGTGTTTGAGCTTGTGAGCCCCCCGAGCATGTCACTTGTTGTTCTGAATAATCCCAGTTGTTGAAAGGTCGAAGGCGGTCGTGACCGACTGCGCACAATGGAGCCGTCTGACTTGCGTTTGCGATTCCCAGCTTTGTTGGGACCGCGTCGTCGGTCTGTCGTTCCCGCTTCTTCTGTCAGGGTACTTGCTTATCATCGGGGCCTCGGCAACAGAGTGGGCCGAGTCGGCATACTTGTTTGCCATGTCGAATAGGGGCCTTGATAGAGTTGGGAGGCTTCCGCGTGAATTTGTCGATGAACGAGGTGTCTCTGATCTCTTTTCGCGAAAGGCGGCGATGAGACCTCGTCCTTATCTTCGGGATTGAGTTCCTCCTCTCAGAAAACCTCTTGATGAAGTCACGAAGAGACTCGTTCGTTCCTTTGGCGCAACTGATATAGTGTACTCGGAAGATTATGGCCTCTCGTATGTTCCTGGAAGTTGTGATGAACCGTTCCCGGAGTTTTTTCTCCCCAAGAGCCAATTGATCGCTTTGGGAAGTCCTGTTAGCCATGTCTCGCTGAGTCGGCTAGAGCAACTGGGAGGTAGTTAAGCCATGACTTGTGATTTCCCCCAGCTGCTCGGATCGCCAGAGTGTATGACGTGAGCCAGGACTCGGATTGGTCTTGCCATCGTATTTGTCGATGCTTGTAGGCTTGAAAACTCGACGGCCAGTCGACCTGTTGTAGCTCTGGGTGAAGGCCGGTATGCCTTCGTCTTCATGAGGACTCCGACCCCGACTACGGCGGCGAAACCGCTCGTGGTG